>JAEAOA010001063.1:0-130000 GCA_016746295.1 Potamilus streckersoni | reverse complement strand
TCTGGATAGATAAGATAAATAGATAGCCATTTACCTTTGGAAGCATATCCAGTACACAAAACTAAATGAAATACTGGTTTCACACCATTCTCAGTCACCTGTCTATCAATCAATCTGATTTCAAAAGAACTTACCGAGTACACTGTAGACTTCAATATCTATCACTTCCATTGTGCTATTTGCAAACTTATTGAAATCAACACCCTGCATATCATATGCAGTATTAAGTGTCATGCCTCCGTTGAGTTTCAATGCTTGACCATCTCGTGCAATGGTTCCATTAAATGTATATAAGTCATGTCCACTCCCAAATGTCGGGCCATAACTGCTATGATTATATATGGCATTAGCAGGCAGCTTAACGTTGAATCTCTTTGGATTCAGCTCGCCATTGTAACAGAGTTGAAAGAGGAATGCCGCAGAATCATGGACGTAATTGGAACCATTCTGCCAACTCATTGTCGTGTAGCCGCCGAATATTGTCTTGTAACCATTGAGCAAAACCGTCAACGTAGGTCCTTGGTTGTTACATTTGCTATGGAATACAGCCGCATTGCATCCATCCCTCTCTGCACTGTAAAGAAGATGGAATGTCTTTCTTCCCCCTCCAATTAGTGCCTCTAACCTTTTTTTGTCACCTTTGGACAGCTTATCAACCTCTCTTGCTAAATAAAAATCACAACTGTTTAAATAAAACAATCATTTCTAATTTAGTCATTGCAACGTTAAACAAGAAGTATTGTCCTCCATATCACATCATTAAAAGACACAAGTAGTATGTCTTGCGCATATTGTGAAAATACTGTGAGTCCCATTTAACATTATTTCAAGTTCTCTTTAAAATGTGTTCAAAACCTGCTGATAATCAAATTCATATTAGGTCTTTCATCTCCAAACATTTAAAAAAAGTGAGATTACAAACTGATGCTATTCAATGCCATCAAAGGACCATAGCTCTGTAAAATATTGCCAAAATTTTTATCATCACTAAACTCATCTAAGACCTTAGTATGATTAAATTTTACAATAAATTAGGCCAACGGAAAAGTAAATAAAAAGAATGTTACGGTTCCATATACTTGATATTAGTTAGTTTTCAATTGTCGAGTCACCAAATATCATTTACATGTTGAATTACCAAATATCAATTACATGTGGGGACACAAAATATCATGTCAAAACAACAAATATCATTTACATGTTGAGATACCAAATATCAATTACATGTAGGGACACCAAATATCATGTCAAAACAACAAATATCATCTACATTTTGAGATACCAAATATCAATTACATGTAGGGACACCAAAAATCATGTCAAAACAACAAATATCATTTACATGTTGAGATATCAAATATCAATTACATGTGGAGACACCAATTATCATTTACATCTCAAAATAGCAAAATCATATATATGTTGAGATGCCAAATATCATTTACATGTCAAAACACCAAATATCATTTACATGTTGTGACTACAAATATCATACTTGTTGAGACACCAGATATCATTTACATGTTGAGACACCATCAGGCAGCTTTTTTTTATCATTTACATTGTTTCTGTCAATTTTGGTGAAAGCTGTCTTTTGTTAATTTATTAAAATAAAAGAGTGTGCTTAATGTGCTACACACAATAAGTTCCTTACATCATTTCCAATTTTTGGTTTTCATTTTAAATCCAGTGCATTTGTTCTATTTTCAAAAGTAGTACACATTACCTTAACTTGGAGACAACAAATAAAAATTAAAACTAATTTATTTGGCATCTTCTGATTACAGTTTTTTTAAAATTAAATGCATGAAAATTACAGCGTTTCCCATTACCTCATTATGTGCATCTGAGACTCCAAATTTTTTTATTTCAATCCCTTGTTTTCATATCAAGGGCTTTTTAGGTTTTTTTTTTTTATTTAATCTGACCCCTTGTTCCCACATCAAGGATTTTTTTAACCCAATCTTGCATTTCTAAGGGAAGCACTCACCAAAAAATGTAGTGCAAATGGTCTTTCCAAATGGTCTTTCCAAGACGGGTTGAATCACATTTGTACTTTTTTGTAGAAAGGCCATGAAGCCAATGTCAATTTTATTTCTTATATATATATATATATATATATATATATATATATATATATATATATATATATATATATATATATATATATATATTTGCTGCATCTTAAGATTGATTTCTACTGAATCCATGAAGCATACTTAATCTGGTCAGCGAATTTGAAATAAGATTTTTTAAAATATTAACTATTTTCTTCGAACATAAAAATATTATCGACTTGACCAGAGAAGTCAGTGGCAGTTCATAGCAAAAGAAATTTAAGCACCCCAACCCCAAATTTACACCTGCAAGTTTTATGTTTGAAAGGTTATTTTTGACACCATGTGATGCTCACAGTACAATCACATGCCCTTTCCCTAGATGACAATTCTGCAAAACAATGTGTACTAAATAGGCTGATGCAGTTGAAAATAGTTGTCATCCACACCGTTTTTGAGATATCCTACTTTCCCCAAACCCATGTGTTTACTGCTATGGGAAGCTAGCTCTTCTTCCTGGCCAACTATTGGTATTTCAATTTCAACATAAGGCAGAGTAACTATGGAAGGTGTACATGCCTGACATCAATTTCAAAGCACCTAGTTCACAAATATGTCCATATCTTTAATTAGTAAACAATAATTGCTGAAAAAGTCGCACCATAGCCTTAAGTTAAGAAATTTGCAGGGGCCAATTTGCGAAACTGTACCCTGCCATCTAAAAGATTTGTGGTACAATTTTTTTTCCCATAGTAAACCTATGCAAACATCATGTTCTTAAAAATTCAATAACTTTAAATTTCTTAGTGTTCATAAGTGCTTATAAATTTGTGAATGAAATGACTAAACTGTATGCATTTTTTATATACTTGATGCTTTTTGTTTTTAAAATCGCAAGAGGGATAAAAACAAACAGGTGGGGATGCGAATATTTCTAAAGTATGTTAGGTTACAGCCTTGAGTCTAAATGGAAGAATTGGATGTATTCCTTTCCCAAAACATAGGCAAAACTTCAATTGATATTGACTTTCCACGTGTGCGATCAGCTGAATAATGACACAATTATTGGCAGTTGCTATGTGTTTGTTTCTATAAAAGTATGTCTAGTTGATAGATTGAAAAATCATATTGAAATTGACAAATATAGTGTAATAATGAAAGTTTCAAGAATATAGGTGGAGAACCCTCTAAGTTTCAGGATTTTATATATTCTTCTGTAGGAAGCACTGAATCCAAGGCTGCATTATTTTAAAGTTTGAAAATTTACCCTTTAATGATTTATCATCTCTATCTTTCAGACACACAAATGACTCTTAACTTTCTCACTGGGTTTAAAGAGGGATGCCATAGAAATACAAAATAAAGGTTTCAAATAGTTATCTTCCAATATTTTAACCTTGCATTTCCATGTTTATATAAACAGACTTCACTGATCAGAATTCCATCTTACTAACACAGCAGCCCTTAAAATTATTATGTACAACATTATACTTCTAAACAGTAATTATTTATGACTTTGTTATTAATTTTTAGTTAATATACTTTCAAGGCAGCATAAATATGTCAGACAAAATTAACAAGGATAACATTATATGCCAAAAAGATCAGCATCTTTTAAAGCAAGTTTCCTTTCATATGAATACGTTCTTAAACAGCTTTACAATTGATTATTATTATTTACTGAAATAAAATACCTAGGTTATTAGTGTATGAAAAAACTACTTATATAAATAATGTCTACTGAAGTATAATTAATGCAACTTTGTAATTTTATATTTTTAAGAATAATACAAATCACATTAAATAGATGTCGCTTAAACTGAAATATACTTCTTTGCCAAATACTGCATGCTTGTCGGAGGTTAAGTCACGTGATTTGATTGGCGGAGCGCTCAAACGTCTTGGTTAAGGTCAACTGCGCGAATGATTGGTAGTCGTCCACGGAAATAATCACCGGGGTTCGTTACAAATAAAACTGGGAGTATCCGTCCATAAATCAAGGGATGGAGAGGGGGGTCTAACCTGTAACACACCTGTAACAATATAACAGGTTATTATATTTTGTTATAGGTTTGCCTCCACCACACCACACCCATCCCTTGGTTCATGGAGTGATAGTCCTACAATGTAAGACATAGCACATGTTTTTGTTTTGGTCCTATATCCCATCACCTATCCAGAGGAAAAATATCTGGGTGATGGGGCTTACGTTGTATGACTAATGGACGGATACTCCTGATTTCTATATAACGAACCCCCCAAAAATCAACATGTGATATGTCTTACATTGTAGGACTATAACAAGCAAAAACAAAAAAAAATGTATACACCATCTCGTGATTCACCTCAGTGATGGACTAAGACAAAACCAAACCTTTAGTATTTCAGATCATTCACCTCAGTGATGGACTAAGACAAAACCAAACCTTTTGTATTTCAGATCAAACTTACCTTTGAAACCTAACATGGTTGTAGAACTAAGTAAAGCTTACTTAGTGTTCAGAATATTTTCGAAGAAATGTCCCGGATGAAAGAATTATGGGTATTCAAGCCAAGTTAAAATAGAAAGTGAAAGTAGTTTCTGTCGAAAGGCAGTTCTTTTTTCCCAGGCTGATGCATTGCTCATAATACGTATTGATTTTTACAGAAATGAATACATTAAGGTCACGGGTTTTAGCAACGTACAAGTCACGGAAATGGGGTTGATAGTAGTAGGGGGACATACCAGCCAGCTGCTTAACAGCCAGATAAAATACAACGTCGTTCTCAGAGCAATACAACTTTTATTAGGTCATCATGTACACACTACACATTCCGTCATAGGCTAGTAACAGACATCAGTCATGTGACTACACCGGTAAACTGAATGAATCTACTATGTTCTGTTTCAGTTTATTGCTCCTTTAATTGTATTCAACACACGGCATTGGAGTTTAAAATTGGAGTTTAAACCTGATATATATATGTATGTATGTATGTATGTATGTATTGTATGTATGTATGTATGTATGTATGTATGTATGTATGTATGTATGTATGTGTGTGTGTGTGTGTGTGTGTGTGTGTGTGTGTGTGTGTGTGTGTGTGTGTGTGTGTGTGTGTGTGTGTGTGTGTGTGTGTGTGTGTGTGGTACAGGTCTTGAATAATCAGTCCCAGATCTTGAATAACCAGTCCCAGATCTTGAATAACAAGTCCAAACTTAGGCGCGAGTGCTATTAAATATGAGCTTACAAGTTTTTATTTCCAGAATGCTGTTGTCCAAAACGTGTTTAATAAATTATTTACCACAAAGCAATTAAAAAAAAAATCCCACAAAAACAAAACTGTTGGTTATTAGAAACAATGCTTTTCACAGTAACATTTTTTCCACATGTGTGTTATCTATTTGAAACTACACATTGAGAATAGTAACTCTATTCTTCATGGACGATTAACAATTATGACATTAAAAACGTGCAGATATGGTACAATTCAAAGAAATAATGTGATTCAACTTGCCTTGATAAGTATCGCAATCATTACTACTAGAGCATGCTTCCTCCCTTATATAGCGGTGATCCTTGGATTATGCTTTAGCATTCCTGGAAAGATTTGTGTATTTTGAAAAATAGTGCCCAATGAGGAATCGGGTATTGATGCTATCCGGAAAAAAAAAAGACCACAAGCCATTGTAAGCTGCTTTGTTCACGGTTCAGCCTCTTCAAAACATGCCATATAGCCTATAACAGAAACTTTCGAAGTTTTGTCGAAAGACACTTTTCATTTTTTTATGACTTGCATGCATTTTGAACACGCTGTTGAATTTACTTTTGAAACAAATGTAGAGAATATAATTGGCAAATAATGTGGGGAGAGGGATATATCTCTAAACTTGAGTACACTACTTGAGTCACAAACCTGAAAATTCCCACAAACAATCCTTACTTCTTCATACAAATTATTTAAATGTCATAATTTGATATTTTTAATTGATTTAACCCTTTTAAAAGTTTGATTGTAAAGGTTGCAAACGAAAATTTTAGTTATTAGACTTTTGAAATACTGACGGTTTTTGCCTCTCTTAAGTTGTATCAATATGAAACAAAGTGACCTAATTTGTATTTCTACTCACTTTTCAAAGCCTCATTTTCAATTTTCCCTCATTCAAAAAATCAAATTATGCCTTTTATTCAAAACACATAAAGACATCCATCTAGCTGAGATTGTAACTTACGTCATTTGCACTATATATTACGGTTTTTATAGTATTTTATTTATATGAATATGATTTTGTGAAAAATGTGTAACACATATATACTTGAATGATTTCAAACACGTTGTTAGAAACAGTAACTTAATATTTATTGGGAGGATCAAGGTGAAGACAACTTAGTAGTAGCAAATCAATCTATCCGCCATTGTAAATTGTTAGAGAATGTGAAATAAGAATGCACACACACACACACACACACACACACACACACACACACACACACATTCATACATACACATACATGCACATACACAGGGTCCCTGTGCTGAAGCACACCTAAGCACAATGATAAATCCGGTGCTGCCTTGAAGTCAACTGTTTCTATCCTGATACTCATTTTTTTTATACACTGATACTCATTTTTTTCATTTGCTTCCAAATGTGAAGGCTTCTTTATAAGATAAACTATCGCTATTAATCCGTTTATTTTTATTGTTCAGGCGTCTAGCTACTGTTTACCCGAGTTTTAAATTATATGATGAAAACTTTCCAAAAATATTTTTTTTAATTCTTGAGCTAGACTGTCAGTCTCCTTAGTGTTACCTTTTAAAGTTACACTGTCAATTTCCTTAGTTTTACCATTTACATTACACTGTTAATTTCCTTAGTGTTACCATTTAAAATACACTGTTGATTTCCTTAGTGTTACCATTTAAATTACACTGTTAATTTCCTTAGTGTTACCATTTATATTACACTATCACTTTCCTTAGTGTTACCTTTTAAAGTTACACTGTCAATTTCCTTAGTGTTACCATTTAAGTTACAATGTCAATTTCCTTAGTGTTGCCATTTAAGTTACACTGTCAATTTCCTTAGTCTTGCCATTTAAATTACAATGTCAATTTCCTTAGTGTTGCCATTTAAGTTACACTGTCAATTTCCTTAGTTTTACCATTTAAGTTACAATGTCAATTTCCTTAGTGTTGCCATTTAAGTTACACTGTCAATTTCCTTAGTCTTGCCAGTTAAATTACAATGTCAATTTCCTTAGTGTTGCAATTTAAGTTACACTGTCAATTTCCTTAGTTTTACCATTTAAGTTACAATGTCAATTTCCTTAGTGTTACCATTTAAGTTACACTGTCAATTTCCTTAGTCTTGTCATTTAAATTACAATGTCAATTTCCTTAGTGTTGCCATTTAAGTTACACTGTCAATTTCCTTAGTTTTACGATTTAAGTTACAATGTCAATTTCCTTAGTGTTACCATTTAAGTTACACTGCCAATTTCCTCAGTCTTGCCATTTAAATTACAATGTCAATTTCCTTAGTGTTGCCATTTAAGTTACACTGTCAATTTCCTTAGTCTTGCCATTTAAATTACAATGTCAATTTTCTTAGTGTTGCCATTTAAGTTACACTGTCAATTTCCTTAGTGTTGCCATTTATATTACACTATCACTTTCCTTAGTGTTACCTTTTAAAGTTACACTGTCAATTTCCTTAGTGTTGCCATTTATATTACACTATCACTTTCCTTAGTGTTACCTTTTAAAGTTACATTGTCAATTTCCTTAGTCTTACCATTTAAATTACAATGTCAATTTCCTTAGTGTTGTCATTTAAGTTACACTGTCAATTTCCTTAATGTTGCCATTTATATTACACTATCACTTTCCTTATTGTTACCATTTAAAATACACTGTTGATTTCCTTAGTGTTACCATTTAAATTACACTGTCAATTTCCTTAGTGTTACCATTTAAGTTACAATGTAAATTTCCTTAGTGTTGCCATTTAAGTTACACTGTCAATTTCCTTAGTCTTGCCATTTAAATTACAATGTCAATTTCCTTAGTGTTGTCATTTAAGTTACACTGTCAATTTCGTTAATGTTGCCATTTATATTACACTATCACTTTCCTTATTGTTACCATTTAAAATACACTGTTGATTTTCTTAGTGTTACCATTTAAATTACACTGTTAATTTCCTTAGTGTTGCCATTTAAGTTACAATGTCAATTTCCTTAGTGTTGCCATTTAAATAACACTGTCAGTTTCCTTAGTGTTACCATTTATATTACACTATCACTTTCCTTATTGTTACCATTTAAAATACACTGTTGATTTCCTTAGTGTTACCATTTAAATTACACTGTCAATTTTCTTAGTGTTGCCATTTAAATTACACTGTCAATTTCCTTAGTGTTGCCATTTGTATTACACTATCACTTTCCTTAGTGTTACCTTTAAAGTTACACTGTCAATTTCCTTAGTTTTACCATTTAAGTTACACTGTCAATTTCCTTAGTGTTGCCATTTAAGTTACAATGTCAATTTCCTTAGTGTTGCCATTTAAATTACACTGTCAGTTTCCTTATTGTTACCATTTATATTACACTATCACTTTCCTTAGTGTTACCATTTAAATTACACTGTTAATTTCCTTAGTGTTACCATTTAAGTAAGACTGTAAATTTCCTTTGTTTCCCATTTTGAGTTAGTCTCTTAATTTCCTTATTTATTTATTTTTTTCATTTTCATTAAGACTGTCGATTTTCTTAGTCTGAGAAGCTATTAGGCTTTTTGTATCTTTCCTTGAATACTGACGGAAGCAAAATCAATATCAAATTTGACTGGCTTAAATCATAATTTTTTCCAGTACTAAATGGCGCAGTATTTTGCGGCTTCAGTTTTGTTACAAACACTAAGCTCCACATTATAACAGGACAGTGATGTCAAGTGTCAAGGGACTCTTCCACAAATAACGACTCAGTAATAGGACAGTGATATTAAGTGTCAAGGGACTCTTACATCAAACGACTCAGTAACAGGACAGTGATATTAAGTGTCACGGTACTCTTCTATATTAAAAGAAAAATCTTTCGTCAACAATTAGAATCTTACAGCAAACCGGTCTACGACAGAAGAAACATTACCATTATGGAAAATGGCTTCGCCATGTGCACATGACATTGAAGCTTATTGACTTAAAATATGTGCAAGGATAATCCTCACAAATCATACAATTGTCTGGCAGGCCCTCCGCAAAAGAAACATTACAGATAATGTCAGTTTCACAGTCTACATCAATGCTAATAAATTCAGTCAGTGCCTTTACTTCTCGCAATACTTAACGATACATCTTTTACATACTTTTCTCAGATTTAGTTGGTGTTAGCAAACGGAGTACATTTTCAATCAATTTGTATTCCTAACGGCTGCAATATCAATTGGGGTGGGGAGAACCCGCTATATACATCATGGTATTCTTTAGGAAAACTTGTTTGGAATAAATTTCGAATTATTAGAGTCGCCTAGACAGTGCCCGTCTTATACAGACACGAACGGATTTCACAAAACTCATGCATGGTATTAACTTAATATGAAATAGTAACCAGATGCTCTGATATTATATTCATCACGTGATGTATAATATATTGTGTTTTTCGAAAAAGGAAATAACAGAAATGTTCCGAAATAATATTTAGATTATCGAATGTGTTGTCAAGCCCGTCGGATCGACAATACAAAAGACAATGCGCTAATAGATCTTGTACTGTGGAAATAATAGGGATTGCAGCTTTTCAGTCATTACCAAACACTTTTTGTGTGTAATAATGTGCTGTAATAAATTTCTCCACGGTAAATTTAGTACAGGTTCTTTAAATGTTAAATCTGTCATTTATTGTACAAGTCATGATTAGTGTTAAGAGTCTACGCTATTACAAAAAGTAACAAAAAAAAGAGTGAAGACAACAAGTCTTGTAAAAGTTAACAAATAATTTATTTCCCTAGGATATCAAGTGAAAAATGAGAAGAAAAAAAAGAACTTACAGTTTTACGAATCAAATCCAAAAATAATCCAAGAATTAAAAATAGAATTCCTAAATTAATCTGAGTTTGAGTCCCAATGAAATCCAAAATTGAAAGGCGATGACGTATGTTGTTGTCTGCGAAGTTCTGTTATGTCAAAAGTTTCTTTTTGAATCACAGAAAATATTATTCCAGTTTTGAATTCCGTATAAATTTTTAAAAATTGTTTTTGTCCAAGAACTACGTAGGAACACATATGCAATTCCAGGGAAAAGACTCACTTGAAATTCCATAAAATAAATATTCAGCTCAAACTGGTCACAACATTGATAATTACTTAAAGTGTCAATTTTTTTTTAATTCGACCAAACGATCACTATCAAAACAATAGTTATACACTAGTTGAAGACGCAAAACAGGTTCCCGGATGAGAGCCAATCTTTCAAACAATAAACACGTTTCATATCACGTACTCCAAAAATGGCATTGACTTAACTTAATTATTCTTACTCTGAGAAAGAATTCACAAAAATTAAAATGTTTACCAAAACTGTCACTGACTCTGAAACAGGATCAGGAACTTAATACAATATTTCTATTATTAGTTGATTATCAATTAAATTTTAAAAAAATATGTCAGACAGAACTGAACTTAATTTCTGGAGAATGTAAAATCCAGTAAACAAAATTACATTACAATAAGATGTAATGGAATTTCTAAACAAAATTAAAACTAGCACAAAAAACTAAACAATTAAATTAAATATACATAACATTAGTAAATGTTTGCAATAGTTTTGACAGTCATATATGCCCAGACTTTGTTTCCTAGCATTAGTTTCTGTTTTATTCAATTGTGCTTTTATTATTTTGTTTAATTTAACAAAATATATTCTGTGTGCTTGTGAATTTATATTTGAAAGCATTCCTAACTCACATCTTTCGAACTTTTGTCTTTTCTCAGTTCTTTCAAAAATCTGAACAAATGAATACCACATCTATCATAACAAAGGTAAAGGCAATTCGTTTCATGAACCCAATCGGATTCTAGTTTGCAAAAATAGTGCACTCGGCAAGCCTAGTTTCCTTTTAATGGAAATCTTTCCCCAAGGACACAGAGACAGCCGACTTGAGCTGGTCTAGGTGGGTATCTAACCCACGACCAATGGACGCTCTATCTGAAGAGTTGCCGAGGCTCCCTAGGATGCACAGTTTATATGGCATGGCAGGATTATTATTATATTATTGCAATTCTAACCCACTCCACAAGTATTTTACCTGAAGGGCGGGGGTTCTAAAATTTCGTGGAGTTTTCTTCTTAGCTAATTATTTTATTGACTTGTGCTCCTTTTTTAAGGCCATCTCCCAAGTTTCCCTCTTGTCATAACTACCTTGTGTATCATGTTTAAAGCACGTACTTAACGAGCATTTAAGAGTGCATGGAATTTTATATGGAAGAGACTATAATAAATATTGGTGACATTTACATCATTTTTAAGCTAATAATAATACGGTGTACTTTGATTAGAAATGTACGCTACAACTATTCTCAATTACATGAATGTTTGATATTTTCCAAAACTTTTTTTTTTCGTTCTTTATGTTTTAAAGTCGTACAAATTATGACAAAGAACGTGTAAATTTAAGTATTAAAAGCTTAGGTGACAGCCAGGCCCGGCCCTAGAGCAGGGCAAACTTGGGGCCCCGCGCTTTCAGGGGCCACGCGCTGCTGACGGAAATCACCTCCGCAATGCATTTTTTGTTTGCTTGGGGACTCCGCGCTCGACGCTTACTGTCTTGGGCCCCGAATGCTGCCTTGGGCCCCGAACATCCTAGGGCTGGACCTGGTGACAGCATTCATAAGATTTTAAAAATATTTTAGGTTTTAAATGAAAGTGAGATAATTTCAACAATTTATCAAATGTAGCATTACTTGATGTTATATATCATTTTAACAAATGTGTATCGAAGTTCCTGTCAAGATTTACATACTATACCAACTCAGAACATATTATTAAATAAGTATTAGTAATTATTCATATTTTTCTAATTTAATTGATTAAATAAGTATTAGTAATTATACCTATTTATCTTATCTTTTTATTAAATAAGTATTACTAATTATTAATATTTATCTAATTTAGTTTTTGTTTAAATCGTCATTAAAGATCAGCATAGTCTATATCGTTATTCAAGATCAGCATAGTTTATATCCTAGCGAAAATGCTGACCAGACCATTTTGTCCCAATCAAACCAAGGACGGTATCTACTCCAGAAAATGTTTTGGATCTGGATTCGAAGTTTAGTGATTTTGCACCTCCTACATCACTATTATTGCGAGATACACCCGTTTTAGAAGAAGTAGAAAGAATAGCTAGATACAATTTTACAACGAAAAGTAGTAGATTCTTTCTTTCAACAACAACAAATGAAAACGAGCAAGCAAGAGATAAAAATTATGACCACGAGCGGTGACTAGAACAAAGTAATTTAATAAAAGAACTCCATAAACCGTCAGTGAATTACGTGAATTTTGACTCAAATGAAACCATTAACAGCCTTATGCCTACTCCTTCAAAAAAGTCCAAACTCTACGCACAAGACAACATCAGCAGACTTGTAGAAGAGAAAATTGTTAAAACAGCTGCAATCCATAATGAATAATACACGAATGAGGGGTCCTAGTTTTGTTTTGATCAATGGTTCTTTTCAGGGCCACGCAAGTTTTTAAAAGTAGAGTATTAATCACTATCTCCGCCTCCACCCCAACCCCCTCCACAAACCAAAACTTTTCAGTAATATAATTGTGCTTGTGAGTGTATGCATGCATGTGTTAGTGCTAGTACGTACCCCTTCTTTCCGTTTGGTACATAATCCAGAATTCTAATATTTATTATGATTTTATGTGTGTGTTAGTTTGTTTTTATATTTGTACAGTTCTTAGAAACTATCTTCAAAGATTTCTTAAAAAGACAACCCAAAAATTGTTGGGAATAAAATTTGAGAACAATTTAACTCGTAGCAATAACAAAATTTGTTTGTATAAATTCTACAAATGAAACTTTACACGATGAAAACAAATTTAAAAAATTATTGGTGTCTTGTTCTCAACGAAAGTTGTTCCAGAATATATATATATGTACGGCCGTAAACCGGTTCGAGCGCTTTCTTCGCTCATTAGTACTAAAAGTCGTTTAGAACTTTGCTCTTTTGACAGAACCAGCTGATTAACAAAGAAGGTTATGCGTATGAAAGAAAATCAAAGATTACCTAAAAATGGCTATCCACGCAAGCGATTGTGAGTTTGTTTTTTTTTTGTTTTTTAATTGGAAACACTCTTTCCAACTTAAAAATATGATGTATGGTTTTATTGGCTAATAGGGTCCACTGTTACCTTATATTGTTTATATACCTAGTTTTCGATAGTTTGAATAATAGACCAATCTAAATTTCTCAGCTTCAAAATGTATACAAAAATTAAGTAACTTGATTGTATTTTAAATTTATATATAAATCAGACTAGATCTCACTCATTATAAGTTGAGACTAGAGAGGGAAAACATGACAAAAAAAAACCCTATATATTTAGTTTGACTCGCTCCATTCTTCATTCATTCCTTTGTTGTCATACCTATTCTCGTGTTACCAGAACAATTGTTGTAGATGGAGTTTGGATTACAAGAGAAAAACATTCATGTTAAAATGAGAATTTATGGACAGACATAACCAATCACAATGGACGGTTTTTAAATGGAACTGGTTTCCACATGATGCATATTATTTCTGTAGTTTTGTTGATGGACGTGGAGGAGAATAAACACTGAAAATGGAATGCACGGAATTCTTGATTCTGTAACCAATGAAAATGGAGTGGATATAATTCGTTGCTCTTTAACCATGAAAATACTGCATGGAATCAATAATAAGTACATATCATTTGTCAACTAGTGCTGTCTATGAATATCAGCCAGAGGTCTCGCTAGGATTTTAAAACTAGGAGTCCAGGACTCCTAATTTGGTAAGAATAGGATTCCCACCAGCAAAAGTTGCAGTCCCCACTAAGCCAGAAATCACGTACTTTCTTTTAGTTGACTATGGTTGCATCCAAACTATAAGAGCAACTTTAACACTTTCTGAATCTCATTGAAATCTTTATCATTTTTCCATTTAGCAACAAAACACTTGTCTAAATTTACAAACAGCATTTTGTTAAAGTCTCATGATTTCGAGTTCACAGGCAATATTTATTCGGCAATAACGGAAATGAAATCAATAACAGTGATTGCACTGGACTTTGCCAATGTTGCAAATTGCAATTTTGTTTTCCTTTTTTTTGACGACAAAATATACCATCTGGTGATATTTTTGGCTACAACATTTTTGGCTGATAAAAATGGTACATATATACAGTCTTGCATTTTGAGTGGAGGAATTCAAAGGCACCATGACAGGAAACCTCATATTTGGATATAAAAATGCACTGGAATCAATTGTTACACAAACAAATCCTTATTTCATATTTACAAACCAACCTAACAGTTAATTGTTATGTCATAATCCACTTATGCTGATATCAGGCCTTGATACTGTATGCTGTAATATAATCAAACTAGCCTTGCAACTGACTAGCTATAATCAAGCACCTCTGAGGGCGGAACATGCAATGACTACAGTAGACCACATGACAGCAATTTACAAAAAAGTTCCAGACAAAATAGTTTTGCTGCAACTTCAATGAAAATTGTTAACTTCTGAAGCACTGATACATGCTAAGGAATATCTTTAAAAAATTTTTCAATATTCTACAATTCAGTTGATGTTGCCTCAGCAATAACAAATGGGTATTTGTTTTGTCCTTCAAAGGAAGCCTTTAGCAGCGCCTTCAGTAACACATGCTCCTTCATCAAAGCTAGCCAGCTACCTTTGATCAAAGGCATTAGCAACAAACTAAAATAAAAGCATTGCTTCAGTTTATAAAATGATTAGGACATATTTATTTTGCCGCAAACATTTCCTCCTTGCAAGAAAAATGTGCGTACTCCTATGTGGGTGATTTTCTGCATCCCAAATAAAAAATTTGCATCCAAATACGCATAATCAAGCTATTTTGATATCTCTGTCAACAGTTTGCAAAATAAACCAGTATGACTTGCAGTATTGAGAGATCTGGATTATCTATATGAAAGAGTGCAAACAAATTAGATTTTCAGCTGCATCATTTGTGTATAATTTAAAATAAATTTAAAATAAATTGAAAATAAATGATGAGAAATGGAAATTATGACAATATATGAATGAAGGTATTGAGTTTTGAGGCTTACCTGACTACTTGGCCCTTACATAGGTCCCTACTTCCACCTTTTTTGGGGGGCTGTATCAAGGACCTGAAACTATTATTTTTATGAATTTGTCTTTAACCAAAATCTTGCTGCCCCCTTCTGCAGATCAGGTTATAACACATCTAGCTACAATGTAGCTTCAGTGTGGTTAAGGCTTTAGTTTAATCTTATAATGGAGCAAATTATATTATTGTCAGATACAGAATGATGACTGTAGCTAAAATCTATAACTTAAATCAAGCTGTATTTTTCAGGTAGTTTGGCAATGGTTAAGTTATTAAACCTTTATCAGGTAAATTATATTGGACTATATACACTAACCATATCTTGTCCTCTATGACAGATAGTACAAGATTCTTTCATTAATTCATTTTCCAAATAAAGCATGTTATGCCATATTTGGATATTCTTTATGATAAGTATTTAAATGCATACCATATTTATTACACTCTGTTTTCTTGTTCTTGTTGTGGGACTTAATGCCATTTTTCAGCACATGATAGGCTATACATGGTGGCCATTATTAATGGAGGAAGAACCCGGGAAATCACCGGAAAGAACCACCAACCCACGAGAAGCTACTGACAAGCTTTCTCACATATCCACATTCTCGGAATCCTAGACTTGAACCCACGATGACATGTGAGATGGCAGTGATCCATAACGGACATCATTTTAGACCACTTGGCCACTCAGGCCCCCCCCCATCTGTTTGCATGGGATCAACATCATAATGTGGCACACACAAGAAACAAGGGCTGAAAATGGAATTTGTTATCAGTTGAATTAATATGGTATATTTTTCAAAAGAAAATATCAGATAAGAAGGTTAACAATTGCTCTCATGCAGGGTTTGAGTTAGCTTTACTTAATAATGTAATTGCTTATACCTGCTTTGATACTATTTTGTTTAGCTTACTCAGCATGCATTAGCACAACAGCAACAGTATTCTCTTTTTCTAGCATCTAACATTGTAAACATATTCAAGATTGTGCTTGAAGTTTTTCATTTATTTGTTTCCTAAACCATTAATAGATTCTTCTCACACATGAGATGAATCCTCGTGAAGTGATAATAATTTTCTCATCCTTGGGGGTCAAAATCACAGTGTTTGTATATATTTATTGGGGTCCATTGAAGGGTGGTGGGTGATGCATGGGGTCAAAAGCCAAATTGAAAAATACAATAATTACTGTCACATTTTTAAAAAATTTTGACCAAAGTTTATACATGCACTGTATAAGTATGGGCCTGAATTGGAGGACCTTGTTTTTAATTGCAATATTCACACATTGCACATTGTTTTATATTACTGGATATGTACATATTTTAAATCTGAGCATCTTTTTTCCTCTTTTCAGTTCTGTACAGGTTTCTGGTACTGTTCTTCAACTGTCTGCTGACATTTGGCTCCTACTTTTGTTTTGACATGCCCAGTGTTCTACAGGACCAGTTCACAGGGGTAATTTATTAAGTTTAGCCACTATCGTCATTGTTTCCTTGAGTAAGGAACATGGGTTGACTAGAAATATCCAGAATGAGTTTATTGTATAGTCATATGTCTGTCTCCTGTCCAACTGTCTATCAAAAGTTGCTTGTTACCAGTTTGGAGACCATATTTCTGATATTTTTGATCACATAAAAAGTTTGGACAAGTTGGGTGTTAGGCAAGAGCTGTGAATATTAATAAATTGATCTTGTATCTGTTTGGCTGAGCTTGTTACCACTTTGGAGGTCATATTTCTTGCCTGAATTTGGAAGTTAAGGTTATATCGTCAAGATCTCTGATGAGTTCATTAAACAGTGAGATCCATACATATTAATCAGGTGATTTTGTATTAGAATGGCAAGCTTGTTACCACTCTGAAAGCCATATTCCTTGTCTGATTTTTATACAACTTGGTATATGTGCTTAAATGGTTATGATCCAGGAGAGATTTGATAATTAGTGAGAGTCATGCATATTAACTATAATCTTACATCAGATTGGTTACCACTCTGAAGGACATATTTATGTTTCAGTATTATATCAGACAGGAAAATGTGGGCCGCTATCAAGATCTAGGGCAAGAATGAGACTGAGTGAGATCGACACATATTAATAAGGTCATCTTAACTTAGATTTGATTAGCTAGTTATTAATCTGGAGGCCATATCTCTTATATGAGTTTGATAAAATTTGGAATATAGGCCTATGTCATAATAATCTGTGACAAGCAATAGCCATACATTGCATCAAATTTGACCCTTCTTATGAAACTCTGATGACTTATTTATGATAATATTTTAATCAGAGTTGTTAAACTAATGTTAAGATGTTTAATACAGGGTTGAAAAAAAATCATGATTTGTTTTACAAAATTAAACAATTGGGCTTCAAAAAGTTTGGATTTTTGTTATTGATGGAAGTTATCAGGTTATTGTATATAATTCTATAGTGAATACGGATTTAGGTTTTCCAATTTATTTGTATATTATATACAGTTTGTAGTAGTTATAATGTGATATATTAAAGTTATTAGACAACCAGATTAAGACAGCCACTTAATCACTTAAGCTGAAACATATTTCAAATCACTACATCTAAATGCTACATTTTCAGTGTCCATTTCTGATTTAGGTTAAGTACTTTGTCTGTAAGAGTTTGTAAACAAATTTTCAAATTTAGGTATTTTGTGTTTAACTGCTGTTCTATGTCTGGTTGCCATGATTCATATGCATATCTATTCCTTGCAGTTCTATATTGCAAGTTTTGCACAACACCCAGGAGTGACAATCCTGTCAGAGTTGTGCCGGACAATTTTTTTTTCTTCTAAGCATTTCGTAGACAGTAATATAGAGATTCACAGATTTCAAGGTCTAAGAGATCATCCAAGGTTTTTCTGTTGTTACATGACTAAATGAACCTGCAGCTTATATATGCTATACTTTATAATTAATACTAGTGGGGTGTTGACAATTTGTAATTAATACTGGGATGTTGAAACTTCAAATACAAGATAGACAGTTGCAATTAGTTAAACAGATCCTTACATTTTGAATGTTTCAAGTTTACACTAAATTATAATTATTTGAGCAGATCCAGTGTGTATTGTTTTAGATTCATATTTTGAATCTAAGACATTAAAATGAATAAATCATTTGAATGATTTTTTTCAAAGAATTTTCTTTGAAAAGATTTAAAGATTTAAATCATGGTTGGATAGGCACACACATATAATGTAATTTGGTATATAATTAGCTGATCTCTACACACACACATGAGGTAATGTGGTATATAATTTGCTGATACACACAAAATCACACACACACATGATGTAATGTGGTATATAATTAGCAGATTTACACACAAGTGATGTAGTGTGGTATATAATTAGCTGATACACACAAAATCACACACACACATGATGTAATGTGGTATATAATTAGCAGATTTACACACAAGTGATGTAGTGTGGTATATAATTAGCTGATCTACAGACACACACATGATGTAATGTGGTATATGATAGGCTGATCTACACACACATATGATGTAATGTGGTATATGATAGGATGATCTACACACACATGTAATGTGGTATATAATTAGCTGATCTACACACACATATATGACATAATGTGGTATATGATTAGAGGATCTACACTAACACCTGGTGTAATGTGATATAATAATTAACTGATCTATACACAGACATATGATGTAATGTGGTATATAATTAGCTGATCTACACACACACACATATGATGTAATGTGGTATATAATTAGCTAATGTACACACATATATACATACACACACACACACAAACACACACATATACAAAGTGAATCAAAATTTAAAAATGTTATCTGAAATATTTTAGTGAAATTCATATCCTGCAGATAAGTGCCCAATTTTCTGTTGAGCTCTTAAAATAAGTAACAGGAAAGAATGAAAGACAACAAGATTTGTAAAATTTAACAAATAATCTATTTTCCCTAGAATACAAAGTGAAAATGAGATAAAAAGAAATTACAGTATCACGAATGAAATCTCAAAATAATCCAAGAAATATAAAAACAATTCTTATAGTACCTTTAAAAACCTGAATAAAATTCAGTAGAAGTCTGAATAAATCCAGAAACTGATGGTGATGATGAGACTGTTATAGCTCCTAGAGAGCTGATAGGCTAACAGTCCTTTTGTGGAATCACAGTAATATAATTCCAGGTTTAAATTAACTATAACTTGCAGTGAATGTCTTTTTCCAGGAATTTTATTAGAGCACTTTTGTATTTCCAGAGAAAAAAATCACTTGAATTCAATAATTTTAAAAAAATAAAATTCAGCCCAACTGGACCCAACATACTATACAATTTCAAGGTGCTAGATCTTAAAGCAACTGATAAAAATCCTCAGTTGCACTATACATGTATATAGTTCTGTACTTGACCTCAGGTCACAATTAGCATTTTCTGTAAAAAAAAAATCTACTACCTAATGGAAAATCACTTTCTAGAATAGCCTGATATTTACACAATAACATAGATCTTGTATAATTCACATGATACACCTCTACAGTGACAACCCCCTAGTAGTAAAGTGGTTCAGCAGCTTCATAAGTAAGATCCTGATATCCTTTCAGCTGCTCCTTTCTTTCGGAGCTGAAAGACATCATTTCTGGTTTTCACTTTTGGAGCAGTTAGCACTGTGGACCTGTAATATTGTTTCATTATTCGCACATCAACAGTTGATATTATATAAGTTGATCATAAGACAACCTGAAGTACTCAGATTAGTGATTCCAATGCATCTGTTGTTGTTCTAATGTCAGTAAATTTGTATGCATGAAGCACTCAGATTAGTGAGTACTTATTGCCTTCCATGCATCTGTTGTTGTTCTAATATCAGTAAATTTGTATGCATGAAGCACTCAGATTAGTGAGTACTTATTGCCTTCCAATGCATCTGTTGTTGATCTAATATCAGTAAGTTTGTATGCATGAAGTACTCAAATTAGTGAGTACTTATTGCCTTCCATGCATCTGTTGTTGTTCTAATATCAGTAAGTTTGTATGCATGAAGCACTCAGATTAGTGAGTACTTATTGCCTTCCATGCATCTGTTGTTCTAATGTCAGTAAGTTTGTATGCATGAAGCACTCAAATTAGTGAGTACTTATTGCCTTCCCATGCATCTGTTGTTGTTCTAATGTCAGTAAGTTTGAATGCATGAAGTACTCAGATTAGTGAGTACTTATTGCCTTCCCATGCATCTGTTGTTGTTCTAATGTCAGTAAGTTTGTATGCATGAAGCACTCAGATTGGTGAGTACTTATTGCCTTTCCATGCATCTGTCATTGTTGTAATGTCAGTAGGTTTGTATGCATGAAACATTCAGATTAGTGAGTACTTATTGCCTTCCCATGCATCTGTTGTTCTAATGTCAGTAAGTTTGAATGCATGAAGCACTCAGATTAGTGAGTACTTATTGCCTTCCCATGCATCTGTTGTTGTTCTAATGTCAGTAAGTTTGTATGCATGAAGCACTCAAATTAGTGAGTACTTATTGCCTTCCCATGCGCCTGTTGTTGTTCTAATGTCAGTAAGTTTGAATGCATGAAGCACTCAGATTGGTGAGTACTTCTTGCCTTCCCATGCATCTGTTGTTCTAATATCAGTAGGTTTGTATGCATGAAGTACTCAGATTAGTGAGTACTTATTGCCTTCCCATGCATCTGTTGTTGTTCTGATATCAGTAAGTTTGTATGCATGAAGCACTCAGATTAGTGAGTACTTATTGCCTTCCATGCATCTGTTGTTGTAATGTCAGTAAGTTTGTATGCATGAAGCACTCAGATTGGTGAGTACTTATTGCCTTTCCATGCATCTGTCATTGTTGTAATGTCAGTAGGTTTGTATGCATGAAACATTCAGATTAGTGAGTACTTATTGCCTTCCCATGCATCTGTTGTTCTAATGTCAGTAAGTTTGAATGCATGAAGCACTCAGATTAGTGAGTACTTATTGCCTTCCCATGCATCTGTTGTTCTAATGTCAGTAAGTTTGAATGCATGAAGCACTCAGATTAGTGAGTACTTATTGCCTTCCCATGCATCTGTTGTTGTTCTAATGTCAGTAAGTTTGTATGCATGAAGCACTCAAATTAGTGAGTACTTATTGCCTTCCCATGTGCCTGTTGTTGTTCTAATGTCAGTAAGTTTGAATGCATGAAGCACTCAGATTGGTGAGTACTTATTGCCTTCCCATGCATCTATTTTTCTAATATCAGTAGGTTTGTATGCATGAAGTACTCATATTAGTGAGTACTTATTGCCTTCCCATGCATCTGTTGTTCTAATATCAGTAGGTTTGAATGCATGAAGTACTCAGATTAGTGAGTACTTATTGCCTTCCCATGCATCTGTTGTTGTTCTGATATCAGTAAGTTTGTATGCATGAAGCACTCAGATTAGTGAGTACTTATTGCCTTCCATGCATCTGTTGTTCTAATGTCAGTAAGTTTGTATGCATGAAGCACTCAGATTAGTGAGTACTTATTGCCTTCCCATGCATCTGTTGTTGTTCTAATATCAGTAAGTTTGTATGCATGAAGCACTCAGATTAGTGAGTACTTATTGCCTTCCATGCATCTGTTGTGTTTCTAATGTCAGTAAGTTTGTATGCATGAAGCACTCAGATTAGTGAGTACTTATTGCCTTCCATGCATCTGTTGTTGTTGTAATGTCAGTAAGTTTGTATGCATGAAGCACTCAGATTAGTGAGTACTTATTGCCTTCCAATGCATCTGTTGTTGTTCTAATATCAGTAAGTTTGTATGCATGAAGTACTCAGATTAGTGAGTACTTATTGCCTTCCAATGCATCTGTTGTTGTTCTAATGTCAGTAGATTTGTATGCATGAAGCACTGATGCATACATTATACCATAACACTCTTTGCTGACTTTTAGCTTGATTTGCAGCCATCTTTGTTGTCAACATTATCACCACTCTCACTGGCCTCTAAAAAAGTAATCAAATCTGGAAATGATTATTACTTACTGGTATTGTAGATGAAAACATAGACCTCATTCATCCCAAACATTGTGGATTAATTTGTGTTATATCCATTTTATTCATTTTCAAATTATTATTATTGTTAGTAGTAATAGTAAAATAGTAATGTAATTTTGGTTCATCATGAGCAATAAGATAACTAATTGTTAGTAATACTTACATGAATATTTTATCCAAGGTTGCAAAGATGGGTTCCGCTGATCTGTTGTTACAAGTTGGAATTCAGTAGTGGGAATCCTGTTTATATCCTCGTCAAAAACATGAACTAATTAATCCTGTCAGTATGAAGATTTGACTCATTAATGAAAATGGTGAATTTTTTATTAAAAGCACATGTCTTTAACTTTTTCATCTCAATGAAGACCCATCCCTTGTGTCATATGTCAGTAGTTTTGTCCATTTGCATGAGGACTTTTGTCTGATTTCTTGGAACATTATTTTCATTAGATCTGAAAAACTCATCTGCTACCAGAGGCAGGAGATTATGTTCAGCAATGAATAGACTTGGCACATGTAACTCTATCCTCATTAAAGGCAGATTTTGTAAACATGGATTTCAGTGAGGGTATATTTGTTGTTGTAGTTAATATGGTTTTATGAGATGGGATTTTCTGCATGAAGCATGATGTCATTATTACCACATAACAAATTTTAAAATCAGAGTTACAAGAAGAGCAGAATGATATTCATGATATTTATGCCATTGATTGCAGCCATTGAAATTCTCATTTCCATCCATCATCATGTTTCATTTAATAATAATAATAATACATTCATGATATTTATACCACTGAAATTCTTATTTCCATCCATCATCGTGTTTCATTCGATAATACATTTACTTGGATTTTGTATTTTACATTGAGAGATAATTACATAAATATATTTACTTGGATTTTGTATTTTACATTGGAAGATAATTACATAAATATATTTACTTGGATTTTGTATTTTACATTGGGAGATAATTCATGCTTAGAAATCTTGACAGATTTTAAGTCAAACTGACCCAGTTTTGTGCAAGTTGAGCTCTTGTGTAGTCCAACCAACATCAATTAACAACTTTAATCCTGTCCTAATTACTTCTAATCCTACATAGACTCTAATCCATCTCCACAACTTTAAGCACCAAACCAAAACATGAATCAAAGTAATGTGTATTGTTTTATGCTAAATGAGCTCTTTAGTAACCCAATCATAATCAATTAACATCTTTAATCCTTTCAGAATTACATGTATTTCTGCTCACACTTAGTAAAATCCACTTTGACAAACTTCAAAAACAATGAAGCCAGCTGACCATACCAGCAGGATCAGAGGGTGAAATTAGCAACCACATTGTCTTGCTCTACTTAAATGAGGTCACAGTCACATGATTACTGGTAATTAGTACTACTGTACATATACTAAATTTAAATCAAAATGGAGGAAAAAAAATTCAGTAATAATTTGCATGTGGGACATTTCAGTGAATGATGGGAGGGATGGGAGACACCCCTATTCTCAGGAGAAAAACCCTCTGGTGTGGGAGGATCACAAATGTGATTTTGGTAATGAAGCTTTGTGTATGCCAGAACCTGGAGGAAAATTACATAGAATGAAATTAGACTTGAATCAAAATTGTACATATTAATATAACAGTTATTGCTTTTAGAAATACACTATTTTGAGTGGCAAGTAAACATAGGGAAAGAGTCAATTTAAAGATCTTTATATATTTGATTATTTCTCATTAAAGTATACACATTTCAGTGCCATATCAAAATATAGCAAAACCAAATGTGGGTGTTTTGGACAAGTGGAATTTTGTCAGGGCAAATATGGTTGTTTTGTTTGGACAAGTGGAATTTGAGTCAGGACAAATATGGTTGTTTTGTTTGGACAAGTGGAATTTGAGTCAGGACAAATATGGTTGTTTTGTTTGGACAAGTGGAATTTGAGTCAGGACAAATATGGTTGTTTTGTTTGGATAAGTGGAATTTGAGTCACGACAAATATGGTTGTTTTGTTTGGATAAGTGGAATTTGAGTCAGGGCAAATATGGTTGTTTTGTTTGGACAAGTGGAATTTGAGTCGGGACAAGTGATTTTATGTGCTAATGGTCATATACTAGAAGACCTAATGGGATGGCCTGTTGTATGTCATCAGATGTTTGTTGATCAATGAACAAAGGCTTGTTATTGTTATTGTTACTTCTAAACTACTTGAAGGATTGCCATGAAACTTTACATACACACACAGGGTCTATTTGGTTCTGATGAAGTTGGTTTTTAGATTACAATATAATAACAATCTTCAAGTTGCCATGATGAACCAAGGAAGCTAAGTTATCAGTTTGCTGTGCATTTTACATATATACATCAATTTTAAATAATAAATTGTATTAGATAAATGAAATTATACTATGTATATTTTCTGTCTATAGGTATCCAACTGTACCCAGTCACAGAACTGTAGTACTCCATGTGATGACTGCCTTGGGATGTCAGATGATAATTATAATCTCCTGTATGCCATATATGCCTGGACGTAAGTACCAAATAAAAGTTCTGAGGCATATCTGATCTCTCTTCTCACTTTGTATTGGTGCTTTCAGAAATATGTGTTTTAAAAAACTATAATCCCGTTACCTTTTTATTTATTGCTACCAAAATTGTAGTGTGTGTACATGTTGAGCTGAACAGAAACTGCACATCAGAATTAAGTGTAGATGTTACAACTCACTGAGCTACTACTCCCTAACATCTCAGTTTAGCTTACACTCATCATACAAAAACTTAGACATCTCATGAGCTACTGCTCCCTAACATCTCAGTCTAGCTTACACTCATCACACAAAAACCTGGACATCTCATGAGCTCCAGCTCTCTAACATCTCAGTCTAGCTTACACTCATCACACAAAAACTTAGACATCTCATGAGCTACTGCTCCCTAACATCTCAGTCTAGCTTACACTCATCACACAAAAACCTGGACATCTCATGAGTTCCTGCTCTCTATCATCTCAGTCTAGCTTAAAAGATGTTTTAGTTATATTAGCTGAGGTTTGAATATTTGAAACATATTTTGCAACTTTCATTGGACTAAGCAAGCCCAACAGTAACAGTTCTGATATCAGATTCAGAAGGTTTATCACTTGTCTAAGAAGAAACAAATCTTTAAGATAAGTATCTAAGTGAAACTTTGTTACATATCTTGATTTTACATGAATTTTGATGTAGAAAGGTCAGATGTCAGGGTCACAGTGACTGAACGAAGAAAACCTGTTCATGTACAATAACTTTGGTTCTGCATCACAGACCTGGACCAAACTTTGTAGATGGTTCTACATCACAGACTTGGACCAAACTTTGTAGATGGTTCAAAATCACAGACTTGGACCAAACTTTGTAGATGGTTCTGCATCACAGACTTGGAGCAAACTTTGTGAATGGTTTTACATCACAGACCTGGACCAAACTTTGTAGATGATTCTGCATCACAGACCTGGACCAAATTTTGTAGATGGTTCTACATCACAGACCTGGACCGAACTTTGTAGATGGTTCTACATCACAGACCTGGACCGAACTTTGTAGATGGTTCTACATCACAGACCTGGACCAAACTTTGTAGATGGTTTTACATCACAGACCTGGACCAAACTTTGGTTCTACATCACAGACCTGGACCAAACTTTGTAGATGGTTCTGCATCACAGACCTGGACCAAATTTTGTAGATGGTTCTACATCACAGACCTGGACCAAACTTTGTAGATGGTTGAAATAAAGTAAAAGCCTATTGGATTTGATGCCACAAGGTCAGAAATCAAGGTCATTGGCTTATATATTTGAAAAAATGGTTTATGCACACATATTTCAGTTTGTAATCATGTATCATTGTTGCTCAAAGAAATATTGGTTTTGAACAATATCTTTTACAGTGTTTAGTGAAAGCACGCCATTCTTGGTTCTGTACAAAATAAATAGAAACTCCTACACAAAAAAGATTTCATGCATCAAAAGTGGTGCAAATAAAATTACCATTTCATTTTTTTTTAAAAATCTGTAATCTGATATAGGTGTGCATACAAATCATTAATTGTGCAGTTATTATCTTTATGAAGATGAAAAATCAAATGTTTTTGATTTTACTCGATGCTATGCTAGACCTGTCTATTATCTTCAGTTCTTAGAATCCAGTAAATGGCAAACATTGGTAAATCCAGAATAATATTTCTTGGTTGAGAATAAATTCAGCATGCTGCAATATTTTAATAGCGTTGATGGAAGTATAAAACAAATTCATGCAATGTTCCACCTCATATTTTATTAAAATATTTGACTAAAGAAAAGTCTTTCCTTTCTTTTTCAAATATGTTGCCTAGTCATAGCACCTTAGCATTATTACCACATCCTTGCAAATTTTCCTCCAAAGCTCAATTTTAACCGTAACAAGGCATAGTTTTCTCTCCACATGGATGGGATTCAGACAAGATTCCCTAGATAGAGAGATTCACACTAAATTCCATCCAAACTTAAGTTTCTACTTCTGTTCATGCCTCAAAGCATGAATTTGTAAACCTTGCAAAATACCTGTTATGAATCAATACCTATTCTCATTGGTAGTGAGTCTAAGAAATTATGAAGTGGTACATTTTATCATTAGTAGTGAGTTTGAGGAGTTTTCTAACAAAAAAAGAAGTATACTTCATCAATAATTATTGCTTGTTTCAATCGATAATGAAATTTCTAACTTTGTTATTACCTAACTTCATCATGCAATGTACTCTTTGGAACCATTGTGGATATCTGCCCACGCTGGTACCATTAATCAAATAATATGCATTGTACTTGACCAACAATAAGACTTCTGCTATTGAATGACTAATGGTATTAGTTACTTTGAATTCATTGGTACCAAAGTTTTTGGTTTGGTTACAAAATGTATATTTATAGGTAATTTATGTGTGCAGTTAATTAACAAAACACAAAGAAAAAATTCCCAATATAATGTTGAGTGATGTTGTATATCTCTTTAAAATTCTATATTGTACCATAATTCATTGGCACACATTTTTGAGCAAATATGCTTAATCCATAGTGCATTTACTGGATTGATTAAGCAATTAAAATCAAAGCACATCACATATAGAGATTGCCATCTCATTTAAAGGAAATGGCATAATTCCTTTGTACCTTCTGCATGCATGGAAACTCCAAATTTATCTGTCAACAAATTCAACAAATTCTCCATGGAAAAATTTAAAAAAAACGCTTTCATGAGTAGTATTAAGTTCATTCCTAGGGTAGATCCCATCCAGTATAGTGTCACAGTGTACCCATGTCAGTCAGTGGCTAGTACAGTGCTAGTTTCCAGTTGCTATAAAACAGATCCAGGTATAGATATAAATTGGTTCATACTTATTATGGAGTCAGGTTAGTCCATAGCTATTAATTTGTCCATACCTATTATGGATTCGTGTTGATCCATAGCTATAAATTGGTCCATACCAATTATGGTTTCATTTAGGCCTTGTTCTTTTACAGATCCATCTTAAGTTAATGCAGTGTCTTTGCCAACCCGTGTAAAATGACTCCGGAATGGTCAGCACCACTTACTACTACAGTTCTGGTTCAGCACAATTACAGTCCTTGTTGTTTCATACCATGCCTTGACCATAAACAGATTGTCAGAAAATGTCTTGAAGTTATCGTATTGGAATCTGGACATACTTCAGTCAAGTTTGCCATCGCTCTTGACAAGCTTTGCTAGGATCATCACAGATGTGATGGGAGGGGGTTTCTGCATCACCTCAGACATGACAGAAGGTGTCTGCATCAATACAAACATGATGGGAGGTGTTTGCATAACCACAGAAATGATTGGAGGTGTTTGCATAACCACAGAAATGATTGGAGGTGTCTACATAACCACAGATATGATTGGAGGTGTTTGCATAACCACAGATATGATTGGAGGTATTTGCATAACCACATATATGATTGGAGGTGTCTACATAACCACATATATGATTGGAGGTGTCTACATAACCACAGATATGATTGGAGGTGTTTGCATAACCACAGAAATGATTGGAGGCTCTACATCACTCCACTAATCAGTATGTGTCAAATCATGCTCAGAAGCTCACTTGTCATTACTGGATCTGACAATTGCTAAAGAAATCCTTCTTTTGAAGTCCCTCTTTTGAAGTCCTTACTCTTTTATGCATCAATTAAGGAAGTTTTCCTGAATTTGACTTGCCTCCTCAAGCTCTGTCAGTGTTGATGTATAAAGTCCCAGCATCTGTCAGTTTTTGGTTGAATTGTGGGTTTATTGCATTGTTTAGAGAGACAACTACATTGTCAACAGAACTTTCTTTTTCATAGCAGTGATTCAGTTTTAACAAAAAGTGTATCAAACATGCCTTTGTTTATCTGCAGTAGTCTCAGCTGTTGAGAGATATATGGTTGGTCTGGCAAGACAAGACTGATCAGCATGACTGGACCAGAAACACTTCCTCTGAAATTTGCCTGGAACATCATTGCAGTAGGTTCTGTGATTCACTTGTTATATATGGCACTCTTCCAACAAGCAGAAAATAACCTGGCTTCATTCCACTTTTATGCCTCCTTGATTTGCTTTGGAATCAATTTTGTCAAATTTCTGATGCTCTGAACATGATTTCACAACACACTCTTGCCAATTCCGAAGTAACAGTGAATCTACAGCTTATGGCCTTGGTAAAGAGTATGTCAAGGTCACACTTAGATTGCAGCCATTGTCACAGAATGGACATTTAGATGTTGTTCATAAGCAGGCCTCCAAAGGAACAAATCTTGGAATGGTCCAGCAAAAGATATATCAGCAATTGTTGTATAACATGGAGTATAGAATCAGGAAAGCCCCCTCCCACCCCCAACAAGGCATGCAATACAATGGCTTCAGAGATGCAGCAAAAATAAATAAATTCCTTTGAATGAGGGCCTCAAGGTAGATTAGTTCTTAGCTAATTGAGGTTTTCTCTTTAAATAAAGTAATAATAATAATAATAATAATAATAATAATAATAATAATAATAATAATAATAATAATAATAATAATAATGCCCATTAGGGAATCAGGAAAGCCCCCCCTCCCACCCCAACAAGGCATGCCCATTAGGGAATTAGCCCAACACATTAATTAACAACTTTAATCCTATTATAATTATTAAGTACACATCCAAAATCATAGAAGAACAGCAACAAGCAGAGACAGCATAATATATAGAGTTGCATGTGAAGGTGCAGCCATGAAATAACTTTGAATTTAGTATACATTATAATTTTCTACTGAGTTGCATATTGACATAGGCATCCATTATGTAGATATAAATAGAATTGTAGATTTGATTAGAAGCATTACATTGTAGTTTTTGTTTATCTTATAAACAATAATGTGTACTTTGTACAGCACTTGATCTTTTGAAGCCCAAAATGCATAAAGATATATAACAAAAACACCATGAAAGTACTAAACAATAAAGCATGCTGACAATAATTAAAGAAGTAAACATTATGAAGTCTTTAAGTCTGTTCTTGTAGTCAAAATAGGTTTTAAGAGCAGTCTTGAATAAGATCAAAGAGTCATTGTGTCTAAGATCTATTTGCAATTCATTCCATGTAGCTGGACACTGTTACACAAAGACTGTTGTCCATATGACTTCATTTTAACAGAGTACAATGAGTGTCAGAAGAAGAGCATAAGTTTGTAGATTGGGTAACAAAAATATATATGTATATACATATATGTAAGGTATATTGAACTGGAGCCAGTTATAGTGGCATCATCTATGAGAAAATTTAGAATGGAGCTGATGCTTCTGAGTCTTGCATGTGTTCATAACGTGTTGGAATAAGGAGAGTGTACTGTTGAGAGTGACACCTAGGTTTTGTACTGTCTGTGTGAATTTTATGTTGGTATTGCTGATATGTATTGTTTGAGTTAAAGGATGTGAATCATATTTGCATGGTGATCAGTAATGCTTTTGTTTTCTGGTCATTCATCTTCAGCTTGTTGCATGTCATCCACTTCACATCAGAAATGCACCTCTCTACCCCTTTATGCCTTGGATAGTAACCTCAGATTTAGTTCAGCAGCTAGATATGTGTATTTGTGTGTCAGCATACAATTGGTGAGACGCCAAATGTCAATCTATGACACTTGAGAGCAGCTGAGTGTATAGAATAAAGAGGCTTGGGCTGAAAGCAAGTCCCGGTGGAACATCACAACATAGATCAACTGGACTGGACTGTTTCCCATTTACCGACAGAATTTGTGTCCTGTTGGCTAAGTAGACTTTAACTAAAGTAAAGCTGTATTGTGAATACAAAATACATGCTGGAGACAGTGAAGTAATATATCATGGTCTGTTGTGTCAAATGTGTCAAGGAGGGTGAGAACTGTAATCTTTCCATCATTCAAAGCAGAGGTCATTAACTACTCTTGCAAGGGTAGTTTCAGTACTGTGGCAAGGACAATATGGAGTGTGTACATTGCTAAAAGTGTAAATATAAATAGGATTCTATAGTTTGTGATACTATTAAGGATTAATACCAAACCATTTTTTCTAAAAACAAATTAATGTGCAGCATTGTTGGATGAGGAATATACATGTGGCTGTATCCATGTACAGTGTGACCCCACTATAGCACGCTCCGTTATAACATGAATTCGAATATAACATGGTCATGGTGTAACTCCCAAAATTTCAAATACATCTATTTTTCGTGTATGCAAAAAAATTTTTTTTTATCATTTATGGGAAGAGATCACTTATGAATAATACAATACAATCAGGTGTGGCTACTGAATTATTAGATGCACTTTTCTCATACATGAAAAAATAGTGTTTTCTTTTTAAAAGTACAAAAAATAACGTGTAAAAATGTATTCAGGAATTGGGTAGGGCTTAGCCAAAAATGCAAATTGTGATTCTTTTTTCCTTATTGGCAACAAATATATCATCTGCTGAATTTTTTATTATTGGCGATATTGTTGGCTGTTTAAACATTGTATACAACCATTGGTTTGGAGTGGAGAAATTCAGAGGTTCCATGAAAGGATGCTGTAAAGTTGATATAAAATACACTGTAATTTATCTATTGTTACATAACAAATTCTTTGTCCATATTGACAAACCATCATAACAGTGCATTGTTATATCATAATCTGCTTACTTGGACATCTAGCATGAGTACTGTATGTTTTATGATATCCACTTTTTTCAAATTTAAATTTCTGGTCGTGGAGATCAACTATACAAGGCATTATCTCATAATCTATATTTCATCAGATTTTCGGCCGCTTGCTAGTAATTAATATATTTACATAGGCTGACATTTGTATATGGATGGTAAATATAATTCCTTTTCTTTTCAGACAGAATTAAATCCTTGAGAACAGTCACAATTTTCTGTATTAATCCTGGTCATCAGACTGGAACACCTTCATCTCTAATGTTGATTGACCCTTTCTTTAAATTTTTTATGCATACGTGAAATGCATCATCACTCCACTACCATAAATGTTTTAAAAAACAAACAGAAAGGAAGCTATCACTTTACTTATTCATTACGCAGGGAGTAACAGAAATTACAGTTGACCCAACAACAGCCAATTCATTTTAAAAGAAATGTACCCAGATAAAAAAGTAGCTGAAATTTAAAAGAAAATATTACCTTTGAAGCACCAACTGTTATTAAAACATACAAAGCAAATGGGAAAAAAAATCAGTCAATCATTGAGTACAATTTTTTTATGTTTCCGCCACAATAAGAAATGGGTATTTGTTTGGTTCTCCAAATTTGTCCTTTAGCGGTGACTTAAATAACTATTCATCAAAGAAAGCTGACAATAGTCTTCAATAAAAACAAAGACACTTTCTTCATAGGAAGTCATTATCGAACTTAAATAAAAGCAATAGAATCTGATGGATCGTTTAACTTTCCAATGTGACTGGAACACTTTTACTGTACAGTGAAAGTTTTTTTTTGACAGGAAAAAAGTTTATTCTTATGAACTTTACTGATGGCGCTTAAAAAGCAATCTTTTACTGACTTTGGGCGTACTGAAAAGTAAAGTAAATGTGATTCAGTGATTGTGCTATATTTTTCCCACTGAATTCAGACCTATTTGACCTGTGACAAGATTATTGAATATTTTAAATTTCTGTGTGTGCATATTTTCAATGGAATTACTTGTATTCAATGTATGTGACATAATTCATGGGTGAGTACAGGGTGTTGATACTTTATTCATTGCTATGCATTAGACATATAAATAGTATACATGTATATGTACCAATGCATAGTTCCCTGAATAATTAAAATATTATATATGCCTTCTTTTTTCACCACAGGTGTATTTCTCCTTTAGTATCAATTTAAAGATGCTTACTGTGCTAATTGAGCAATTATTTTTGTGTCGGTATTTATTACCACTCTCTCCCACACACATTTTCTCAGGTACATGCATCATTTTCATTTGCTAACTGACCTGGTTGCTCTTAACACGGTTTGGTCAAAAACACTGTTGAGTTCTATGGCTCCCAACTACCATGTTATAGAGGGGTCACACTGTATTTAAATTGGATTTTACATGGCTTTGATGCTTAGCACCCAAAATAAATGACATGCTGAAAATCAATGACATGACTGTGTGTGAAAAACAAATGACTTTGTAAACTCTCACCTTCAATATTTTGCTTCAGTGACTCCCATGGGATTAGGCAGATATTGTTGTTGTTGTTGTGCTTAACGCCATTTTTTCAGCACACAATAGGCTATTCATGGCAGCCAGTATTAATGGTGGAGGAAGAAACCGGAAAATCACCGGAAAGAACCACTGACCCACGAGAAGCTACTGGCAAGCTTTCTCACATATCCACATTCACAGAATCCTAGAATCAAACACATGCAGACAGAGGTGAGATGGCAGTGATCCGTAATGGACAGCGCTTTAGACCACTCAGCCACTCGGGTCCCCCCCCCAGGCAGATATTAATACAAAAAAAAAAAAAATATTAATGTGCCTGATCCTAAACTCATGGCTTGAGATTCTTTTTCTTTTCTTTCAGAAATGCAGTTGTGGTGATTGCTGCAGGGTTTCTCATAGATAAAGTTGGAAATAGAAGTATGTATACAAACTCATTTGCTTAGATCATGTATAATGCATGCCCGACTACAAACTACATAGAACATTGGGTAAATTTCATGTGATTAGATCATGTATAATGCATGCCTGACTGCAAACTACATAGAGCATTGGGTAAATTTCATGTGATTAGATCATGTATAATACATGCCTGACTGCAAACTACATAGAGCATTGGGTAAATTTCATGTGATTAGATCATGTATAATGCATACCTGACTGCAAACTACTTAGAGCATTGGGTAAATTTCATGTGATTAAATCATATATAATGCATGCCCGACTGCAAACTACATAGAGCATTGGGTAAATTTCATGTGATTAGATCATGTGTAATGCATGCACAACTGCAAACTACAAAGAGCATTGGGTAAATTTCATTTTTGATATCAAGCAGACAGCCTAGATCGGGATCTATTATGAAACTGTAGATTTGGGTCTATATTGTTCACAGGAGTAAATACAGTATAACTGTATAGTCTCCGTTGAATTTTTATTATCATCAATTCTGGCATTGTCATAAAACTGAAAAATATTAATTATTATCAGTACTAGCATTGTCATAAAACTGAAAAATATTAATTATTATCAGTACTAGCATTGTCATAAAACTTGAAAATATTAAATTATTATCCATACTGACACTGTCATAAAACTTGAAATGTATTGGTAGCTTCATTTTAGTGGCTCATTGAATTTCATAACTTAATGACCTTGTGCCACTTCAGTTCAACTGTTTTGTGTGCTGAAATTGGAGTTGTAAACATGTATTACTTGTAAAAAAAATATATATATGGGAAGTTATAATTTTATTAACTGTATACCTTCACATATTAGACATGGCAGTTAGAATCTGTCTAACTACTTTTCTTTCTATGTCTGTCTGTCTGTCTGCCTGTCTGTCTATCTATTGATTCACTGCATATATTCTGTAAACTGCAGACAATCTTGGATACTCAGACACTGGACAGTTTTGTCTAAAGATTATAATAGTGTAAAGATGTCACGTGATATTTATCTTGCAGTTGGTGTTTTTACTTTCTCCTTCCTGTGTGTTCTTGGGTCCTCCACCTTTGCTGCTGGAGCCATGCTGAAGGGGACCAGCTACATGTTACCAGTCATGCTTTTGGGACGGCTTATCTTTGGCTCTGGAAATGGATCTCTTACAAGTACATGGAATGATCAATCTAGTTATGTATTAATGGAATCTGTGTTGGGATTAGCATCAAGAGAAGAATATCTCAGACTTGGGGTTTAATGTCTGTCTCTTGTGCTCTTGTAGGACTTTGCTAAGCAGAAGGTAGTACTGTAATATAACTCCAAAGCTGGGTTTTTTTTGTCTTGGGGTCAACCTTAAAGCTGATTAGTTTTCATGCCCTTTAGTTTTTCAAAGAAGATTGAGAATGCATTTGTTCAATTTTACTCGATCACATTTTTTAACTTGAACATATTAAAGTTGTATTTATTATTCAGGGGTCACGCTACCAGGCGAAGTGGGCGAAAAAGTCGCCTGGAAAACGTAAACTTCGCCTTCTTTTCTTAGGTAAGCGAAAACGACTTTGCCCTCTAATTTTTTGGACATAATATGACTGTAGATTATGACTTTGAGATGCCCCCTCACTGTAGCCACTGTTGTAACCCAATGCCAAATTTATTTACTTACGTGGTGTTGATACCAATCAGCTTATGGCAACAAAGAAATTCTTGCACATTCACCTGCAAGTTTTAATAGCTAACTGACCATTAACCCTTTTCTGGAGCATAATATCACTGCCTGATTTCACGAAGTTAGGCCTACAGTGCTATGATGAAAATATACCAAAATCTGTTTCGAAATTTAAACATCAATATGCAAATAGTAATTTGCTTTTAAAAATATGTTCATTGAAGAGCGTTTTCTAATTTATATCCAATTTTTAATAAATGGAGATTTTAATGGCCGTATTTGCATATGTTCTGTATGAAATCAGTTTGAAACCATAAATGAAATTTTAATGGCGGACATTGCTGGTGTATATGATATACCACTTCATTAAACTGAAAATACAAAACATATATATATATTAATAAAGCAAATAATATTTAACCAATGGATGTCAATATTACCAGTAGTTAGACAAATCATAAATATGCAGAACTTTTAATGGATATTTGTAATGAAGCATGAAAGTGGGTAGTTCGAGAAAAGCCCTCCATCTAAAAATAGATGCACTCGCTCTGTGCAAGACCAATTCTTGGATTTTCGATTGGGAGTAAAAAGGGTCCAGTTTAGTTATATATCGACTTTAGTGTTTAAATGTATTGTCTATGAAAAGTTGTAGTAATTTTGTATCGGGAACAATGAAATCAGGACGAACAGTATAGTTTGAAGTCACTTGTGCATTTATTCCTATGTACATGTATATGGGGCTGTTTCAAAGAATGTTAGATATCTTTTTGACTGCAATTGTACACAAAACTTAAGAAAAGAAAATAATTAAGTGGTAGTTTATTAAGCATTTTTACCAATTTGCAGTTATAAGACTCTAATCTTGTTACTTCTGTCAGTGAAAATTAATTACAATGTATAGCTTCAGATGTGCTTTTTAAGTTATACAGCCAAAATACACTGCATTTACTTCAATTCAAACACACATATATACTAAGTATGAATAGAATGGGTATGAATATAATATTTTATACACGTACAAAATATATTGATACTCACAAATAACATATTTTTCAACTTGAAAATAAGACATTGCTTAAAACTATTAAAAGCATACCAAGAAATAGAGCACATCATTAAAATAAGATGATGCATCTCTCTTTCTCTCTCTCTCTCTCTCTCTCTCTCTCTCTCTCTCTCTCTCTCTCTATATATATATATATATATATATATATATATATATATATATATATATATATATGTTGTGTTTATTGTTTCAGTCTCACTTCTCTCTGTTTAACTCCCACTTCTCCCTGTTTAGCTTCCACTTCTCCCTGTTCTGACCAAAAGGAGAAGTCACTTCTCCCTAAAATTAAAATCTAGCTTGACCCCTGTTATTATGATGTCAATGAATTGCATGATTCTGTAAAAGTGACTGAAGATTGAGTAGGGTTAAAGGGAAAACAATGGAACTGTACATATTATGTATATATAAAACATTCTATTAAGAAATATACACTTAGCAGATTGAAAATGGTGGTACCAGAAGTGCCTACAAGTGTCTACCATTTTGATTCAGTACACAAAAGGATGAGGAAAGAAATTAAGTGTTCCTTAAGTTTGTGATTTTTTTCATGGTTATGGGACTTATTAGCATTTAAAATCTCATATATTATTTATACTATAATGTTTAGAATAATATTGCTTCCAACTCTTGAACATTTATACAAGCATAGAACCTGTGTGATGCAATATATCACATCTTGATGTCACTCAGAACACCCATGTGTCCAGCAAATTTCACTCAGAACACCCATGTGTCCAGCAGGTTTCACTCAGAACACACATGTGTCGAGAAGGCTTCACTCAAAACACCCATGTGTCCAGCAAGCTTCACTCAGAACACCCATGTGTCCAGCAAGCTTCACTCAGAACACCCATATGTCCAGCAGGCATAACTCAGAACACCCATGTGTCCAGCAGGCTTCACTCAGAACACCCATGTGTCCAGCAAGCTTCACTAAGGACACCCATGTGTCCAGCAAGTTTCACTCAGAACACCCATGTGTCCAGCAGGCTTCACTCAGAATACCCATGTGTCCAGCAAGCTTCACTCAGAACACCCATGTGTCCAGCAGGCTTCACTCAGAACACCCAAGTGTCCAGCAAGTTTCACTCAGAACAGTCATATGTCCAGCAAGCTTCACTAAGGACACCCATGTGTCCAGCAAGTTTAACTCAGAACACCCATGTGTCCAGCAGGCTTCACTCAGAATACCCATGTGTCCAGCAAGCTTCACTCAGAACACCCATGTGTCCAGCAGGCTTCACTCATAACACCCAAGTGTCCAGCAAGTTTCACTCAGAATAGCCATATGTTCAGCAAGCTTCACTAAGGACACCCATGTGTCCAGCAAGTTTAACTCAGAACAGCCATATGTCCAGCAAGCTTCACTCAGAACACCCATGTGTCCAGCAAGCTTCACTAAGGACACCCATGTGTCCAGCAAGTTTCTCTCAGAACACCCATGTGTCCAGCAGGCTTCACTCAGAATACCCATGTGTCCAGCAAGCTTCACTCAGAACACCAAAGTGTCCAGCAAATTTCACTCAGAACAGCCATATGTCCAGCAGGCTTCACTCAGAACACCCATGTGTCCAGCAAGTTTCACTCAGAACAGCCATATGTCCAGCAGGCTTCACTCAGAACAGCCATATGTCCAGCATGCTTCACTCTCATCTGGGATATACCATATTTCATATTATGGCAACATGATATTATCAGCTGACAAGAAAAGATAACCTGTCTGAAATAACTGAACCAGGACAACCATGTCTAAGTAACAGAAATGAGGGCTATAATTCCATGAGATTTCTCTATCACATGAATTATAAAAAATCCTCATTGTAGTTTTGACTTGTATACGTAGAGCATATCTTGGTTTTCATGGCATGAAGTGATGGAGAATAAGAGTCTATTAACGTATTTGTTGTAGGATTAAGAATCTATCAATGTATTTGATGTGGGATAGAAAATCTATGTGTTTTTGATGTGGGAGAGAGACTCTGTCAATGTATTTGACATTGGATAGAGACTCTATTAATATATTCAATGTGGAATAGAGACTCTATCAATATATTCAATGTGGAATAGAGACTCTATCAACATATTCAATGTGGAATAGAGACTCTATCAATATATTCAATGTGGGATAGAGACTCTATCAATGTATTTGACGAGGGATAGAGAATCTATTAATGTGTTTGATGTGGGATAGAGAATCTATTAATGTATTTGATGTGGGATAGAGAATCTATTAATGTGTTTGATGTGGGATAGAGAATCTATCAGTATATTAGATGAGTGATAGAGAATCTATTAATGTATTTGATGTGGGATAGAGAATCTATCAGTGTATTCGATGAGTGATGGAGAATCTATTAATGTATTCGACATGTGATAGAGAATCTATTAATGTATTTGATGTGGGATAGAGAATCTATTAATGTGTTTGATGTGGGATAGAAAAATCACATAAGAAGGGTGTTAATTTGTGGCCAGAAACAAAACTTTGTCAAATTTCTGCTTACAAATTCTGATCCCAATAGTGGATTATTTTTCTCTCATTTCTCATGAAGAAGTAGATTGGAATAGAGATAGCATATAAATGGTGTGGATAAAGCTGTAGTAGAAACACAACCTTATATACTTCTATAGGAGTCAAGTCAAGTCATACAACATTATTTACTTCTATAGGAGTCAAGTCATACAACCTTATATACTTCTATAGGAGTCAAGTCATACAACCTTATATACTTCTGTAGGAGTCAAGTCATGCAACTTTATATACTTATATAGGAGTCAAGTCAAGTCATACAACCTTATATACTTCTGTAGGAGTCAAGTCATACAACCTTATATACTTCTATAGGAGTCAAGTCAAGTCATACAACCTTATATACTTCTATAGGAGTCAAGTCATACAACCTTATATACTTCTATAGGAGTCAAGTCAAGTCATACAACCTTATATACTTCTATATGAGTCAAGTCCAACTGCAAACAACATAGATTCTGATCTGCCATCACAAAATGTCTGTAATTCAAGGTCTGTAGTGTTTGTTCTCCAGATTACTTGTAATAAACTGTATTGGCCGAGATCTGTAATTCAAGGTCTGTAGTGTTTGTTCTCCAGATTACTTGTAACAAACTGTATTGGCCGAGATCTGTAATTCAAAGTCTGTAGTGTTTGTTCTCCAGATTACTTGTAACAAACTGTATTGGCTGAGATCTGTAATTCAAGGTCTGTAGTGTTTGTTCTCCAGATTACTTGTAACAAACTGTATTGGCTGAGATCTGTAATTCAAGGTCTGTAGTGTTTGTTCTCCAGATTACTTGTAACAAACTGTATTGGCTGAGATCTGTAATTCAAAATCTGTAGTGTTTGTTCTCCAGATTACTTGTAACAAACTGTATTGGCCAAGATCTGTAATTCAAGGTCTGTAGTGTTTGTTCTCCAGATTACTTGTAACAAACTGTATTGGCTGAGATCTGTAATTCAAGGTCTGTAGTGTTTGTTCTCCAGATTACTTGTAACAAACTGTATTGGCTGAGATCTGTAATTCAAAGTCTGTAGTGTTTGTTCTCCAGATTACTTGTAACAATCTGTATTGGCTGAGATCTGTAATTCAAGGTCTGTAGTGTTTGTTCTCCAGATTACTTGTAACAAACTGTATTGGCTGAGATCTGACGGAGATTTATTATGATGATAGAAATATTTTGGATTAGTTTGCAGTTGGATTCAACTTATAATCAAGTATATATGCTAAGTAGTTATTTAATAATTTTGTATGTTGTTAAAAAGATAAGAAATCATTGTTTACAGCAAAAATTTGTTATAAAGAAGGATTACTATTTATAGTTTGGCAAGATATGTCCCTCAGTGTAACCAAAAAAATATTGCAGTTTGTGATGTCATTAGCACAATGGCATCATATACAGGATCATTGCAGTTGTTTGTGATGTCATAAGCACAATGACATCATATGCAGGATCATTGCAGTTGTCAATGACATCATATACAGGATCATTGCAGTTGTTTGTGATGTCATAAGCACAATGACATCATATACAGGATCATTGCAGTTGTTTGTGATGTCATAAGCACAATGACATCATATGCAGGATCATTGCAGTTGTTTGTGATGTCATAAGCACAATGATATCATATACAGAATAATTTAGTGCATTTATGTAGTATAGGTATTTCCCACCTATCTCTCTTAAGGGGCATTTCCCTCATATCTTTCTCACAAGGGCAACTCCCACATATCTCTTTTACATTGGCAATTCCCACATATCTCTCTCACATGGGGGCAAAAACTGTAGTACACATACATAAGAACGAGAGAATATGAAATTCGCCTGTGGAAGAAGAACCAGTTTGCTGCAGCATGGATAGTTAGTTCAGTATGGGGTTTTTTCCTAAAGACATCTTATGAAGTTCTATTGAAGTCTTATAAAGTCCTGTTGAAGTCTTATGAAATCCTGTTTTTCATAAATGAATATGGTGCTTATCTACAACCAGTATTGTCACCACAGCAGCCATCTTGAAATTATTGGCATTGATACTCTTTCAAAATGGAAAGTTTAATTGTTTCTAAATGAAAATGGTATTGATCCAAAAGTTGCATGGCCCCCCACTGCAGCCATGTTGAAACTCTTGTCACTACTCTTCCAGGTTTTTTGGTCATATTGACATGGTTTTCACCCAAAGACTTCTTATGATATCTTGTTGGCCTTAAATGGAAATTGTGCGTGCCAATCTTACATACAATATGACCACTATAACAGCCATCTTAAAAATCTTTGTCACTGTTCCTTCTGAATGGAGATGATGATATTGACATGAGATTTTCAGCAGAAGACTTTGTGTGATATGTTGCTGGTTCTAAATAAAAATGGTACTGATGGTTTTAGAAAATTGTCTCATCTTGAATTATGTCCAATTCTTTTTGGCCAGTAAAATATCATGAAAGTTTGCAAATTCAGTAAAATGAATGGATTTGTAAAATATGCATATAACTGTGTTGCAATTAGTGAATACATATGTTGCCTTTCTGTTTAAACATTAAGCATATTAAACTTTTGTGATATTAATCAGATTATTTTCATATCCATATATTTTGAAATGTATCCAACCTTTCCATCTTTGAATGAATACTCAGCTGTTTCAAAGATTTGCCTTCATAAATGGCAGCTAAGCTATCCAGCACTCTTTTTACCTGTCATTACATTTACCCACATAATTAAAGCTTTAACATGTAAAGTTGGACAGTTGTAATTCTTGAAAATGTTTTTTTTACATTTCAGTTGTGCAGAATCGAATAACTGCTTACTGGTTCAGGAATAAAGAATTGGCCATGGCCTTTGGAATCACGCTTGCCTTCTCTCGACTGGGAAGTGTCCTGAACTTCCTTTTGACACAGAACTTTTCTGAGGCTCATGGTTTGACCTGGACTCTGTGGGGAGGTAACTCTGCTAGCTCCAAGGAAATTGACTTGCATATAAATTAATAATCTTACCTCATTAGAGACAGAAACTGCTATTCTAATGGCTGTTTCCTCTCTATCTTTATAGAAATCTTGCAGATTTTATAAGTTACTGTAGTTGGAGAGGAAGATTTTTAAAAAAAAATATTAATGACACTTTCAACATAATGGCTATATGCTGTGGAAATAGCATTAATGAAGTGGCTTCAAAGAGGTTTTAAAACAAACTCAGCTTCCATTGTTTGTCCGTCTGTATAATTTACTTGGTATGTCATGAATAACAGTTTACACTCAAGTCATGCTAATTAGTTTTCTGGTACCCCTAGTATCCAAGTGGTCTAAGATGTTCGTCTTTTATTCTGTCTTCTGTCTCTGCAACAGTTTGAGTCTGGGGATCAGCCACTGTGGTTATGTAAGAAAACTTGCCATTGGTTGTTAGTTCTTTTAGAGGGTTTCCTCGGTTATTCCCCTGCCAGATATATTGGCTGACATGTAATGCATTGCCTGGGATGCAAAAGTCATTAAATCCACAATAACATAATTCATATGTATATGTATCATACCCAGTCCCACCCACCCTTGTATTTAGTCTTGGAAAATATTCCCATGAAAACATTTGCCATAATACAGTGACTTCTCCATCAGATGTGATCTCTAATCACATTATGTTAGGAATATCAGCATTCTGCCTTGTGAATCCAGCCCAACAAAAAGATGAAAAATGGCCTTTTCTGTCTCTTGTATACAAAGTGAAATAGCACTTGTCCATTTCCTCCCTTGCCACCACCAAGTGCTGCTAGTTTTTAGCTTTGAAGCTGTACTAATAACAGAGTAAAATTTAACCTCCAACAATTCAAGTCATTTTTTATTCATATTGAACCATCCAATGATCCTTTTGGATTTATTGTGTGGAATAATCATTCTGCTGCAGACTGTATACACTTTACTTTTGACAGTTACTGCTTAATTTGATTGATTGCGTCACCTTTATGGACTCAGTGTATTTAAGACTATGCTCTCCCACACTGTCATTGACCTCATGCAAGGTCATTAAGAGTTAGAGTGACTATTTTTGCAAAACGTTCAAAAGCAAGGGTAGATAACCACAATTCTGTATTGTATGTAGAAAATGTTGATGCCATGCAGCATGGTCAGAGGAAATCTGGATCTTATTGGTGCAGAAGGCTAAAGAAAAGAATGATGGACTAAATCAAGGAAGGAAAGCATTGACATCCTCACGATTCATACCAAGTCAGCCTCCATTGAGAGTCTTGTGGGGGAGGAAGTTTCGCCCACCAGCAATGATAATTCGTTGTGAGCAACTGTTGGCCACAGTCACATCAGTGACAGAAGGGGAATTTAGTCTGGAAAGGGCACAAGCACCATTTAAACAGATGCATCCTCTGGTACAGGAGATAACATTGCAATTCTTGACATTAGGGCAAATTTTGCCTCTTCCATCGCTGACCTCCTCACCTTTTTCAACTCATTGTGGGAGTATTCCCCAAATTTTAGGCAGCCCAGTGGACATAAGTCCCCTGTCATGTCTGAACATGACCTTTGGGCCTGTAAGTCTGGACACATGGGGTTTGTTCCAGATCTACTAATAATACTGTCACGGGCCATCCAGCTGTTACAGCATGGAGACCATTTTGTTGAATTGGTCCAGCCAATTTGGCTGTATGGGGATCTTAATGAAATCCATCTGCCTAGCTGCACCATTGGCAACTTACCATTACTGTGCCAGAGATTTCATTGAGAAATGTGTCCATCCAGATGGGACTTGGGAGTCTCCAGTTCCAGTGATAACTGAACCATCTTGTATAATGCCAGTATCTAGGTTTGACTACATGCTGGGCAAACTAGCCAGCAGTTCTGCCAATGCCAAACTTCACAAGAGATAACTAGTGATGACCAGCTAGGGTCATCAGTGCCACCCAGCATAATGTATGCAGAGCTGCAAGCTAGCTCCGAATGGGACCCAACACAGTGATTGTGATGAATCTTGGTCAAATCAACTATATTCAGATCCAACCATAGAATGGACTAAATTCAGCTTTAAAACTGAAACCAAGGAAATTTATTGGGTGTTGGCCACTTCAGGATTCCCTCCAACCCCTACTTATAATTGCAAAGTTAAATTGTCTCTAGGTGTCGGCGAGGAGTAAAAGACTCTAACCCTAACCCCAATCAGCTATAATAAAGGAGATCAATCTCCAGTTGTCAGGTAGAATTGGTGAAAACTCTCTCAGACACATTCAGTACTGATCTCCTGGCCCCCAACAAGAGTTTTCCAGCCATACACATGATTGCTACACTGTATTTTGCAGTGGACAAAAATGTTTACTATACAATATACATGCTTATTCAGAACATCATTTTGACATCCTCAGTTACTGTGTTAGATTTGGTCTATAAACAGTCTTCCAACTTGAAGAGAAATCCAGAAATAGCCACGCTTGGGAGGTAACAACCAGGATTGCTAGGGTCCTTAACCAAGCAGCTTGCCATACCATGGCCAAAGCCTAGATGGTTTTATCCATCTTAGATCTGATATGATGCATGTCTGCAGTTCACATTACTCAAACCGCATCATATTCTTGCTTTATGGATGACCCTGTCTGGGTCACTTTTGATTTTTGAAGGAATAACAGAAGTTGGGATGAAGGTAGCTTAAGAACTGCCCCTTCTGGAACCATTCCACCCCCACCCCCATCAGTGTCTAGGGACAGCAAGTGCCCAGGGGACAAGGGATCATTTTAGTCAAATGTGTACCAATATAAATTCCAACCCAATGCCAGGAGACAAAAGTCTAACCAACCTATGTGGCAATCATACAGAGATGGTAAGAAACCAGATTTCTCTGCCTTTAAACTTCCTAACAGTAAACATTGAATTACCCTTCCCACTGCCTGTGGGCAGCTGGCTCCTGCAATTTTGGGATTACTGAATTTCACTATTTCCTGAGAGCTTTTTGGTGATTCAGGTCATTTTGGAGAGGCTTCAGGCTTCCTTTGTCTGATGCCTTTCTACATCAGGAGATTTAGTCACTCATTAAAAAAACAAGTGGTGGAGATTGTGCAAAAATCAGTTCTCAGGGTTTTATTCAAGGCTGTTGTTTGAAGTTCAGGTCTGTCATGGACTTAGGTTGCCTCAACCAATTCATTGCATTTTCAAAATTCAAGATGGATATAGTGAGATCAATCCCCCTCTCTGTCTGAAAGGACAAGTATGCTGTCAGTCTTGATCTGACCAATGCATATTTTAACATCCATATCCAGTCCACATCATAACATAACATCCATATCCAGCCCTCATCATAACATAAAATCCATATCCAGCCCACATCATAACATAAAATCCATATCCAGCCTGCATCATAACATAACATCCATATTCAACCTGCATCATAACATAACATCCATATCCAACCTGCATCATAACATAACATCCATATCCAGCCCACATCATAACATAACATTCATATCCAGCCTGCATCATAACATAACATCTATATCCAGCCTGCATCATAACATAACATCCATATCCAGCCTGCATCATAACATAACATCCATATCCAGCCTGCATTATAACATAACATCCATATCTAGCCTGCATTATAACATAACATCCATATCCAGCCTGCATCTTGACATCCATATCCAGCCTGCATCATAACATAACATCCATATCCAACCTGCATCATAACATAACATCCATATCCAGCCCACATCATAACATAACATTCATATCCAGCCTGCATCATAACATAACATCTATATCCAGCCTGCATCATAACATAACATCCATATCCAGCCTGCATCATAACATAACATCCATATCCAGCCTGCATTATAACATAACATCCATATCTAGCCTGCATTATAACATAACATCCATATCCAGCCTGCATCTTGACATCCATATCCAGCCTGCATCATAACATAACATCCATATCCAGCCTACATCATAACATAACATTCATATCCAGCATGCATCATAACATAACATCCATATCCAGCCTGCATCATAACATAACATCCATATCCAGCCTGCATCATAACATAACATAACATCCATATCCAGGCTACATCATAACATAGCATCCATATCCAGCCTACATCATAAGATAGCATCCATATCCAGCCTGCATCATAACATAACATCCATATCCAACCCACATCATAACATAACATCCATATCCAGCCTGCATCATAACATAACATCCATATCCAGCCTGCATCATAACATAACATCCATATCCAACCCACATCATAACGTAACATCCATATCCAGCCTGCATTATAACATAACATCCATATCCAGCCTGCATCATGACATCCATATCCAGCCCACATCACAACATAACATTCATATCCAGCCAGCATCATTGAAATTTCTTCATTTTGCTTTTGCTTACCATGACACATTTTATCAAAGTCCTTCCCTTCGGCCTCAACATCAACCCTTGGGCTTTTACCAAGGTTATGGATTGCATCATCACCTTGTTCCCATCTAAAGCAATGGCAATTTACCTGAACGGCATCATCTAGAAATACGTCAGTTCTATCCTACTCCAAGTCAATAACAATTTCCTCTCTCAGTTAGATCATCTCAACTTTCAAGTGAACTGGTAAAATTCTGACATGCATCCATCCCAGAATTTGTTCAATCTGTGTATGGAGTATTAACCAACCTGACATCTGATATGGCTTCCTTGTGTTTGAGTAATTAGAACCATGGAATGTGTTGAGTCTGTTTCCAATAGGACTTGGATTTCAGTGAGAGAGTTCTTGCAACTCCTTGGATTATTCAAATGCAGCAGAGGACTTAATCTTGCTCAGCTGTTTTTTTTAAGTGCCCCATAATAATGATGTTGCTAGCACAGTGGCAGCCTTTTTCAATCAGATAGTCATGGGCATACCCGAGATATGATCTTTCCTTTATCAGTGGTGCAACCCAGGTTGGCTGAGCATGCTGGAGAAGACCCAGGCACCAGTGCATATGGTTGGGGTGCCCACCTGTTGCCCAACTTCACTACCATAAGTGGCATGTGGGAGCTGGGGGAGCAACCGAAACACATCAATGTTCTAGAACTGATGGCTGTCATCACTGCCTTTCACTTCTGGAAAGATTGACTCACAGGCAAAACTCCCCTCATTATGTTCTACAACTCTGTGGTGGTGACCTATTTTCTTAAAGAGGAGAGGACACCACATCACCCATCCTGTGTGTTCTGATTTGGCAGTTTCTACATTGGTGTGACAATCTCCATATCCATATGAACATACAAATCAGACCCTTTCCTGGCAGACTCAGTGTCTTGGCTGACACTCTATGCAGGAAAGGTTAAGTCCTTAACACAGAATGGTCTCTACCAATTGATCTTCATCCAGATCTGTTTACTTTGGAGCATCCGATGATCAACTTTTTTGCAACAAGTTATCCTCCTTCATTTCTCCAGTCCCAGACCCAGAAGTTTGAGCTATGGGTGCACTGTCAATCATTAGGGAAAGGTTGTGGGCCTTTTCCTACCCTTGGACAATCTCGATATAAAAAATAATCCAGAAGTTATGGGGGTAAGAAATGCAAGATGATTCTGAAAGTCTTTTTGAGGTTGGACAACTCCTGGGTCACCAATATAGTTGATCTAGCAATAGATTTACCCAGGTAGGGATTCAGTCTTTTTGAGGTTGGACAACTCCTGGGTCACCAATATAGTTGATCTAGCAATAGATTTACCCAGGTAGGGATTCAGTCTTTTTGAGGTTGGACAACTCCTGGGTCACCAATATAGTTGATCTAGCAATAGATTTACCCAGGTAGGGATTCAGTCTTTTTGAGGTGGGACGACTCCTGGGTCACTAATATAGTTGATTTAGCAATAGATCTACCCAGGTAGGGATTTCAGCCAGCCTGAATCTTCTTAATTAACCACAGTCATGAGTGTCCATTCTTGCCCAGACAATCTTCAGTACAGTTGGCTTTTGTCAGCGCAGCCTTGTGAGACAAACAATTTGAGTTGTGGATACAATCTTGAGATGAAGAAGGCCCTCCACTCTGATATAGGACTGGTGTCATGGCCATAACATTCATTGTCCCTCTGAGTGCCTCAATCCCTCAACTGGCCAACTTCTTTCTCTGGCTCTTTGAGGAAAAACAGTTGGACCCAGTTACTATCAAAGGATACCACTCCATGATCTCGGACATGATAAAGACCTATCAGATCTTTATTGCCAATTTTGATTGCAATCAACAAAATCCCTCACTCAGTTCACAAAGTGGAATCTGTCTTAGGTTTCAACATCACTCAATTCAAATAAATTTGAAACTTTAGCCCACACTTTGCTAACATTGCTATCATACAAAACATGTTTCCAGATACCTTTAGCTTTGGCATGCAGGGTCAGTGAGCTGCATGCCCTTTCCATTGGCTTGAACTATCTTCAATTCAGATTGGATAGTTTGGTGGTCCTCATGATGCTGTTTGGCTTTGTAACAAAAATAGATTACTGTCTGTAAACAATCAAAGAGTAGTCATTTGCTCACTCTTTTCCATCGACAGATTGAGAGCAGCTATGCTAATACATTCAAGCACTACTTGAAACACACAGAGACAAGTTGTAGCAAGCACAGCTGGGAAACAGGATATCACCCCTCAAGCCATCGACTCATGGCAGAAATGGGTTATTCATCATTCCATTCTGTGTATTAAGGACAGTGATGTCTATGTGAAATGTGTTAAGATTCTGTGTATTAGGGACAGTGTTGTCTATGTGAACTGTATTAAGATTCTGTGTATTAGGGACAGTTTAATCTATGTGAACATTATTTTGACTGTGTAGTAGGCACAGTGTAATCTGTGTGAACAGTGTTAGGATTTTGTGTAGTAGGGACAGAGTGATCTGTGAACAGTGTTAGAATTTTGTATAGTAGGGACAGCATTGTCTGTGTGAACAGTGTTAGGATTTTGTGTAGTAGGGACAGTGTGATCTGTGAACAGTGTTAGGATTTTGTGTAGTAGAGACAGTGTTGTTTGTGTGAACTGTGTTAGGATTTTGTGTAGTAAGGACAGTGTAATCTGTGTAAACAGTGTTAAGATATTGTGTAGTAGGGACAGCATTGTGTGAACAGTGTTAGGATTTTGTGTAGTAGGGACAGCATTGTGTGAACAGTGTTAGGATTTTGTGTAGTAGGGACAGCATGGTTTGTGTAAACAGTCTTAGGATTTTGTGTAGTGGGCACAGTGTAATCTGTGTGAACAGTGTTAGGATTTTGTGTAGTAGGACTGTGATCTGTGTGAACAGTGTTAGGATTTTGTGTAGTAGGGACAGTGTGATCTGTGTGAACAGTGTTAGGATTTTGTGTAGTAGGGACAATGTGATCTGTGTGAATCATTTTAGGATTCTTTATTAATGTTTTTGAAAATCACATATCTAAAGCATCACTTGATGTATTCAGCTCAACCTTTAGTACAATATGTCTAAAAATTTATCCATAATTTACCATGGTCATCATTCCTGGAATAAACCAATTAGTACTCAGTGTTATCACATTTGAAAGTGTGATTTACATGGTTAGAATGAGAAGGGAGGGACCTTAATAGATAAGTTCATAGAGCATGAGATCCATAATACAAAGTTCAGTGCCTACACAGGTCAGCCAGAGTTTGCTGTCTCAGAGTTTCCTTGGTTACTTATTATTTCCTCAGCCTGATATAAGCAATATTGTGTTGAAAACACCATTTAAAAACTAACAAGCTATCAAGAAAACCTAAAGCCATTCTGTTTTATAATGACCAGTATGATTCAGAAACAGCATTTAATTTTGTTTTAGTCGAATTGGATTGATAAAAATCCAGGATGTGGGTAGTGACCTATCAGTGACAAGGGGAGGTTATTATAATATCTTAGAAGAACTACTTCCCTTTATATACTGTTGTTTTCAGTCTATATTTGATATAGATAGGAAACATATTTCTTTTGTCTTTTTTGGAGGGCAGGGCTTGAGACATAGTAGAAGGTAATCTATAACATTTATGCAGCCAAGTAAGTATTTTCAGAGAAACAATTTACAATAAATAAAAAAATTTGGAACCGTTTAAAATATTTATTTGTCAGATTTTCATAACATGATTTTACTACATCTGGAAATAAAGGAGTCTTAAATAGTGATACAAGATTTTGAATAAGGCCATGGTAAACCTAATGTTTTTACTTTATGGAAAAAGGACTTTGACACATTTGGTAAAATTATTAATGACCAGACATGCTAGGAGTTCCTGGCTTACCCATGTAAGTAGAAAGCTATGCTGTAATAACAAGTTTCAGAGGTGAAACAACTTTTTATAGAATTTCTTTTATTATCTAGCAATGCTGTGAAATACAGATAATATATATGTATGGGAAGATAAACGTATATTTAAAAAATGCCTCACAACCTTGACATTTTCTTGGAGCATATATAAGTACATAGGCAGAAATTCCATACAATAATTAAGGTAACACATTTTTTCTCTACAACATTTTTACCAAATCAGCCATATTGCTGAATATATTACTATAGACCAGTCTAAAATAAAAAAGATAAAATGTGAATAACATCACATGACTTGCTTTGTGATACCAGTATATTTGAAATTTCACTGTTGTTAAGCCCATATAGAAAATAAACTCAAATAGCACTTAAAATGATATACATACATGTTTATTATCCAGATTTTACAGTATATAAATATATTTATTTTTTGTGTAACTTTAGGTTATTTAGAATCAAAATCTTTGGTTTATTTGGTATGAAACTTGTGATTTTCATTAAATAATATAATTAATTTACATGGCATATTATACTATTCAAGTCATGTTATATTATTCAAGTCCTATAATAAGTCAAGTTAGATCCAGTATTTAATACATAATGCAGTAATATTAATTCTATCATCATGTATAGTTATGCTAGAAATTATTATTCATCTGCAGGAGCTATGTTGTGTGGACTGGGGTTCATTTCTGCCATAATTGTTGGAATTCTTGATGTACATGGTGTAAAGCAACTTGGAGATGATGCCAACTTGAAAACAGAGTCTAAAAAAGTGGTAAGTTAATCTTTCATGTTCTCCAGTATAATTTGAAGCTAATAATACGTAAAACTATGATTTCATAGAAATTGAGTTTTCATGCAAGACCTTTTATACTTTACAATTTGTCATTGAATAGTATACGTTTTTTTGTCTACATTGAAACTTTTATACATTATATACATGTGCAAAGAGAATAAATTGAAATTGTTGAACAAGTACATTGGTTGCTTTTTTTAATATGGTGTAATATTATTTTAAATGTTGTAAAGACATTTTTGTCTTGCCTACTTTAGCTACTGTGTCAGTGTTGATATTGTTGAGGTTTTGGTTAATATTTTCTATAAAGCACACACCCATATCACACACCCACACACACACCATATAGTCTTAAGTCAATGGTTTGCATATTGTCTTAAGTTTCTGTATATTTGTAAGTCCCAGTTGAGCCTTTAGGGGTTTGTGTTCATACTTGGACCATATAGTCAGAAAGCGTTGGTCTTTCATCTCCACACACACGCTCCCTGTACCCCTAAGATAAGGACTGTCACAGTTTTTAATAAAGTTTGTTCTGTATGTTTAAAAGTCTCAAAGCCTTGGAGGGATCGCTGTTCAACTTGCAGAGTAGAATCAGTAGGTATTGCCTTTCAACTGTGTGTACCCTTTCTTCCCCCTATCCAGTCAGCAAGATATATCATTCCTTTTATTATCAATTCATGTTGATGTTGACACTTTCAGATATATACCACATCAGTAGATAGAAACTATATCTCAAGGTTATTGTGTGTGTGTGTGTGTGTGTGTGTGAATGCTCACTTCATGTATGATGGGGAATTAGCCCATGACACACAGTCTGACTCATGACATATTTATTGACAGACAATGGATAAAACCCATGGAATACATTCTGCAGACCTGCCAACTCTAATGATTTGTCATAAGTCTTGAAAAAAACCCCACTATAATTACAGACTTACATGATGATAGCAAAAAGTATGAAAATATGATCATTGTTTTTTTTTCTGTTATGGATATTTTTGTACTGGTTCATTCTGGCTCATGACATATTTATTTACAGACTATGGATAATTACAATAATAAATCAACTGTCCACCTCATGCTGTCAGTGACCAATTTTGTCTGTTTACATTTTTGCTGCATATTATAACTTTTTCATATCCACTTGATACAACTGATGATTATCACTTTACTAAACTGAACACAAAAACTCTACTCCAGACTGAACTCTCTGACTGAGCTACATAATTAAATTCATTGACTCCCTTCCCCATTGATTTATATTTAATTTCTATATTTTTATTTAATTTTTATATTCTTATATTTGGATGTAACTTATATTTCAGATTTCACATTGATATTCACATTAAAATAAAATAATCTACTGATCATCTCAGCTTCAAAAAATTTACTGGTCAACCAAACTTTAAAAAAAATCTACTGGTCAGCTTGGCATGGGAAGGAGAATGCTTCCTAACTAAAAGTCCATTATGTGTCCCTTGCCACATGTATACCTACAGATATCTTGACCACATGCTAACTTAACCCTTTGGTTATGAGTCCAATTCTCTAAATGCTGAGCTATCGCAGCCCCCATTTTTATGGAGAAGTTATTATAATAAAGTTAATAATTTGTTCATTTAGGTTTCTAAAAATTATTCATGGTTGTGCTTGTAAGAATTTTGCCAGTTTTTAGAATATTTCAGTATATTCTAAAGGGAGTTAACCCAGTTAGATTCACATGTATCAGTAGGAGGAAGTAACTTAGCTTCCATGACCAAATCATGTTAATTTAATTGTGTCAAGAATATAGTACAGAATGAGTCACAAGATTTCTCAGATGTGATTTTTCCTGAGCTATAATAATAATAATAATAATAATAACAACAACAACAACAACAATAACAACAACATCAGTGCATTATTTAGGTATGATTTGCAGATGACACAAGTGTTCATACATATAACAGTTATACACTAGTTATATAATATTGACAATGTATGTGTGTATATACATAAAGACAGTTATAATACAAATATAAAAATAATTGATTCACCAAAAACTTATTTCCGGTAGAGTATTGAGAGATCAAGATTTTGGGGCAAGGTACGTTTTGCAATTACATATTCAGCTAAGCTAAGAAATAAATAAAAAGTATTAATACTAAAAAACTGAATTCAAAATTAAAAAGTATTCCAAAAAAACAATTTATTCTAGTAAAATATCATTGTCCTCTGTTAAATTGATTTCCTTTGTTTCAAAAGGTATGTCAATAGCCGGTTTGAAATGATCTCTATTTGGAAAGTTTTTATAAAGTTTGATAATTTATTTTTGTTCATTTATGTTTTTTTTATTTTGAAAAAAAGTTGTCAAAGCTATTCTACTAAGTTTAGGTGTAACAACATTAAATTTATTGCTCCTAGTGACATAAATGTGATAACTGATTTTGAGAAATCTCTGGCTTATGTAAGATAAACATTTCTCATTACATATTTTATAAGGATGATTTGGTCTTGCTGTACTCATTCTTTCCTTTTTAGTATTCCCACACTTTTAAGTTCTTACTGTCTGATGTCTGATCTGGGTTAGCATTCCCACACTTTTAAGTTTATACTGTCTGATATTTGATTTGGGTTAGCATTCCTACAGGTTTAGGTTAATACTCTCTGATGTTTTAGCATTCCCACACTTTTAAGTTCATACTGCCTAATGTTTGATTTGGGTTTAAGGTTGTTTATAAATCTTACAGCTTTTCTCTATGTTTTTTTTTAATTTTTTTTTGAATGATTTTTTCCAGTTAAGGCTTACCAAGAAAAAGTTACAGTGTATTAGAGCAGAACATAATGTATTTTTAGTTTTCAGTGGTAAAGAAAACTTTCATGTGGCATTTACTTCTTTTAGTATACTATTCATGATGAATTTACTAGAATTCAGGACTTTATTATTATTCTAGTCCTGATTTATATATTATAATTCTAGTCCTGAATTATGTAAAGTAAGTTTTATTATTATTATTATATATATAATATATATGGACTTGTTGCAGATACTCTGGTTGAGATATAATACCCATATGTGATGATAGCCTGTTGTCAGTGAGCCAAAGCCAATGATTGTAAATTTCTAGTTCTTTACAAAGCTTTTTAAAAATAGTCCAAATTCTGACATGAAAGCTAGATACCCTTTCTATCTGCATTGAATTATAAAAGTTTACAGTCAGAGGTAATCCTTATTATTATATCAATCAGATAAGACAAAAAGGAACAGGTCCTGAAATACCACTCTGATGTACACCACCACATTTTATTGTCAAAAGTTTGTAGATGGTTGTACCTTTTCACACATCAAAGAAAATAACCTAATTGAGTTTGCAGGCTTTTGATGACCCTTAGGAGAATTTAAAGCTTTTGAGTTTGCAGGGTTGGGCTTTTATGACTGTTAGGGGAATTTAAAGCTTTTGAGTTTGCAGGGTTGAGTTTTTGATGACTGTTAGGAGAATTTAAAGCTTTTGAGTTTGCAGGGTTGGGCTTTTATGACTGTTAGGGGAATTTAATAGCTTTTGAGTTTGCAGGGTTGGGTTTTTATGATTGTTAGGGTAATTTAATATCTTTTGAGTTTGCAGGGTTGGGTTTTTTGATGACTGTTAAGGGAATTATGAAAATTTTTTAAAAATTTAAGTTTATGCACAACTTAATGATCTTGCGTTATTGAACATATTCATTGCTAATGTTGCAATGGGGTTTTTCAGATAAGTAAGATGATATATGTTGAATTATAAGGCTTAGTCAGTGGGTTACACTTGGATAGGGATGATGCACATTCAAACTGAGAGGCAGACTTGACCTGAGAATTAGGTCAGAGACTGTTAATAGCTCTAGCTGTCTCATGGGGCTGGGGGGGGGGAAACATGAACAGAACTATTCCCATTGCTTTGTTGAATTATAAGGCTTAGTCAGTTGATAACACTTAGATAGGGGTGATGTACATGTACATTCAAACTGGGAGTCAGTCTTGACCTGAGAATTAGGCCAGAGACTGTTAGTAGCATCTGTCTGTTTCATGGGGCTTGGGGGGAGAAGCAGGAACAGAACTATACTATTCCCATTGGTTGGCATTATCAGCAGAATTCAAAGAGCCAACCAAATTAGAGACTCTTATGGAACATTGCAGAGTCATATGGAGTACCATGTGATGAGTCACTTCCCAGGTTGTTTTCAAATGTACAGACAATGGTTTCAACTCTCTTGCTTTTCAAAAATACAAACAGTGGATTTTGAGTCTCTGTTATCAAACTTTTCTTTTTGATTTATGCTGGCCCACCGCCACCCCAGTCTCCATCAATTAATGAATACATCATGGGTTGTACCCTTCTATATTGTTCATCCGCATTGGGCTACCATGGGATAGGATCATTTTTTCCCAATCGGATACTCATAAGCTACACTAAAAATGCAAAGGCTTTTTCCCCATTTGGATGCTCATAAGCTATACTAATAACATAATGGTCATGTCCATCAAATACATTCCTTTTACAGTTAATAGGAAAAAGATAAGATATTTGCTTCATGCTAGGATCAGCCTAGCTCTATTCCATGAATCTGGGATCAACCCAGAATACACTCTTATGCAGGAATCAGCCTAGCATAAACTTGGTTAAGATGGGATCAGCCCAGAATACATTAGCATGCTGAGATCAGACTAGCACAGATTTTACATGAGCTGGGATCAGCCTAGCACCAATTCTACTTAATCTGGGATCAGCCCAGAATACACTGTAATGCTGGGATCAGCCTAGCACCGATTGGAAATGAGTCTTTTACATTGAGCTGGGATTCTGCCTAGCACCAATTCTACTCGAGCTGGGATCAGCCCAGAATACACAGTAAGGCTGGGATCAGCCTAGCACTGATTGGGAATCATTCTTTCACATTCAGATTCTAGCCCATGAGTAGCCTCCAAAGAGAGAGCCAAATATTTTTTTTTAAAAATATTTAAATTGAATAATGATATTATTTTTGTTATGAGTTTGATATTGTAGAGTGTTAGCAATAATGAATAGTGGCATGTTTGAGAGAAAGGGAGAGAGATGATATCATATACTCATGTATTGTCATAAAATATTTCTTGTACAATTATGTTGTGCATAAATAAAGCTTTTAAGTTTGCAGGGTTGGGTTTTTGATGACATTAGGGGAATTTAAAGCTTTTGAGTTTGCAGGGTTGGGTTTTTGATGACGTTAGGGGAATTTAAAGCTTTTAAGTTTGCAGGGTTGGGTTTTTGATGACGTTAGGGGAATTTAAAGCTTTTAAGTTTGCAGGGTTGTGTTTTTTGATGACTGTTAGGGGAATTTAAAGCTTTTAAGTTTGTTTTAGACTTGAGATACTCAATATTAAGACACTATGACTTTCTACATGCAATGTAGGGTTTGACTTTTTATGAAAAATACAGACTTGAGGATTAAGAAATGATAAGTTTTGAAATAAAGGAAATATTACATCAGGAATTGTTATTGAAAGCCAGAAATTTCATAGAAATCAGGAATTATTAAATGTATATATCATGCCTTTGCACCCTAAGAACATCTGAAGAAGTAATATTAAAGGTCACAAAATTCATCATTATTTTTTTTTAATAAACTCCAAAAAATTTAGATTCAGTCACTTCAGTTTGTTTTCCCCAGTATTTACACCATGTTGCTTTCATGCTAATCCATTTTTGTGCATGATGTTTCATGAATGAAGTTAACAGAACAGGTCAAATTAAAATAAAGTATTTCTCAAGCTCTTTTAGTATATGTCATAGAGTTTCATAAATTTAGGATCTAATGAAAATGAGTCTGAGAATATATCTATAACATATATTCAGCAGATTTTGCATTACACAAAGTTGATGCATGGAAACATTATTGGAAGTATATGTGTCAGTTTGGCATAAAATATTTAATAATTTGAAGCACATTATCATGAAATATTAACATTTTAAGGTGAAAGAAATGCATGACACACATTTTATTTCAGGAAAATATGTTAACATGCTTGCCCATTTTTGTCTATTTGACAAAAGCAAGCAAGACAAAAAAAATTCTTGTAGCTTTTTTGGTATCAGAATCATTATAAGTTAAAGTAATCTCCTATATTATTATATGTATTTCTGTTGAATACCTACAACTCTGCTTGTAAATTCCAGAGACAGTGCTTTTTATAGAAAACATGTTGTGACATTTATTTCCCCTTATAATTTCAGAGGCCATCTGATATCAAGCACTTTTCCATCTCCTTCTGGCTGTTAGTGCTGACTATTATGTTCTTCTACAATGGTGTTTTCCCATTTGTAGCAGATTCCAGGTATTATCAGAGTCATTCGTTCCATAGCATTAGAGTTCCTTGCTTTAAGAAATCTCATTGTATAATTTGTATGACTTTGAAATGTTAACATCACCTAATGTAAATCTGAAATAAAAACATCACCTAATTTGAAACACACACACAGACACACAGTCGAAGGTGCTATCCCTGGAAACTACCAAAAGATACATGATAATGCAGAGTGAAATAATTATATATTGAGAAAGAATATTATGTTGTACAGGTTTCAATCTCTAATGAGATTTGAATCTTGGGCAGCAGGATATGTCAGCAGTCACCCTGCCTGTACACACCAACTCTTATATTAATCATATATACAAATTATTTTATCTATTTTAGATCCCTTTTGGGTATGTGCATATAAATTATGCTGTTCAGAGTTTTAAAAATTTTGTAAGTCAGATAAAAGGGTCATAAATCCTTGCATGGTTTTAAGTAGGATATGTTGCTGTTTAACATAAAGTTGTAAAGTTGTACAAATTGAATGCATTATGCAGTCCTTGATAATTTCTAATATCTTTCTTTGCAGTAAGTTTATCAAGCTAAAGTATGGTGACAAGTATGGTATAGACACGAGGACTGCAGCCTATCTCTCAGGAGCGGTGTATGATGTGTCCATGGTTGTCTCCCCTTTCCTGGGTGGATTAATTGTAAGCCCCAACCCCACACTGCATTATAAAATGTTACTCTGATTTAGAGATCAACCTTTTGCTTACTTATCAAGGACTTGACATTCATCAAAGTTATTATTATATTGCCTATAAATGATGAGATAAGGGTATCACTCTATCCATCACTAACAGCATCATGGGCAGCATTGAAACTTTGTTTCTTGAAACTCATTATTGTCATCCTACAAACAGTTTGTGTCCATAATTTACAAGCTTTAGTTTGCTTTTCAAAATTAGCTTTCAGTATATATACTTAAACATTTTAATTAATTAAATGTGTTTGCTACAAGAAACTAATCCTTAAATTATTCTGTTACAGATAGCTTGCTGAATAGACCATTTCTTTAAATAACCTGATTTTTGCAAATGTCCTTTCTGAAGCAGTTATTATCATCCACCTTAAAAACAATCTATTAAATTTATTTGAGTTACCTGTTTTATTTCATTAAGCACATTTCCTTGTACCATTTTCTTGCAAATAACATGAAGGTAGTTTTCATTTCAAGATGTTAATCTAGAAATTACATCACAACTTGTGTAAGTGGGTTTAAATAGCGTTCTAGCAGCATAAATGCAGTTGCTGTACCTAACTTATTGTTCATTTTAATTCAAATATATGTATATTTATTATGCCATCCATGACATGCAGGCAGTGAAAAAATGGTATGTGATTTTTTTTTCCTTTTTGGTGTTGACCACTCTGGTTGCCGAAGTGGTCCGCCTCAGATACGTTGGGTCATGGGTTAAAACCCTGACTGAGTTATACCGAAGACTTATAAAAATGGTATTAACAGCTGCCTTGCTAGGTGCTCAGCCTTAAGAGATTAATGTTAAGAGGGGTTGGCCTGGTGTCAAATAATGTGACTGGGTGGGATATCATGCTATATACATGTTGCCGCAGTACTTAAGATCACTATAAACTGCCACACTGCAGACATGTAGCAATATGACTGAAATATTTATTATTCTTCATATAAAAATATGGATGAGATTGGAAATGTTTAATCAGTGGAAACTATTTCAGTTAAGTTTTTCTGATCATTTTAACTTGTTAGACTTAATAAGAAAATTTTAAATGATGTACAATTCATTGTTTCGATAAAGGTACCAGGTAAATGTGATCATGCCTTTGAACTTTGAGACATCACTCTCATGTTGATGGCAGTGCATGGGCTTCATCAGTGTTAAGATGCTATGATAAAGTTTTTGTGTTAAAGATTTTTAAAGTAATATCTTCTACATCAGTGGCTGTATTCAATTGCAACAATGTTATTATGCATCTCAAGTTTATAGCCTGATGTGTTTTGAATTCTTTCTTGGGGCTGTTCTATTTAAACATACATGGTACATGGAGAATTTTCAAAATTCAGGGCTTTCTGGCTATGACACAGAGTTCATATGCAGATGATGATAGTTTCCAAAATGCATCTTTGGGCGACTATTCCACATTGAAAGTGCCTTCCCTGGATCCCAAGTATGTTTGACTGGAACAACTCTCATCTGTATTGGTTAAATTCTAACACTTCACATTTGAGACACCACATATTATGCAAAACATATCAAACTGGATCATTTTCTATTTCAGGATGTGATTGGAAAACGAGGCATTCTGGCCCTGTTTTGCGCCTTACTTACAATACCTGTTTTTGGACTACTTGCTTTCACGTACTGGTATCCTCTTATTGCAACACTATGGCTTGGAATCACATACAGCTTTGCTGCAGTAAGAATTTATTAAATGTATTTATGATGCTTACATAATTTTATTTAATGTTCATCACATTTTTTCCTCCCAGCAAAAACTTCAACTTATGCAAATCTTTGCATGGTTTTGTGTACAGAAATTAATAATATAACCGTGGTGGTACACCTCTCACTTGATAAGTTGCACACAATGGGGCAAAAAAATAGACAACACTATAAGTGAGGGCACAAGTTAATGAGGGAACCCCCCAAAAGAAACCCGCTAGATGAGAAAACCGCGGGGTGGGGGCGGGAACTGGGTTGTTTAATGACTGAATCCTCTGTTCATAATTGCATCAAGAATAATTGTCTTTAAAGTGCTTTTTCTAATGAAATTGTTTATTATTCTGTATTTATCACATAGTACACTTTGCCTATAGTGTGTGCAATTTCATATTTTTGATATTATAACATCTTTATATGATTCTGATTGGTCCAAATAAGCTAATATAATTATTGTGCAGTATTCTCTTTACTGATTGGCTGTGATTGTGGGAAAACTTTTTTAAACCTGCCTTCTGAAATGTTTTGTTGTCAATGAATATTTTCACTGCCATTTTTTAAATTCAATTCACAAAAGGAATTGGGCAAAAAATGGTCTGGTTTGTTTAATATGATCAATTTACCATTACATGGGCTTGTTTTGTCATGTATAATGTATCATAAGATGAAAAATAGTTAAAATCCTAAGACAAGAACAGCAACAAGTAAACCTAAGGGTATTGCTCAGATCATCACAAATGTGTAAGTAAACCTGAAGAATGGAATCCATTCTATATACAAGTGTGTTTTATATGTTAGCTTACAGAAGCAAATAACTCACCTCTGTTCACTGAAGAATGTGGAAATAAATAGGTCTCCAAACTGACAGAAGTTTATTCAACCATTGCATATCTATGCAGTAAATATGTGATTCGTTTACATATTCTGTAGTCTGCTGTTCCAAGTCAGACACTGCAAATATCTGGTCACAGATACATTACAGTAAATATGGGAATTTATGCAAATATCTGGTCACAGATACATTACAGTAAATATGGGAATTTATGCAAATATCTGGTCACAGATACATTACAGTAAATATGGGAATTTATGCAAATATCTGGTCACAGATACATTACAGTAAATATGGGAATGTATGCAAATATCTGGTCACAGATACATTACAGTAAATATGGGAATTTATGCAAATATCTGGTCACAGATACATTACAGTAAATATGGGAATTTATGCAAATATCTGGTCACAGATACATTAAATATGGGAATTTATGCAAATATCTGGTCACAGATACATTAAATATGGGAATTTATGCAAATATCTGGTCACAGATACATTACAGTAAATATGGGAATGTATGCAAATATCTGGTCACAGATACATTACAGTAAATATGGGAATTTATGCAAATATCTGGTCAGATACATTACAGTAAATATGGCAATTTGTGCAAATATCTGGTCACAGATACATTACAGTAAATATGGGAATTTATGCAAATATTTGGTCACAGATACATTACAATAAATATGGGAATTTATGCAAATATCTGGTCACAGATACATTACAGTAAATATGGGAATTTATGCAAATATCTGGTCACAGATACATTACAGTAAATATGGGAATTTATGCAAATATCTGGTCACAGATACATTACAGTAAATATGGGAATTTATGCAAATATCTGATCACAGATACATTACAGTAAATATGGGAATATATGCAAAATATCTGGTCACAGATATATTACAGTAAATATGGGAATTTATGCAAATATCTGATCACAGATACATTACATTAAATATGGGAATTTATGCATCCTTCTTTCAAATGAATATTGCAACAGTGTAATTTTAAGTTGCAAAAGTTGCATGTTAGGTTATGTAAACATGGATCGTCTACTGCATCCTAACTGGAACTGCATCAGACATTGTGATATCACAGTCATTTGACATTTTGTTGAAAATTTATTTTGCCTACATAAAATGTTCTGTTTACTCAGAAGGATGTTTGTTCTTTAACTTATAGATTATTTGAAAGTATAATCTACTTTTAAATGTTAATACTAGTTCAACTTTAGGACTATTTTTTACACACAACAAATGAAATGTGCAATATCTGTCAAGAGTGATTTAAATTATTCATTCTTCTTGCTGTCTAAATAATTTCCAATGAAATAAAAACTGATAAGAATAATCTCAAATGGGTAATGATTTTTCTAATGAAGTTGTTCGTTATTCTGCATAAATTATTTTTTTTCAAAATTTCTTCCATCTGAAAGATTGTTAAGTTTGTACCAGCTGGTTTCAACAACCATCACATGTACACAAAAACATTTGTGTATTACATATGCTATACTGTTACTAGATGTTGACTAATGTATGTTTGAAATATCATTTTATTTGTAACTAAAAGACATGTAGATCATAAAAAATGTCTGTTGATTGCAAGTTTTGTATGCCTCACTGATTGCAAGGTGATCACGATTTGATGTCATCTGTCTGTACATATGTACATCTATCCTAATAGCAAGATTGCATAAAAACTGTTCAACAAGTGTATTTAGAACACGTGTAGAAACGATTTTCTAGTGAATACAGTCATTGCTAAATTTTATATATTTATAATTATAATAACAGGTTTTCTAATTATAGCTAACATTTTATTTTGTAGAAATTAAAAAGTTTCTAGAAGGTTAATTTCCATTAGGTAATAGTTGTTTTTAGAAAATGCTAATTGTGACCTGAGGTCAAGTAGAGGACTATTTAAATTTGTCACTGGAAAGAATATTCATTTGTGCTTTAACATCTGAGCAGAATCAAGTTAATGTTGTGTACAGTGTTTAATTTGGAATAATTCAAATTATTTCTTATTTTGAATTGCTCTGATAATATTGTTGGAAATAGAGACTTGAATTTCTACTGAAATTTCAAATAAAGATTTCTTCTTGGATTGTATTATTATGACCCAACAAAAGACTGTTGGAACATCAGCACTTTATGAACTATCACAGGCACCTCAGCAGTTTGAGCATTGGACCTAATTTAGATTTCCATTAAAGTTGATTCAGAACTTTAATTATTAGATCTTGTGTCTGTAATTCTAGAATTATTTTGTGAGTTAATTGGCAATGCCTTACATTTCCTTTCTTGTACATTTTCACTTTGTATTCTCTTTAGAGTGTAGACTCATATCATCATTAAATCTCATTAAATATTTTATAATATTTTGATTATGTTATGTTCATATCAGTGACAGGGCTTCATTATGAACAAGAGCATTTTTCAAACACAGTTTCATTCTGAATGGTTTCTCATCATTTCAGGCTAGCATGTGGCCCTCTATACCTTTGGTTGTGAGCCAGTCTACAATTGGCACAGCAATGGGTCTGACTACTTCTATTCAGATGATTGGCATTGGAATATCCAATCTTATTGTTGGACAGATTCTAGGAAAAAATCAACAGTAAGTAAAATTACTACATGTCCTAATATTTTGTATTTTGTCCGAAATTTTAGGGGTGCTAAATTGTTGTAAATAAGATTTTGTTTTTGGTCTTACTACAATGAAAAGAATCGAAAGAGCACATTACAGTTGTATTTCAAAAAATGGCAAATTAGTTAGTTTGAATACAGTCGTTTGAGAAGATTCAAAGAGTGGAAAATGAGATAAGTAGATTTATGCACTGAAAAGTTTTGCATTTAATACAAGATTTTAAAACATAAATACTTTTTACAAAGACTTTTGAACTGTTTAGATCAATGGAATTGTGTGGAAATATTGGAGTTTGCATTTATTGAAATAACTTTGCCCAGATATACATGATGACTAGATAATGACTCACACAGTCAATAATAACAAAAATAAGAAAGCCACAGGACATAGACATCAGTATTGTTTGACATTTATAAAATACAGTCATGCCCAGTTATCTCAGTTATGTCAGGGTGTCAAAAAAAATTGTCAACCTAACAAGGTCCCAAGATGTTATAGTTCATAGTGTAATTTTGAAGCTGTCCTTGACATTTATGACTTACTCTTAGGTTTATTGGAACATCGAGATTAATTATGGCTTTATTTTTATACAGTTTTATTTTATTATCAAATGTTGTGATCTAATAACTTGTTAGAATTCACACACCAGGAGACATTACATTGATAACAGTCTTATTAATAAATGATGTGTGATTACATGTATGTGCAATTTCTGAAATAAAGGTACAATATGTACTATATTTTTCTTTTAATTCCACAGTTAATTATATTTTGCAGTTAACATATCAAAGTTCTAATATTTCTTAGTAAATAAAGAATCTTGCCTTCTGAAGAAATAAACAAAATATGAACTTATATAAACCTGCATGCCTCCCTAATCAAAATGGATTTGCTTGTGTCTTTGCCGATGAGAACAAAATACAATATTCATGTACCTACAGCTGCTATGAATCTAACTTCAGATATTATGTGATAGAAATTGATACAATGTAATATGTTGCTAATGTCAAAATTTTAAGTACAGAGGACAAAATCAGAATAAATAAAGCATTAATAAGCATGCAACCTTAACTAATGCATTGTAATGGCTAAAGAAATGATTCGGGTTTTGGGGGTAAACTGTTAATGAGATTAACACATGCTGTAAATAATTTATATTTATTTTAGGATCTTTTAATTAAAAACAAATTATGTAATTTTTGGACTTTGAAGAAATTCATAGTACTGTATGTGTAAAATCACAAGACACAAAAATTCAGTCGTGCTAGATCATCAACTAAAGCAGTCAGCAAAAAGTCAATGCATATTGTTCTGCTGTATTGTCAGAACCCACTTTTTAAGAATTTCAATTTAACAAAATATGTAAGACTTCTTTTTTAAAGTATTTTTGTTTGTTTGTGTTGACGTATAACTAGTAGCAGAACATAAGTCACCAAAATTATGCATGAAAGCTTTTGCCAATCATTTCTTGTAAAATTTGTCCCTGATGGATATTAAAAGATGCACTTCATCAAAATAAGTGGCTTGACATGTTACTTTGGACATAAACTTTTGCTCGACATAACAGGGTTATCGACTTAATGGGTAAAATTAAACAGGATAAAATTAGCAGAACAAAGAAGGATTTTTCAGGACTGGACCAAAACGCTCGACATACATGGGTTCTCAAGAAAGCCGAGGTTGAGATAAGTGAGTTTGACTATATTGTCACTCTTATTGTGCTGTAAGGGGCTTGGAGTGTTATGGAATAGTGTTTGCTGTATAGATAAATATTTCTTTCATGTTTTGTGATTTTCGATGCCTTGGTTTTTAATTTGTAAGTCGGTATTGTTCATGGGGTACCATATTTTTTTTTATTTTTTTGATTGTCTTAAACCTCAAATTTAAGAAGACAATGAAATATGATAATTCTCTGGAAATAAATTAGATCCATGAATCCAAACCTTGAAATTAATTACAGAGGAAAATGTTATTTATTTGCAAACAATGAAAATTAACAACCATTAAAATAAATGAATTCACAGTATTGTATTACAGTGATACCATTTCTAAAATATTCTCCCTTACTATGCATTTTAAGTTATTTTCATTTTTTATACAGTTTGTCAGATTCTGATGTTTTAGAAAGGTGGAAGTTTGTGATGATATTTCTGCTTGCAAACACCCTGGCTTGTGTTGCAACAACTGTTAGTTTGAACATTGTTGACAGGAGAAAAGTAAGTTATTTAATTTTAGATGATATTTTTATTTATTTTATGGCTGTTCTAAAAGTTAAGGAATTTTGAGATCAGAAGGTATGGGTGATGGGAATAATATAGACTGTCCTACATGTTTTATGTTGACCTAGCCTTAGTATTTTATGCTGCTTTTTGATTTCTTAATTTATTTATCTGGCATTAGCACTATAACATTATACATTCTTGCAAGATTCCCTGATTGCTAGAGGTTTCCAATATGATGTATTCATTCAGATAATGTATATCATCCCGGGTGTGAAACTTGCCAAAAAATTCTGCAACCCACAGGACCAGTCATGTCCATAATCAGTTTATTTCATCGTACAAGAAGACAAAATGGTAAATTTAGGTAGACATGGATATCAGCCCTTAGTAAGTTTCTTTATATAATGAAACATGGAACATAAAGAAAAACACAAAATAATTTTTTTTTATCACATGTCAAATTTTTTAAATTCCACTTAACAAGGACACCATTTACTGACCAGAACAATCAAGCTTGATGTTCATCCAGTCCAGATCCAGACATGACTCATCTAGAGGCTGGGCATCATAATTTCCAGTCAGAATTATAGTCTGAATAAGATATCAGAAATAGACCCAGCCCTCAAAAGTGAGGATGTGGTATCCAACTTAAAACTTAATAATTTTTTTGCTTTATGTTTATGATATAATCTGTCTAATGAGTAGACGATGTTTGTTTAGATATGAAATGTGTCAGCTCCCTTAATTACTTAGACCTGTATAAAAAATAAATTCTTCCACAACTCCAGGGCCATCATGGAGTCAGTGGCACTTCCAGGTGTAAGGAAGTTGCCAGCACTTTAATAATGAGAAAGAGCATTGACCTTTCCTGTTTCAGGAAAGACACCAGCATGCCACTCTCAACAGGGATCATTTGGTGCTTTCCATGTAAAGAAAGTCGATAACACACTGATCAATGGCACTTTCTGGCTCAAGGAAAGCACCAACACCTACAAGTAAGTCCTACCCTTCTGGCATGAGGAATGGCAACATTTTCAACTTGCTAATCAAAGGATTCTAAATCATATATATATATATATATATATATATATATATATATATATATATATATATATATATATATATATGAAGAATACAAATCATATGGCGAATAACAACCCTTTCAAGCGTACTGGATCCACCAAGGGATCACATGTGTCAGGGATTAATCACATGTGAAGACAGCCATGTAGAGATTTACAAAAACAACATTTTTGTGTTTATTTGTTTATTGTATATATGTTTTGTATTTGCCTTTGAAAAACACTCATTAAGAGTCGAAAGCGCTTAGGCTAGTTAGTTACTAGTTTCGTACTGTTCGTCGTCAGTTTATTGCATCTATATATATATAGATTTTGAGGAAACAGTCGAAGATCTGCACGTGATATGTTGTTCCTCTATACTAATTTTACTTACATTAATACATTTGGGTCCCAAGGGTTGTTATTGAGGGGGGGGGGCGGTTGTGGGAGATAAGCACCCACTTCCCCTAGAAATCCCCCAATGGCTTGCGTCTGTGATAGCCTCTGACAACCAAATCCAGCTCCAGGCCTTCACGGGTGGCTTAACTACTAAGCCCGGCGGAACCAGTTTAAACTAACTGGAGAAGGGATGGCAGGCGAGTTTCTGGCGCATCAAAACCAGATGCTTCGGGCAGATGGGGCCCATTAACCTTGGGTGGTAGCCCGTCTAGGAGAAGGTAAACTCTGATTTCAAACCTTCACTGCCTTGTGACTATACCCTTACATGGGAAAAGCTAAGGGAGTAAACCCCAACAGAAAATCCGGAGACGGAGTCCCTAAGGCGACTTGTCACTGCATTTAGTGACATCTCGGCAACTCCTGTGACGCCGCTGGTGCCATGACATATCGGCTTATCTTTCCCTTGGATCCATCAGCTGCATGGAGAGGGAGAGTCAGTTGCATGGGCAACAGCTGATTCTCCATATAACCTTGCCCAGGCTTGCACCCTGGAGAGGACACTCCAGCTTCGCTTCACAGCGTTGACACAACATGAGAAGCAACAGTTACCGGTTATAAGTCATCACTCGATTGGCGTAGTGTTAGATGCCAGGGGTTGCTTCCGATGGTGGGAGAGACCAACAGTTCTCATTGGACAGCTATCGCCCGCCTCAAGCTGGGCAGCCCCCAGCCAATAAGGTGCCGTCCCGCCACAGCTCGCCTGCCTTGCTGGGTGCGCAGGGCTTAAGATATGTGAGTACCTGACAAGCGGGCTGCAACTACAGCACCAAGAAAAAATAAACGAATAACAAGGAAATCAACAATCCTCAAGCTAGGTACCTGGAACGTCCGGACTTTGCTGACAGAGCTTTCAGATGATCTCCAGGTTATCAGTGATGTTCAAAAGACTAAAGTCATCAACGACGAACTCACAAGACTCCATGTCGATATCGCCTCACTTCAAGAGACACGGCTACCAGATTCTCGGTCCCTCAGAGAAAAGAACTACACGTTCTTCTGGCAAGGAAAGAGCTCAGACGAAGTTAGGGAGTACGGTGTTGGTTTTGCTGTCAGAAACTCTCTGCTGGCTATGATAGAACCCTGCCAACAAGGAAACGAAAGACTGCTATCTCTTTGCCTCCACACCACAACCGGGCTAGTTAATCTCATCAGTGTTTACGCTCCCACACTCAGTGCCACCACAGATACCAAGGATGCGTTTTACAATGAGCTCGACTTGCTCATCGACAATATTCCGAAGGAAGAGAACTTGATATTACTGGGCGACTTCAACGCTAGGGTGGGTGCCGATCACGACTCCTGGCCTTTGTGTCTCGGCAAGTTTGGCATTGGGAAGATGAATGAAAATGGGCAACGTCTACTAGAAATGTGCTCGTTCCACAACCTCAGCATCACCAATTCATTTTTTCAGACAAAACCACAGCACAAAGTGTCTTGGAGGCATCCTCAATCCAAACACTGGCATCAGCTGGACTTGATTATCACAAGACGTTCAGCCATGAAGGGTGTGCAGCTTACTCGTACATTCCACAGCGCTGACTGTGACACTGATCACTCTCTAGTCTGCTGTAAATTTAAGCTTCAACCAAAGAAGATCCACCACTCTAGACAAGTGGGTAAACCACACATCGATGTGAGCAAGACGTCATATCCAGACAAGGCTGAAGAATTCACTCATGCCCTCTCCAAGGCGTTCAGTTCAGAACCTCCCTACAGCAGTGCCAAAGAGAGATGGGACAACATCAGAGATACTGTGTACAGTGCAGCCACAAGAATCTTTGGTAAGAAGCAGACAAAGAACAATGACTGGTTTGACGCCAATTCCGCCACATTCATGCCAGCAATAGAAGAGCGTTGCAGTGCCCACTTGGAATTCAAGCATTCTCCCTGCGTGAGGACACTACATGCATATAGGTCTACCAGAAGTAAAGTGCAGAGGTTAGCACGGCAATGCGCTAATGAATACTGGCTTCTACTCTGTCAGAGCATCCAGTCAGCAGTAGACAACGGAAACATCAGAGGCATGTATAATGGCATAAACAAAGCAATGGGTCCAACGAAGAAAGTGATAGCTCCACTGATGTCTTCTGCAGGAGATATCATTCATGACAAGGGCAAACAGATGGAGCGCTGGGTGGAATACTACTCCGAACTGTATTCCAGAGAGAATAACGTAACCAACAATGCCCTCAACGCCATTGAAAACCTCCCTTGTTTGACCAAACTGGATGAGAAACCTACTGAGACAGAACTAAAGCTGGCATTAGAGAAACTGACCACAGGTAAAGCCCCAGGAAAGGATATCATCCCAGCAGAAGTCATCAAATGTGGTGGCAGTGTGCTGTTCACACACCTTTATGATCTTCTCTGCCAGTGCTGGGATGAAGGTGCAGTGCCTCAGGACATGAGAGACGCCAACATTATAACCCCGTATAAGAACAAAGGCGACAGAAGTGACTGCAACAACTACAGGGGCATATCATTTCTCAGCATCATGGGTAAAGTCTTCTCTAGAGTCATCCTGAACAGACTGCAGACGCTTGCCGACAGAGTGTATCCAGAGTCTCAGTGTGGGTTCCGCGCAGAGAGGTCCACAATTGACATGATCTCCTCTATCAGGCAACTGCAGGAGAAATGCAGGGAACAACACAGACCCCTCTTCCTGGCTTTTATAGACCTCACCAAAGCATTCGATCTGGTCAGCAGAGACGGACTCTTCAAAATCCTGACGAAGATTGGATGCCCTCTAAAGCTGTTAAGCATGGTCCAATCCTTCCATGAAGACATGAAAGGCACAGTGCAGTATGATGGCTCATCGTCCAAACCATTCAATATCCACAGCGGAGTGAAACAAGGCTGTGTCCTTGCCCCCACGCTCTTTGGCATCTTTGCTGCCCTGCTTAAGTACGCCTTTGGGACGTCCACAGAAGGGCTCTACCTGCACATGCGTTCAGACGGCAGACTGTTCAACCTGGCTCGACTGAAGGCAATGAGCAAAGTAAGGAAAGCAACCATTAGGGACATGCTCTTTGCAGATGATGCTGCTATAGTCACTCACACAGAAGCTGAACTACAATGCCTGATTGACCGCTTTGCTAAAGCATGTGATGAATTCGGGCTGACCATCAGCCTAAAGAAAACCAATGTGATGGCTCAGGATGCAGACTCTCCCAGCATAACCATTAACTACAAACTAGAAGTACTCAGTGAGTTCACTTACCTTGGCTCAACCATCACCAACAACCTCTCACTTGATGCCGAACTCAACAAGCGGATTGGAAAGGCGTCAACAACTCTCTCTAGATTGTCGAAGAGAGTGTGGAACAACAACAAGCTGACATTAAACACTAAGATCACCGTGTACTGTGCCTGCGTGCTTAGCACTCTTCTGTATGCCAGCGAAACTTGGACCCTGTATGCCTCTCAGGAGAAACGACTAAGCGCCTTTCACATGCGGTGTCTCCATCGCATACTTGGGATCACCTGGAGCGACCGTGTGACAAACAACGCAGTGCTTCAACAGGCCAAAATTCTCAGCATGGTCACACTCCTCCGCCAACATCGCATCAGATGGCTGGGCCATGTGCATCAAATGGATGATGGACGGATCCCCAAAGACCTTCTCTACTCTAAGCTTGCCTCAGGCAGAAGATCAATAGTATGGCCACATCTTCGTTTCAAGGATGTCTGCAAGCAGGATATGAAAGCTCTTGGAATAGAGGTCAACTCCTGGGAAGAGCTTGCCCTTAACAAGTCCAGCTGGCAACATGCTCTGTACACAGGTCTGAAAGCCAGCAAGGAAAAGTTACGACAGCTCATTGATGAGAAAAGATCTCAGAGGAAGAGGATGCAGTCCCAACCAAGACCCGAGTCAAACTTCAAGTGTAGCAACTGCAGCAAGGATTGCCACTCCCGTGTGGGACTTTATAGTCACAGAAGACGCTGCACAGCTACAAACTAGGACACCTTTCGTGGGCGCATTTCCATTGTCTCTCGAGACTAATGGAAGCCAACAACAACAACAACAAATACATTTTAGAATTTAAAATGTCCCATAAAATTACAGAAGATTTTAAGCTTTCAGTAATAAAATTTGCCTTATTGATCCAAGTTCTTAATAACTCAATACCAGATAGTGTCTCTGCGATGTAACATAGCAAGAATATATTAATGTCTCATCTCTGCAGTTTTTAATATTCGTATACAAATGTTCCCATTTTGTAAGCAATATATATTGATTCTGTGCATTTAAATGTTCCAGTTTTGAAGTATGATATGCCATGTTAGCATGTATGAAAAGCCCTTGTTTATGATTGTATCCTTTCAAGGCTATGCATAAGCAAACATCCTTGTATAATACGTAAAAGGCTAGGTTATGTTTATGATGTGCCAGAACAAATTCGTGTGTATGAAAATATACCATCATTTATATGCTACCTTATAGCTGTGTGCAAGACAATGTCCACAGTATGCATGGATCACGTCAATATTGTGAGTATGGAAACATTCCAACTTTGTATTTACCATGTCACTGTTGTGTCTATTAAAATAATTTCTTTTGTATATACTGCATCAATGATGTGTATATTCATTTTCTATGCGCCACCTTTGTATTATGTATGCAAAAATATTCCAAATTGGTGTGTACCAAATCAGGATCGTTTGCATAAAATTGGCCTTAAAACAAATACAAGATCCCCGTTCTTGACTTAATCACATTTCAGGTTCGATACCCGACGGCTGCCTTCAAGAGTGTTGCTGGCACCTAGCTCCCATTTCTTGGGCATGATATAGACAACTATGTGTTTAAAGTGCAGTTACCACCCATCCCCCCCCCAGAATAAAATATCCGTCAGAACTAAATTGTGCTCACATTTTTCAAAGATGTTCCCAGACATTCTCTAATAGTCCCTGTATGTTTTTTGTTGATGTTTTTGTTGTTGTTGTGGTTTTTTGTTTTTTTTCCTTTGGCAAAGTAATAAAACAAGCCAGCTACAACGAGAGAGAGAGAGAGAGAGAACTGAGCAAGGAGAGAGATAAGCTAGATTGTGGTAGTTGTAGTTGGTTAATACTTACAACAAACGTAACGAAGGCAGATATTTGAACTGACTATAAGCACCCAAATCGCCGTTATTACAAATTATTAATAAAAATTAAAATCGATGCACATATGCTTACAATTTTACCCTCCCCCGACCCCCAATATTTAAAACAACACTTTTAAACCAATCAAATTATAACAAGATTTCTAGTGGTCCCACTTAATTTAATATAACTGGATTGGAATTACCACATGTTGATATTTTCCAATATAGGCTTACGGTTAGATAAAAGATAAAATATACAAACACAAATAAACGGCTAAAATTTCTAGCTCATCGTAAAAACCACGCATAATATCTGCATGAAACTTTTCATTCAGTTTTCTTGTGTTCCCGGTCTAATTTGGTCATTGGTGTTATGAACGTTGGACTACCCATGAATAAACATATACATCTATATTGTTCTCTGTGTTAAAAAGGAAATAAATAATAAATACATGTCTATGTTTACATACATCGTTTAAATCCTTCTCAATGTGATCTCCATTAAGTAATCTGAAGCAAAGTACGCGAGCTGTTATGAACGTTGGACTACCCATGAATAAACATATACATCTATATTGCTCTCTGTGTTAAAAAAGAAATAAATAATAAATACATGTCTATGTTTACATACATCGTTTAAATCCTTCTCAATGTGATCTCCATTAAGTAATCTGAAGCAAAGTATGCGAGCTGACAGCGATGCAGTGTGAACTTTTACTGCGTAAACGGGGACATGGTTTTTCGACTGATACACATGCAGTTTTAGGTCGAGCAGGACATGTGTATTGTTGTGTATAGCATGATGTGGAAAAAAAACGACCGAACGGGGACATGATCAGATATGCTTATTTCAAGGTTTTTATCACTCAGTAAGGTCATGGCAGTCCATTTTAGCAGCTATTACAAAATGGGGATGTCCTCATTTCGAGGTGTGTCCCCAGTATGTTGGTGTTTATTCAGACTGATGTCCCCATTTCATTGGTTTTACAAATGCGCACACACACACAGCTCCCACTTATCACTTTTCAGTCATCAATTCTCCCAGTTCTTCTCAAAAGGACACATGTCATATGTCCCCAAAATTCAAGTCTAGCTTGACCCCTCTCACATGAATGTTCTAGCTGAACCAGATTTGTTTTGAAACTGTATCTTGACTAAAGCTCAAATGAGTTTGTGATGATGAGGACAGTCTTTACACATTTGTGAGAGTTATGGCACATGATTGCCTTAGCATGTGCATTGCTAATGCACATCTTGTGAAAATATAGCTTCCACATTCACAATTATACTTTAAATAAATTTGCTGTGAACATTTATCTCAACATCTATTTACCTAACTCAGCATGGTATTTCATTGTAATGCACACCAGCAAAGAATTTGATTGATTAAGCATCAAAGAAGCTTTGGAGTTCAGATGAATTCAGTGATGAGTAGAATTTTATTATTTATTACAGAGTTATTAATCAACTTTGAATGAGTTTTTTTTCTTTTACTAAAATATACAGAAGATAAGGCATTTGAAAGCTGTAGGCATTCTACCTGGATGTGAAGAATAGCATTCTTTTCTTTTTGGCTGTGTAGCATCATCTTAAGATAACTTAAGTATGATTGTATGTAGACCTATATTTTTTTAGAGTTATGGCCTATAAACAACTTGGGTATCTCACTGGCTTCAGAACTATGTAGCATTCACATGTTATAGTTTGATTTCAACCCATTTGCTATTAAAATTCTCCCTAGTCTCACATTAGTTTGAGGATGATCAGAATTTGTCTTTATTTTACAGAGTTGTGCCCCTTGGCTGGCTTTAGATAGCAATGCTGCCAACTGTATTTGGAAGAATCTGTCATCCAATTCTTTTCTTTGATATCAACCAAAACTTTATTATGGCACCTTAAAGTGAAATTCTGCTAATGGTTTAATTAATACAAAAACTCATGAAAGGGAAGTGCCCTAGTTGGATCCTTGGATCCTATTCAGAAAAAATGTGAATTAAATTTTAGTGCAGTCCTATAGTTGGACAAATATGTCAACTGTCCATCTTTGTCTTTCCTTTTCTTTTTTTGAATCCAGTTAATAGTCATGTGATAGAACTAGTTCATTATGGCGTCAAATACTTCTCAACCTGTAGACCATAACATCGTCATATCAAGTACCAACCTGAAAAAAAACATTTACATATTTTGTATATAGCAAGGTCTTAAAATTAGCTTGTATTTGAAGATGTCTGGATAGTTAATATTTTTGTGCACAGTATCTTGTTTGTTATTAAATTGGTCTTTATTGGATAATTTCAGGGAGGGATACTAAATCTGAGTCGAAGGCAGAAGCAGCAGGCCCAGGCACTCCTTAAACATGAAACCAGCAACATTAATGACAATAAATCATTGGAGGAGAACTTGGAGACTGATCCACTTCTTGGCGACAAGAGTCCAAGAATTAACTGATTTCAGCTATTAATAATGAGGACTTTTTGTTTGTCTTTATGTTGGCAACTGAGATTCAATTTCTTTTGTACAATTTGGACAATTTTATTTTAATACCAGGAGAGTAATTTTGGAATCTGAGAAAACTCTCTAATACTGTTAGTTCACTTATTTATGGGCATCAATTTTACCTGTAATTGATTCAGTGGATTTCTTCCTGCTCTGATCCATTCATTTGTGTGTGTCGTTTAATTCACATCCATTGGTTGTATTAGTGGCTTCCTACTTCCATCACTTGGTTTTATGGTTGTTTTCCCACTCCCATGCATTGGTGTAGTGGGTGTCTTTTTACTTCAATTATTTGGTTTTACCACTCCCATCCATTGGTTTTATGAGTGTTTTTCCACTTCACTGCATTGGTTTTGAACAGATTTTTCTTTTGCAATGTTGTCAATGTGCCTAATATACCAGTTTTATCAAGAAATTCTGTAATAATTTTATTTTCCTGATAATAGTACATTTTTATTAAGCCTTAATTAGAAATGTAATTGATGCACATAAGCTGGATAGCATAACTAGTCAAGACAAAATCCTTGTCAAAATACCATGGTAACCAAACACTTTGATCCAAAAGTAAATATGCACAATGAAAGCAAAGATAAAAGGTTAAGATGTTGAGAAAGTTCCTCCTGAAGGCAGAAGTTAGTAACATCCTTATGAGAATTTTATATCAGCATTGGCTACGTTAAATTAAATGCACAATTTTCAAATTAGTAATTTTGAAAGTGCAATGTGAAGTGTTTTTCTTCATTAATAGTTTATTGGGTATGAACTTGTCAATAATTACTTTTTTAATTTAGAAAATGAAATTTACTTTAATGTGGAACAAATAGATTTACTTTTTCTTCTCAAAAGAAGATAAATTTAAAACACTGTGCACAGGATAAGTGGTGGGGTATGATGGATAATTGCAAATAAACAAACTGTCAGTACCAAAGAAATTAAACAGTGATGCCAACAACAGCAGTAATACATAAAAGATCAGCTATCTACCTCTTCATTCAATTCATTCAAATTTTTCATTTTTTTTGTCCCCAGTAGTGACTTGTTTCTGACTGACCGTCAGTATGTTTTGTTACCAAAAATCACTTTTTATTAAATGATAAAAGTTCCTTTGGGGCCCTGAGTGGTCAAGTGGTCTAAAGCACGCACCATTACTGATCACTGCCAAATCACCTGTCTGCTTGGGTTCGAGTTTCGGGCTTAGCCAATATGGGTACATGAGAAAGCTTGCCAGTAGCTTCCCATGGATTAGTGGTTCTTTTCACTGCTTTCCTGGGGTTCTTCCTCCATCTTTTATACTGGCCACTTGTGCCGAAAAACTCACGTTAAATCCTACAACAATATAAAAGGCTTATAATGTGCTGATGAGAGCTAGCTGTTTTTATTTATTTGACTAGTTTTGCATTTCCAATGTGATGTACAAATGCATATGCAGTATACATAAAGAAATGAAGACATGTATTTTCAATCTGTGATGAGAACATTTCCAGGGTCATTTATTTTTTTTAAGCAGTGTTTTAGTTCTTCATCAACCTCCTTTGCATAATGATGTTTAATGAAAATGTGGCTGAGTTACAGCTGTTTAAAACACAGACTAAACAATAATTATGCTGAATATGCTGATAGATGTTGATGTAAGTCTGTGCAGGCAAACAATGTAGGACTGTAATAAATTTGAACAAGTAATTTTTCCAGTATTTTTCAAAGTTGTGAACAAATTAGAAACTATTCTTATCATTTTGGAAAGTTATGTTTGAATCAGAGTGCTTTAAAATTATCCAATCTTAAACTTTTTAAAATTGATTACTGTTTAACTCAGCCTTCTCTGTTAACTGGTTATATATTTTAATCCCATTGTAAGCTGTTCTGATATAAATCAAACTGCATGTATATCTGTTATCTAAAATAAAAGCCAGTATACAGGCTGGTTATATATTTTAATCCCATTGTAAGCTGTTCTGATATAAATCAAACTGCATGTTTATCTGTTATCTAAAATAAAAGCCAGTATACAGGCTGGTTATATATTTTAATCCCATTGTAAGCTGTTCTGATATAAATCAAACTGCATGTATATCTGTTATCTAAAATAAAAGCCAGTATACAGACTGGTTATATATTTTAATCCCATTGTAAGCTGTTCTGATATAAATCAAACTGCATGTATGTCTGTTATCTAAAATAAAAGCCAGTATACAGGCTGGTTATATATTTTAATCCCATTGTAAGCTGTTCTGATATAAATCAAACTGCATGTATATCTGTTATCTCAATAAAGTGCCAGTATTCAGACTGGTTATATATTTTAATCCCATTGTAAGCTGTTCTGATATAAATCAAACTGCATGTATGTCTGTTATCTAAAATAAAAGCCAGTATACAGGCTGGTTATATATTTTAATCCCATTGCAAGCTGTTCTGATATAAATCAAACTGCATGTATATCTGTTATCTAAAATAAAAGCCAGTATACAGGCTGGTTATATATTTTAATCCCATTGTAAGCTGTTCTGATATAAATCAAACTGCATGTATATCTGTTATCTCAATAAAGTGCCAGTATTCAGACTGGTTATATATTTTAATCCCATTGTAAGCTGTTCTGATATAAATCAAACTGCATGTATATCTGTTATCTAAAATAAAAGCCAGTATACAGGCTGGTTATATATTTTAATCCCATTGTAAGCTGTTCTGATATAAATCAAACTGCATGTTTATCTGTTATCTAAAATAAAAGCCAGTATACAGGCTGGTTATATATTTTAATCCCATTGTAAGCTGTTCTGATATAAATCAAACTGCATGTATATCTGTTATCTCAATAAAGTGCCAGTATTCAGACTGGTTATATATTTTAATCCCATTGTAAGCTGTTCTGATATAATTCAAACTGCATGTATAGCTGTTATCTTGATAAAATGCCAGTATTCAGACTGTTTATACATTTTAATCCCAGTGTAAGCTGTTCGGATATTAATCAAACTGCATGCATATCTTATTACATGCAGGGGAACCAGTTGGGCCTTGTATTACATACAGGAGAGCCATTAGACCTCTTATTACATTGAAGGTGTCTGATTGGGCCACTTTTACTTGCAGGGAACTCAAATGGGCATCTAATTACATGCAAGAGAGCCATTGGGTCCCATATTACATTCAGGATATCCAACAACTGGACCTCTTATTACATGCAGAGGATACCCCCTTAGACTTCTTGTTACATTAAGGGGAGCCCATTGGGCTTCTTCTGTTTGAATAGCATAAATATTAATGTATAGTGATAATTTTAAGTTTTTTTGCAGATGTTGCATTTTAATCTGTTTTTCAATTGTTTTTATGAAATGCTTCTTTAGAAATGTGTTTGGTGTAACATAGGTAAATAATGTACTGTTTTTGGTGTAACATAGGTAAATAGATTGTGTACTTTTCTCTATTAATGTGTTTGGTCTAAGATAGGTAAATAGATCATGAACTGTTTTGTGTTAATGGATGAAATTTATATATTGGTATAAAATCATTGAGTATATGACTTCATACTTTCATTTAAAAGGAATTTAGTTGAATTCTAAATAATTAAATTGTAGTCTCACACTATAATGTTATTAACGGGTGTCATCAAAGTGTACCATGTATCAGGAGAGGTAATAATCAGTACCATCAAAGTGTGCCATGAAAAAGGAGGTGTAATAATGGGTGTCATTCAGTTGTACCATGAAGGAGAGGTAACATGGGTGTCATTCAGTTGTACAATGAAGGAGAGGTAACATGGGTGTCATTCAGTTGTACCATGAAGGAGAGGTAACATGGGTGTCATTCAGTTGTACCATGAAGGAGAGGTAACATGGGTGTCATTCAGTTGTACCATGAAGGAGAGGTAACATGGGTGTCATTCAGTTGTACCATGAAGGAGAGGTAACATGGGTGTCATTCAGTTGTACCATGAAGGTGAGGTAACATGGGTGTCATTCAGTTGTACCATGAAGGAGAGGTAACATGGGTGTCATTCAGTTGTACAATGAAGGAGAGGTAACATGGGTGTCATTCAGTTGTACCATGAAGGAGAGATAACATGGGTGTCATTCAGTTGTACCATGAAGGAGAGGTAACATGGGTGTCATTCAGTTGTACCATGAAGGAGAGGTAACACGGGTGTCATCAAAGTGTACCATGTATCAGGAGAGGTAATAATCAGTACCATCAAAGTGTGCCATGAAAAAGGAGGTGTAATAATGGGTGTCATTCAGTTGTACCATGAAGGAGAGGTAACATGGGTGTCATTCAGTTATACAATGAAGGAGAGGTAACATGGGTGTCATTCAGTTGTACCATGAAGGAGAGGTAGCATGGGTGTCATTCAGTTGTACCATGAAGGAGAGGTAACATGGGTGTCATTCAGTTGTACCATGAAGGTGAGGTAACATGGGTGTCATTCAGTTGTACCATGAAGGAGAGGTAACATGGGTGTCATTCAGTTGTACAATGAAGGAGAGGTAACATGGGTGTCATTCAGTTGTACCATGAAGGAGAGGTAACATGGGTGTCATTCAGTTGTACCATGAAGGAGAGGTAACATGGGTGTCATTCAGTTGTACCATGAAGGAGAGGTAACACGGGTGTCAGCAAAGTGTACCATGTATCAGGAGAGGTAATAATCAGTACCATCAAAGTGTGCCATGAAAAAGGAGGTGTAATAATGGGTGTCATTCAGTTGTACCATGAAGGAGAGGTAACTTGGGTGTCATTCAGTTGTACAATGAAGGAGAGGTAACATGGGTGTCATTCAGTTGTACCATGAAGGAGAGGTAACATGGGTGTCATTCAGTTGTACCATGAAGGAGAGGTAACATGGGTGTCATTCAGTTGTACCATGAAGGAGAGGTAACATGGGTGTCATTCAGTTGTACCATGAAGGAGAGGTAACATGGGTGTCATTCAGTTGTACCATGAAGGTGAGGTAACATGGGTGTCATTCAGTTGTACCATGAAGGAGAGGTAACATGGGTGTCATTCAGTTGTACAATGAAGGAGAGGTAACATGGGTGTCATTCAGTTGTACCATGAAGGAGAGGTAACATGGGTGTCGTTCAGTTGTACCATGAAGGAGAGGTAACATGGGTGTCATTCAGTTGTACCATGAAGGAGAGGTAACACGGGTGTCATCAAAGTGTACCATGTATCAGGAGAGGTAATAATCAGTACCATCAAAGTGTGCCATGAAAAAGGAGGTGTAATAATGGGTGTCATTCAGTTGTACCATGAAGGAGAGGTAACATGGGTGTCATTCAGTTGTACAATGAAGGAGAGGTAACATGGGTGTCATTCAGTTGTACCATGAAGGAGAGGTAACATGGGTGTCATTCAGTTGTACCCTGAAGGAGAGGTAACATGGGTGTCATTCAGTTGTACTATGAAGCAGAGGTAATATGGGAGTCATTCCAGTGTGATATGAAGGAGAGGTAACATGGGTGTCATTCCAGTGTGCCATTCAAGTGTTTTGTGAAGGAGAAGTAACAAGTCTTTCATAGAACTAAGTTAAAGGTGTGAAATCTTCATTGTAATCCCTGAAAGATCCTTTCATGCAAAACATGATATTTTTGACAATTTTTTTTGTCAAACTCATTGTGCAGAAACTCTGCATTTAGTGCTGTTTATAAACAGGTTTCCTGGTAATTGCTGCACACTGTATAGTAAATACACAAGTCAAATATGTGTAATTTTTAATTTCTAGTAGAGTTTTTATATTATCCAATTCATTTTTATTTTCTCATCTCACATGAATACCATCATATCACATGACTTTTACTGAAAATGCATTATGCATCATAGGTTTGAATTATGTATGAAAAGATAACTTGAAAATTAAATTGATATATAGATAAGAAAGCTGTTAGGATGACAACACTTGTGAAAATATGATGTCTAACAAATTAATATTTTTTTTCATGCTTAAAATTTGTTTATGTAGTTTAATGATGTTTAATTTATATTCTGATTGTTTTCTATTTTATTTTTGAAATGTCATTATAATGCCAATTTTTTCATACATTTTTACTTGCATCAATTACATGTATGGAGATTATTTTTGCCAAGCACAATTTACTGCTTGATAATAAAGATGAACTTCTAATATAATTTTTTGTTATCATTTAAATATCGAAAGACAATGACACTTGCAAACACCACACATTGGCATGACAAAAAACATGAGTAGGACATTTCAGTGCAGTGAATGGGATCTAGAAAAAAAAACATGCAGTTGTGTACATCTCTCCTTATACATTCAACTTGATGAGGACAATTTTATTAGGTCTTTGACTAAAGTTAATAAAATATAGAGTTTGCAGTTACTTGTAAATATTCATTATCATCAACACTACTTAAAGTCTATTTGATTGGTAGACAGAAATTGAGAGCTTTTTGAGAGCAGAAATTTTTTTCTCCCAAGTTTTGTGGACTCTTCCATATTCATTTAAATCACCCTCATACGTAAAATTATTAGTAAAATTTTTTATTTTTTTACACTTTCTGGTTTCAGTATAGAATATTTATGGTAAATCACATGATTGAACTGGCTTAAGTAGGGCAAGACTATGTAGTGGATACTTTCACCCTTTGATCCTATTGGCTGGCTTCATTGTTTGAAGAGAGTGAGAAGAAGTAATTCCGAAAGGATTAAAAATGTAATTGGTTATGGTCAGATTACTAAAGAGCCCAATGAGCATAAAACAATAAACTTTGTTATGTACTTAAAGTTGTCAAGATGGATTAGAATCAAAATAATGCATATCACATTTTTTACAGGTTATCATACAAGTCACATCATTGATATGCAGTTAGTGTTATAAAATAGAGAAAATACCTCATTTGTATTAATGCTACGAAAAGAAGTACTTTCTGTTATGTTTGCACATTGAGAGCACTGGTGTCTATTAATTTAGATGACAAGAATTATCTTTTTCATTTTCTGTCTATTTTGTTCTAATTAGAAAATCTTGCAAATTCTTGGGTCTTCTATAAGCAAGAATTGGTTTATTGTTGTAAAGTGATTTTATGCTGTTTTGATTTGATAAGTTTAGGAGACTCCAATATTTATGAATTGCCTTTATTAGGTAATATGTTTGTTTCTTCACTCTCTTTCTTCCACTCTTCTACTTTTTAATCAATGAAACCTCCTATTCTTTTGTCTTGTGATGTAATCAGTAATTCATATATATATATATATATATATATATATATATATATATATATATATATATATATATATATATATATATATATATATATATATATATATGACAAGTGAAGACATAATGAGAGGACTGCCTAGTGGTTAGGACATCCTCACTAGATGCAGGAGGTTGTGGGTTCAAAACCCCATTGGGTCATACCAAAAGTGGTACTAACAGCTGCCTCACTAGGCACTCAGCATTAGGAGGTAGTATTAAGACTGGTTGGCTTGGTATCAGGATAATGTGACTGAGTGGGACATCATGCTGCCCCAGATCACTATAACATGCCACATTATAGCAATATGATTGAAAATTTGTTAAAGCTACATTAAAATCCAAATCACACTCAAAGACACACTTTATTAAAAAATAATTTAAGAACAAAATTTGTTTTGCAAGCACATTTATTATCATTGCTATAACTGAACAAAGCACAATCATAAAATGAACATCAAAATGTTAAATATAATGCAGCCAACAAAGAATGTTAAAACTTGAATTGCAAATTTTTTTTACTGTACACATTTTCTTTCATAGGACATATTTATTGCATTACAAAAACTGCCTTGATCAAATTGTAAAATGTCCAATTCTGATTTATCTTTCAGGTACTAAACCCAATAATGTCTTTCCTTATTTGTTTGAAATGTACTTTGCAGTCATTGCCTGTATTAACAAATACGCATTTGTTCTTAAAAAAATATTTCCAATGTGTAGAAATGATAACAATAATAACAATAACAACAGAGACCAGGGATATTTTATTGCAATCAATCTGTGCAGTGGGAATGCATTTTTGTTATATTTTCGATCAGATTGAACTTATTTGAAGGCAGTGGTATTTGTTTTGTAAAATTGTGCAAATTTATTTAATTTCCAATGGTGTTACTCCAAAACAATTAGTGCTGTCCCTACATCTAGGCAGATTTAAATAAAACCCACAGCATTTTGTTTCAAATTTTAACTCCATGGCCTTTTATTTTAACTAAAATAATGATAAAATAATAATCCACTTAACAGCACTCATCAGCACAATTATTCTGTCATAAACAGCCTGGAGTACAATATTTCTACTTTAAGAGTTTTCTCCCTTTGCAGACTGACGGCAATTGTTTAGACAGAGAAATATAGTTTTAAAAACTTTTCTTTTAAAATGAAATTAAAATTTAAATTTGTCATAAATTTAACATAAGAAAGAGTAAACTGCCTTTAAAAGGAAAATATGTAACAATTTCACGACAGAACTTTAACAATAAATTATAAACCTTTTTTCGTATAAAAAAATGATCATAAGTCAAACAAAGAAATGGCAGATAGAAATCCATGTCAAAAGTGTAGCTTTGGATCTATCTGCATATTCTCTATAAATGAGTATCACAAAGCAATGTTCATGATGTCAATACATAATACAGAGGTTACTCACTTTAAAGAATAACAGAATAGCAAGGTCCATTATAACCAAACTATATATGGTCCATACTATCCATACAAAAGTTTTCTAATATTACTGACACAAACTTTGGCAAAAAATAAAACTATACCACAAACTTAGGCACTTCTAAGTTTGACAAAACTTTATTTATATATGACATTTTGTCATACACCACATTTCAGATGCATCCAACAACTTGTCAAAATCGTTAACATTTATTTCTTAACATTAACATCACTTTTTTTAGAAAACCCATCTACTCATAAGAAAGAGATTTTCAAGATAACTACTGTGGTAGGCACCATTTTTATTTAGGACAAACAAGACATCCTATAAGGTCTTTTTATGAGAACCCTTTGTTGTTATGACTTTCCATTAAGGTGAAGTATATGATTTTCAAGAGGGCCACAGTGGCAGTCATATTGGGTTCCGATTGACATTCAACACCAACTGGCCTGGGCAGGAATTAACCCCATGACCCTTGGAAAGGAGTATATGATTACTGTGGCTCCATGCTAATGGATGAATAACATTTGGATAACAGGCCATCACATAATGACTATAGCAGAGCTAAAGGTTGTCCCTATCTAAAATGTAATAAGTATTTAATTCATTTAATGTTATTTAATATATTCTAGAATAACAGGCTAATCACATCTTTTGGAACACTTAATGCTTTTTGTAGTTAACAGCAACTTTTCAAATAATAAATTGGTGAATATAGACCTTTTGCTTTTGGGTGTTGCTACCCTTCCTTAAAGATTCAGATTTTATTCCACTTCGGGGGGGGGAGAAAGAGAGTAAATCTATATTTTAAGTGTATAATGTGTTAGATTGACTGTAGGTCAGGTATACCTTTCAGTGACTCATTACCTTTATTCAGGGATTCAGTCCTGTCTTACTCTTTGTGGAGGTATGCATACACCTTTCATGGGAGTGAAAAACTTAAATGGTAAAGCATACTGTCACTATAGTGAACAATTTCAGATTGTCAAAAGTAATGCTTATAGAGAAAGGGGTTTTGTTATAACAAGCGATTCTACCCAAACACAAGTATCACTCGGAATATAATGTGGTCATTCTATGTATCTAGGTATTTGAGGTACATTACTACAACAGATAAATGTAGTAATTTTATCCATGTCTTTAGTGTCATGCTATAATAACAATTGCTGACCAATGAATCCACACTTACTTGCTAACTTTCAAAGACAGTATTCTTTTCCACATGGTGTCCAGTGAATGACTGATATTATAGGCATAGGATACAAATATGTTACTAGTAAAATGCTATCTGAAAGCAATATAATATACTCGAACAACATTAAAACGAGCATCCCAAGTGGGCCAGATATCACTCACCTTGTTAGTTGACATATGTCAGTTTGTGAATGCAAATTCATACATATATTGAAATTGAAGAGGGGAAAGAAAAAGTTGCTACATTTTCTATTGATTTATCTTATTTCCTATACTATATAATACACATTAAATCACTTTCTCTGCATAAAAAGGACACCTCAGTTATACAACCAGCATTACCCCTACATCTTTCCCTGTTCTTAGAACTATGCCCTGATTCATAACTCAGAACCTGTGTTTAGACCTATATATCCACGGGTAGTTTATCCATGAAGTTAGCATGGATTCCAGCATCTGTCCTAACCCACAATGGAGATTTACAGCAAATCTGATCAAAATCTGATCAGAAATATGACCTCTAGAGTGTTCACAAGATCAACCAATCAGAAGCAAGGTCACCTCATTAATATGAGTGGTTGATGCTCATAATCGAACTCATCCAAGATTCTAATTATGTATAATTTGTACCAAATCTGATCACAATCTGATAAGAATATTCTTCTGTTACTCTTGGTTTATCCCATGTAAATGTCATTGCCATGAAATGTATGAAAAAATGGCCCCCACATTCAAAAAAACTAATTGCTGAATCTGAGTATTTAAAACTTATAACATTTGTACAGGTTGAAGATTATTGATATCTTATATTAAATTCACTAAGAAAAGTGTATGCCAGTTAGTGAATTCTTTATATTCGATCATTTTTTAAAATAGATTATCTTTTCGCAATGTCTTTTTGCAAAAGAAAGCAACTGTAGCTGATTGTCAAATGATTCTCAAATGCTAACGATTTCCCAGGTTTGCATACTTTTGCTGATGTGTGATCATTTTCTTTTATAGGACTGTTACTACAGTTATTGTGCAGGTATATTTCTTTTTTATAACCTTGCCACATCAACATCATCATATGCCAATCTCTCCCAGAGCACACTATACAATCAGACAGCAAAATGATACCATATGATGATGTCATAATGTAACATTCATGTCATAGGGTAATGATACAATCAGGTAGAAAAATGATGCTATAAGACATTATAATGTAACATGTCATAGGGCTATGATGTAATCTGGTAACAAAATGACACCATATCATCATGTCATAATGTAACATGTCATAGGGCTATGATACAATTGGGTAACAAAATGACACCATATGATGATGTCATAATGTAACATCTCAGGGCTATGATACAATCAGGCAACAAAATGACATCTTATGATGTCATAATGTAACATTCATGTCATAGGGATATTATACAATTAGGTAACAAAATGAAACCAAATGATGATGTTGATGTCATAATGTAACATTCATACAATTGGGTAACAAAATGACTCCATATGATGATGTCATAATGTAACATTTCATAGGGCTATGATACAATCAGGTAACAAAATGACACCATATGATGATGTCATAATGTAACATCTCAGGGCTATGATACAATCAGGCAACAAAATGACATCTTATGATGTCATAATGTAACATTCATGTCATAGGGCTATGATACAATCAGGCAACAAAATGACACCACATGATGATGTCATAATGTAACATCTCATAGGGCTATGATACAATTGGGTAACAAAATGACATCATATGATGATGTCATAATGTAGAAATCAATTCATATCTAACTGTGCAGTATGCTTCAATTTTACAAAAGCAGACATTCTTAAATATAAAAAATCTTTTATGGACTGAACCAATGTCAAATCAATAATGTCATTTGATAATACTTATCAAGTTTCATTATGAATCATAGCAATGGAAACACATGAATTTGTTATGGCCGGATGATAAACTGCAAGACACCAATATATGGATCAAAATATCTATATACCTTGATAACATGGTTACTGCCAACAAAACAAAGCATAAGCATGAGAAAGGCAAATACAACAAAAACTGGCATCATTTTTTAGTCATTATTCCATGATATCAATTATGTAATTAACAGTCTGCAAAATTTTAAAACACTTTTTGAGATGACCCTGTACACTTTTTTAAAAAAAACTACAAATCTTTGAACACCAAAAGGAGATAAAACTATAAACTATAGTTCTCCAGAAAACTACTTCCCAAAACTTTTTTCTGATAAATGTATTGTGTCATTAGTTTGTAATGTGATAGTCAATGACTAATTAACTATTATAAGGAATAGTGTAGTTGATAAGGCATTGACTTCTCATATTCAATCTTTAAAACCTAAACAGCTATATGAAGCAGAATTATAATCCACAAAATTTTAACATAATTTGAGCACAATTACTGAAAAATATTTGTCTGGTACTATGGCTTTCTTCTTGCAGGCTAAGCAGACTAATCCCTCACTTTTCTGTTGACTTTGTCATACACCACTGGAAATGCCTTGTCACAGTCCAGTTTCTGTCTCATTTTCTCATACAGGGAGTGATCAAACATCTCAGAAAACTCTTCACGCGTCAGATAGGTATCAGCATACAGCATCTGGAATCTACAGACAATACACAGTTTCATTCTGAGAATCAAACATAGCTTTCAAACATCTTTTAGAAGACAGACAAAAGGTGAAATTGTGAGCATAAAAGCTACAAGACCCAAAAAAATTTTATGTTGTAGTCAAAGTTCAATACAAAGTTATTAAGATGTCAATTTTAATAAATCTTACAGGATCTGTAACTGTAAATCAGCTATACAAAATTTTCATGCACTCACTAATATGTTAAGGAAGAGGTTTCATGAAATATTCTGGAATTCAAAGAATTATGGAGAAAACACTGAATGATGCTTGTTCATTCCATGATATATAAATGTATCCACATATTATTAATTGGATGTGTCTGATGTTGGTAACCAATACAGCAATCAGTATCACCAACCTAAAAGCAGGAAAATTATATACTATGGATAACTTGAACCCATATGCAAAGTGTGAACAGGTAGATCATAGAACCAGACTGTGTTATAGAAGGAACTGTGTTATAGAACCAGACTGTGTTATAGAATCAGACTGTGTTATAACCAACCAAGTCAGTTAGCTGACATATATGATGCATTAACATATATATAGCAGGCAGGGTGGGTGTGTAACAAAAGTGGGCACATAATCCACTGTTAAAAATGCACTGTTATGAAGGTTGGTCAATATGAACAAAGAATTTGTTTATCTAATAATAGATAAATTCCAGTGCATTTTTATATCAAGTTTGTTGATTTCTTTCATGATGCTTCTGAATTTCTATACTCCAAACCCAAGATTGCATATACAAGTTTAAACAGTCCAAAATATTGCCAGATGGTATATTTTGTGGCCAGTAAGGAATATAAATCACAATTTGTGACATGAGCAAATCCCAGGGTGATCCCTGAATAAACTTTTTCCATGTTATTTTTTGTATGTTCAAGAAGATAAAACTTTTTTGGAGTATGAGAAAAATATATGAAATTGCAGGAGCCGTGTGCCATAGAAATTGCCATAGAAATTGCAGGAGCCACGCCACAATTGTCATAGATTTGATACATGATCTCTTAACTAAAATGATAATAAACTTTTTATATGTACTTTTCATACTTATAAGAAAGAAATAAAAAAAGAAAAGTACATTTATGTAAAATTTTGGGAACCACACCACAACTGTATTTATAGAAATTCATAACAAAATGTGCTATATAGCAGGGTTACACTGTATTTCTGGGCATTAATTTCATATATTTGTTATTTAACAAAAAAACCATGCTAAAATATTTGATAATGATGTATATATCTATCTGGCCCTTTACTCAATAACGAAAACGTACTTTCTACGAATTCGAAGGTAGAGTTTGTCTACTCGCTGAGACAACTCTCACACTTTACTGCCAAATTACAAGATAACATCTTTCACGTTCCTCACGGAGCCCCGTCTAACTTTTCTCAAGAAAGATTGAAGATTTTTTCTAAGAATTTTTCTAAAGTAAAACCTTTAATTTCTTACAGAGTTATGCCCATAAATCCATATTAACCAATAGGAATAAATCTGTTTTGTAGAATTTTTGGATTGACAAGACAACTAAACAACTAATCATAAATAGTCATTAACGTTCCATTGAACAATCACTTATGGCAAGCTTCTCCCTTTAACCAGTCGATTTTGGGGAAGGGTCTTATGTCATTCCCTTGTACCATAGCATATGACTCAGTCAAGTTACCTCAACTGGAACAAATTCCCTTTTGACATTCTGAGATGAAATGAAAAAAATCATTTAACTATCTCCAGCACTTTCTACTTTAAGTTGACTTTGATACAATTCCTTTAACCAATGCTTCTAAGAGTTTTTAAAATTCAACACATCACAGATACAAACCTTGACTAATTTTATGGATAGAATATGTGCTTGGTAAGGTAAAGAAGGATACAAACCTTGACTAATTTTATGGCTAGAATATGTGCCTGGTAAAGTAAAGAAGGATACAAACCTTGACTAATTTAATGGATAGAATATATGCTTGGTAAAGTAAAGAAGGATACAAACCTTGACTAATTTTATGCATAGAATATGTGCAGGGTAAAGTAAAGAAGGATACAAACCTTGACTAATTTAATGGATAGAATATGTGCTTGGTAAGGTAAAGAAGGATACAAACCTTGACTAATTTTATGCATAGAATATATGCTGGGTAAAGTAAAGAAGGATACAAACCTTGACTAATTTTATGGATATAATATGTGCTTGGTAAGGTAAAGGATAAAAACATTGACCAATTATATGGATAGAATATGTGCTGGGTAAAGTAAAGAATGATACAAACCTTGACTAATTTTAGGGATAGAATATATGCTTAGTAAGGTAAAGAACAATACAAACCTTGACTAATTTTATGGATACAATATGTGCTTGGTAAGGTAAAGAAGGATACAAACCTTGACTAATTTTATGGATAGAATATATGCTGGGTAAGGTAAAGAAGGATAAAAACCTTGACTAATTTTATGCATAGAATATGTACTTGGTAAAAGTAAAGGGTACAAACCTTGACTAATTTTATGGATAGAATATGTGCTTGGTAAAAGTAAATAAGGACACAAACCTTGACTAATTTCATGGATAGAATACATGCTTGGTAAGGTAACTAAGGATACAAACCTTGACTAATTGTATGTATAGAATATGTGCTTGGTATAAGTAAAGAAGGATACAAACCTTGACTAATTTTATGGATAGAATATGTCCTTGGTAAAAGTAAAGAAGGATACAAACCTTGACTAATTTTATTTATAGAATATATGCTTGGTAAGGTAAAGAAGGATACAATCCTTGACTAATTTTATGGATACAATATGTGCTTGGTAAGGTAAAGAAGGATACAAACCTTGACTAATTTTTTGGATAGAATATGTGCTTGGTAAAAGTAAAGAAGGATACAAACCTTGACTAATTTTATGGATGGAATATGTGCTTGGTAAAAGTAAAGGATACAAATCTTGACTAATTTTATGGATAGAATATGTGCTTGGTAAAAGTAAAGAAGGACACTAACCTTGACTAATTTTATGGATAGAATATGTGCTTGGTAAAAGTAAAGAAGGACACTAACCTTGACTAATTTTATGGATAGAATATGTGCTTGGTAAAAGTAAAGAAGGACACTAAGTAAAGAAGGACACTAACCTTGACTAATTTTATGGATAGAATACATGCTTGGTAAGGTAAAAAAGGACACTAACCTTGACTAATTTTATGCATAGAATATGTGCTTGGTAAAAGTAAAGAAGGATACAAACCTTGACTAATTTTATGGATAGAATATGTGCTTGGTAAAAGTAAAGAAGGATACAAACCTTGACTAATTTTATGGATAGAATATGTGCTTGGTAAAAGTAAAGAAGGATACAAACCTTGACTAATTTTATGGATAGAATATGTGCTTGGTAAAAGTAAAGAAGGATACAAACCTTGACTAATTTTATGGATAGAATATGTGCTTGGTAAAAGTAAAGAAGGATACAAACCTTGACTAATTTTATGGATAGAATATGTGCTTGGTAAAAGTAAAGAAGGATACAAACCTTGACTAATTTTATTGGATAGAATATGTTCTTCTTGTTAAGTAAAAGACAGCCAAAAACTATGCCTAATACCATAAATAATTTTACATTCATTACTGTAGCATCAGACCGAGTCCTCATATCAGTGCAAAACTTAAATATACAGGAAATTCTGCATACAAATTCAATCTCATTCAATAAATTCCCATATTTCATAATTGAACAATATCTTTCTCAGCCTAGTTCATATTTTACTGTGACTTTAAATTCCTGGTCTAGCTTGAAACAAAAACCCATGAAAATTGGTACCTCTATGAATTTTAAGCGATCACATTATATGTTTATGTGTGTATACAGTTGAAAGCATACATCATTTTCATGTCACTTCCACAAAAAGAGACAAATAAATGACAAATTTGTATTGTCCCATGATGGCCCCTTCAAGTTTAATTAAAAGTACTCTGGTCATGTTTACACATATGTAATCTGCTGCAGTCAGTCTTTTATGTGAACAGTGCTAGACTTGTACAAAACTTGAAAACTTGACTCATACAACCTAAAAACATTGATGCTATCTAAAACCATGACAACAGCTCAACCACTGACTTGTCTAATAGTACCACTACTCACCCAATGATTCAACTGATCAAGACAAAACTTATCTATCGACTTGTCTAACACAATAATTCAAGCACCGACTTGTCTAACATAGGAAACATTTCCACTACTGACTGGTTTGATACAGACAACAACTCACCCACTGACTTGTCTGACAAAAGCTTCTATCTTCCTAGTGGAGGGGATGGCCTCAAATCCCTTGGCTTTAGCGACTCCGTAGGCTCCAATGTCCACATAGAGTTCATCCTGATCCCCTTTTGGGTGCACCATGCCAGGCTGGTTGTATAACATAAATGGACACAGCCAGAGAGGATAAATCTGAAACATACAGCAAACGAACTTCTGTAGGAGGAAAGACAATAAACTGCTTAAAAGCTGATTTGACTATTTGCAGAGCAAGCAAAACCCTAAAGTTGTAGGCTTGCTAGAATTTTGAAGGTGAAAGAAAACACAAAAATCAGTTTTTTCCTACAGATTCAATATAAAATTCTGTGCATGTGACATGCAATCTCAACTGCTCTTCAGAAAATTTAAAACTGTCACAGGGTGCCATGATATACCCCTTTCCTCACCCCAATATATAATGTTGTCATAGTCATTAGATCTGGAGAAAAGACAAGCTAATTTCATTTCATAAGTAAAATCTGCATCATTTTATTTCAAAGGTCTCAAATTAAAATCGACAAGAGGGACACATGATAATTAGTACATTAGCCCAAGGGCTTCATTACTGAAACCATTTCATACAGAAAAAGTAGCTCATGTAAAAGGTACCAAGCTGAAATGTTTTAAACAATGTAACAATCAAATTTTCATCAAACAGTGAAGAAAGCAATTTGCATTATGAATTAATGTACAAACTCTGAGTGTTGTGGGATGAAGAAAAGAGCTTCATGCGCCACATGCAGCACACAGGTAACAAGCTTACCAAGCACATATTCTATCCATATAACAAGAATATTTTGGAATTATCACAGAATAGGGCTAAAATAACTTGCTTTTTCCTTTTTTCTATTTTTCACCTTATTCCTTGTACAGGCTTACAATGTTACCTGGAGTGAATCACTGGTCACCAGGTAAAGTTTTTTTGAAATTACATGCAGGCGGAAAGCTCCGAAAAAGCATGGATTAAGTGTACATTTGACCATGACTAATAATCACTCCTATGGACTTAAGCTTGATACATTGTGAACTGAGACACAAGTCATTTGGATTTTGTCAGTGGTAGGCGAACTTTCTACCATTGTCTCAGGTAATAGGGAAAAGGGTCACTTTTCGGTTTTGTGTTGTTGTGTGATAAAGTTCTGTTTTTACAGTGCTTGTTCTTATTACCATTTTAGTAACAATAGTTTTATTTTATTGTAGCCTTTTTGGATAATAGTGACCCTTTTTGGATACTAGTGACCCTTTTGGGGATATTATTGTACCCTGTTGGATACTACTATAGCCTGTTGGATATTATTATAGATTATGGAGTCTATTGTGATTATGGAAGTCTATTGTGAATTTCGGAAGCTATTGTAGCCTGTTGGATCCTATTGTAGACTGTTGGATATTATTATAGACTACGTGAGTCTATTGTGATTATGGAAGTCTATTGTGAATTATGGGAACTATTGTATCTTGTTGGATCCTACTGTTGTAGCCCATTGGATAGTGGACATTAAGAGAGCTTAGTGAACATTTTCAGATATCATTGGACATTATGGGGCTAACAGAGTCTCAGTGGTACTGTTGAAGCCTTACAGGAGATTTGGTGTTTAATGAGAGCTGACTGCCGATTCAAATTCATACAACGTATAAACTGTAGACTCAGTTTTACAAGTAAATTCCAGGTTAGTGACATATGTTTATTTGTGTTCATTCGTGTTGAACACAGGATTCAGTCGAAGTGGCAGAAATAACACTGAGTATTGCTCATTTTACTTTTATTTCAAGAGATTTTGTGAATCTCAGTGCAATACATACATGAGATTAAGGTGATCTCATTTTTCATTTTCTCTTTTTGCATTTTTCATAACATGTGATACATTTGTTAGGTTAGATATTTTCATTTTTTTCTCATTTCATGAATGTAGAACAAATTGTATTAGCCATTTGATAGTAGTGTGAGAGTCTGTGTATTTGTTATATATATATATATATATATATATATATATATATATATATATATATATATATATATATATATATAAATGTTGACCCTAATATATATTATCAGGAGGGAGCATTATACACTGGTACACTGACCCTAACATGTATTAACAGGAGGGAGCATTATACACTGGTAGTTTGACCCTAACATGTATTATCAGGGGGGAGCCTATTACACTGGTAGTCTAACCCTAACATGTATTATCTGGAGGGAGCATTATAGTTGGTTGGTTGAATTTTTTTAAGGTGCAACAGCACAAAGAGGCCATTTAGCACCATTCAAAAGGTTATATCCTTCATTATATACAAATCATAAAAAGGTTCTGTATCGGCTAGCAATATGACACCAAATAGTTCAAGGTAAAATGATAATAATGGTAACAGTGATAAAAATAAAGTTTCCCGATCAACGGGGATTGCAAATAATGAACGACAACGAAACATATGAAAGGTAATTAAAATCTAGTGACTACATATATAGCGCATAAAAATGTTTAAGATAATAACATAAAAGTTATAAATTATGATATATATTTACTTTCTTAAGGAAGTCTATAACATAAGAAATACTAACTGTATCAAAGAGCTCCTTCATGTCTTGCACATTGTAATATTGATTATGTGTAGATTGGAGGTCGAAACACTCCTGCATAAAGTGCTTAACTGTGAGTGGTTCATTGCAAGATATGCATTCTGGTTGGTCTTCTCCTTTTAGTATGTAGGAGTGGGTTAAATAAGTATAGCCGATTCGAATTCTAGCAATGACTACCTCCTCCCTATGGTTGGCTCTGTAGGAAGGAGTCCATTCTCCTAGGATTGGCTTGATGGTATGAAGTTTATTATTCACGGCATCATTCCATGATGCCTGCCATTTCTGATGTACACAGTCTTTGATACATTTAAAATCAGTATATGGTGTTTTAAAATCAGATGGTTCGTTCACATGATAGGGCCATTTTAGCAGCGTTTTCTGCTTTATCGTTACCTTTAATTCCAACATGGCTGGGTAACCAACAGTATACTATATTATGCTAGGTATTCAAATCAGTATGCTTAATAAGAATATTAGCCAATAGGGGATTCTCCAGTTTTCTATTATGTAGTGACTGAAGTACTGATAGTGAGTCGGAGAAGATTATGCTATTTGAAATATGCTTGCTTGCAATGTATTGCAAAGCAAGGTCTATTGCTCTAATTTCAACTGAAAAAATTGATGTACCATTTGGCAAGTGAACTTTGGTTTGTTTTCCACTTATGAAGGCTGCAGCAGCCTTTTCCTCATCTTTTGATCCATCGGTATATATTTTTGTATAATTTTCAATTTGTGAGAGGAGTTCATGGTAAGAGTTGTGGAAAATGGAAGGGATTGTCTCCGATTTTTTTCCATCATAAAACGTGAAAAGTACCCTTGGTTGCTAAAGTAGCCATGGGGGTGTTTCGGAGATGTTTGCTTTCAGAATTTTTGAAAGATCAATTTGGGTACTTTCGAGAAATTGTGATATTCTAATACCAAATGTAGGTATGACATTTGGTTTATTGTCATATAAGGTTTTATATTTTGGTTCAAAAACTGCCAACAAAGCTGGGTTCAGAGGGCTGGTACTTAATTTGGTAGCATATTGTGCAGAAAGCATTTCTCTGCATTGTGATAAGGGAGGTTCATCCGCTTCAATGAGTAGGCTTTTACACGGGGATGTTTCCAAGGGCAAGTCTTATTCCCTGATGATGGATTGGGTCAAGCATCTTCAAATAGGATTTCCTTGCTGAACCACAGACAACACAACCATAGTCCAACCTGAAGCGGACAAACATTCTGTATAAACTGAGTATGAATCTCCTATCAGCACCCCAGTCAGTGTGCACTATTACTTTAAGTAAATTAAGAGATTTCAAACATTTGGCTTTCAAATGTTTTAGGTGTGGAATAAAAATCAGTTTTCTATCGAAGATAATACCTAAAAATTTTGTTTCCTCAACAACTGGAATAGGTGTTCATTCCAGCATGAGTTTAGGTCCATCATGATGTCTTCGTAACTGACAGAAATGCATACAGACAGTTTTTGATTTTGAGAATTTGAAACCATTAGTGGCCCAATTTTGAATTTTGTTTATATTTTGCTGTAATTGTCTATCAATTGCATGCATGTACTTGGATCAGTAACATATTAAAAAGTCATCAACATATAGTGAGCAATCCACACCTGGCGTCAGACACTTGGTGATGCTATTAATTTTTATGTTGAAAATCGTCACCGATAAAATGCTACCCTTGGGTACACCTGTCTCTTGATCGTGTATATCAGAGAGGGTGGAGCCCACACATACTTTGAATTTCCTGTCTGACAGGTAGTTTGATATGAACGAGGGCAATCGGCCTTGTAGACCAAAATTGTGCAGGTCATTTAGTATTCCATACTTCCATGTTGTGTCATAGGCCTTTTCCAAATCAAAGAAAACTGCTACTAAATGTTCCATCTTTATGAAAGCATCGCGAATAAATGTTTTGAGTCTAACCAGATGATCATTGGTACTATAACCATGATGAAAGCCACTTTGGAAAGGAGAAATTAAATTGTTGCTTTCCAAATACAATACAAGCCGAGAATTGATCATTCATTCCATTGTTTTGCATACATAGTTAGTTAATGATATAGGTCTGTAGTTGGTAGGATCTGTGTTATCTTTGCCTGGTTTGGAATTGGTATTATTATTGCTTCTTTCCAAATTTTTGGTACATTACCAGTGATCCATAAATCATTGAAGATTTCTAGAAGAACTGTCAAGGATCGTTCTGGAAGGTGTTTTAAAAACTGGTAATGTATATCGTCAGGGCTAGTGGATGTATCATTGGCCTTATTCAAGGATTCCATAAATTCCTACAATGAAAATGGTTGGTTATAACTCTCTAAGTTATTTGATGTGAATTTCAACAATATTTTTTCTTTTTGAATTTTAAGTCTTCGGAAAGCTTTGGAATAATTAGACGATGAGGAATTTTTGGAGAAACAATCAACAAGTACATTACCTATTTCATGCTTGCTTTTATAATTGATGTTATTTAGCTTCAGATGTTGGAGGCAATTGTATTTTCCTTTTCCATTTATTTTGTGTGTCGTGTCCCAAGCTTTTTTTATTGAGGAATGAGAATTTAAAGTTGAAACATATTTTTCCCATGATGTTCGTTTACTTTCTTTAATTGTGCGTCGAGTTTTAACCCGAGTAATATGGTATTGAGTTAGATTTTCGGGCGTTGGGCGATTATTGAATTTTTTCAGTGCTTATCGGCATTGTTTAATGGCTTCTTTACATTCTTTAGTGAACCATGGTTTTGGGGTTTTTTGACAATTTGGTGAGGACTTAGGAATGGACTCTTCTGCAATCTCAATTAAGATAGATGAAAATTGTCGAATTGGATCATCATCATTTAGTATGGTATTCCTGTTAGGTCTGATTGTATCAAGTGTTTAAAATTTGACTCAGTCAGCTTTCTTTAAGTTCCACTGTGGAATTGTGTCATCAATTTTGGCACTGATTTTCTTAAGATATATTGGAAAATGATCACTGCTATGAAGGTCATCAGCAACCTTCCAATTATAATCCAACAGAAGTGAAGGAGTACATATTGTTAAGTCAATACAAGTGTAAGTACCCATTCCTGGGTACAAATAAGTCTTAGATTTGTTATTAAATAGACACAAGTCGTATCTAGTAACAAAATCTTCAACTTTTTTCCCCCTGTCGTATATGTAATTTGATCCCCATAAAATGTTATGGGCATTAAAATCAGCAAGTAAAACAAATGGCGTGGGGAGTTGTTGGACAAGTGTGTCTAATTCGTTTGGTGATAATTTAGTATTTGGTGGTATGTAGATAGAACAAAACATAATCACTCAATGTAGAGAGACACTTACAGCAATGGCTTGTAAATTTGTATTCAAAGGAATGGTTCTATGTAGGGCTCTATTGTTCACAGCAATAGAAACACCTCCTAGGCCCTGTTAATGTTTTGTAGGTAGATGTTAAACACGGAAGTAGTTTTTGAATGTGATGTCCGTATCTTTTAAAAAGGTTTCCTGAAGACATAATAAAGCAGGATCATGTTCATTTAAAAGCAGAAGAATATCATTGTAATTAGCTTTAAGTCCTCGACAATTCCACTGTATTAGTGTGTTCCTCCTTATAAATTTAGAAAGGAGATTTTGGATTTAGGTTAGACTTTTCGAGGAAAACATCTATAGGGTTATTTATCTGGGGGAAGTACAGGTGTGATTCTCTTGTTAGGTCTGGAGCTACTTTGAGAACACGGAGCAGTATCTTCTGCATCCATGCTCTCAATGTCCCCACACCTGTTGAATAGTTTGATGGGGTCATCCGACACCATTTGTTGTCTGTTTCCATGGGATTTGTTTTTTTTTTTTGATGAATTAGTTTGCTGAGTATTATTAAACGTCGTTTGGGTAGATGCTGTGGCTATCTGTGCTTGGTAATATGGGGTGTTATTTGTTAATGTTGGGAGCATTATACACTGGTACTCTGATCCTAACATGTATTATCAGAAGGGAGCATTATACACTGGTAGTCTGACCCTAACATGTATTATCAGGAGGGAGCATTATACACTAGTACACTGACCCTAACATGTATTATCAGGAGAGAGCATTATACTCTGGTACTCTGACCCAAACATGTATTATCAGAAGGGAGCATTATATACTGGTACTCTGACCCTAACATGTATTATCAGGAGGGGGAGCATTATACACTGGTACTCTGACCCTAACATGTATCATCAGAAAGGAGCATTATACACTGGTACTCTGACCCTAACATGTATTATCTGGAGGGAGCATTATACACTGGTTGGTTTGGATGGCTTCCTTTAGTCTCGAGAGACGATGGAAATGCGCCCATGAAAGGAGTCCTAGTTTGTTGCTGTGCAGCGTCTTCTGTGACTATAAAGTCCTACATAGGAGTGGCAATCCTTGCTGCAGTTGCTACACTTGAAGTATGAATCAGGTCTTGGTTAGAAATGCATCCTCTTCCTCTGAGATCTTTTCTCATCAGCGAGCTGTCGTAACTTTTCCTCGCTGGCTTTCAGACCTGTGTACAGAGCATGTCGCCAGCTGGACTTGTCGAGGGCAAGCTCTTCCCAGGAGTTGACCTCTATTCCAAGAGCTTTCATATCCTGCTTGCAGACATCCTTGAAGCAAAGATGTGGCCATCCTATTGATCTTCTACCTGAGGCAAGCTTAGAGTAGAGAAGGTCTTTAAGGATCTGTCCATCATCCATTCGATGCACATGGCCCAATCATCTGATGCGACGTTGGCGGAGGAGTGTTACCATGCTGGGAATTTTGGCCTGTTGAAGCACCTCGTTGTTTGTCACACGATCACTCCAGGTGATCCCAAGTATGCGACGGAGACAACGCATGTGAAAGGTGCTTAGTCGTTTCTCCTGAGAGGCATACAGGGTCCAAGTTTCGCTGGCATACAGAAGAGTGCTAAGCTTGCAGGCACAGTACACGGTGATCTTAGTGTTTAATGTCAGCTTGTTGTTGTTCCACACTCTCTTCGACAATCTAGAGAGAGTTGTTGACGCCTTTCCAATCTGCTTGTTGAGTTCGGCATCGAGTGAGAGGTTGTTGGTGATGGTAGAGCCAAGGTAAGTGAACTCACTGAATACTTCTAGTTTGTAGTTGTTAATGGTTATGCTGGGAGGGTCTGCATCCTGAGCCATCACGTTGGTTTTCTTTAGGCTGATGGTCAGCCCGAATTCATCACATGCTTTAGCAAAGCGGTCAATCAGGCATTGTAGTTCAGCTTCTGTGTGAGTGACTATAGCAGCATCATCTGCAAAGAGCATGTTCCTAATGGTTGTTTTCCTTACTTTGCTCATTGCCTTCAGTCGAGCCAGGTTGAACAGTCTGCCGTCTGAACGCATGTGCAGGTAGAGCCCTTCTGTGGACGTCCCAAAGGCGTACTTAAGCAGGACAGCAAAGAAGATGCCAAAGAGCGTGGGGGCAAGGACATAGCCTTGTTTCACTCCGCTGTGGATATTGAATGGTTCGGACGATGAGCCATCATACTGCACTGTGCCTTTCATGTCTTCATGGAAGGACTGGACCATGCTTAACAACTTTGCAGGGCATCCAATCTTTGTCAGGATTTTGAAGAGTCTGTCTCTGCTGACCAGATCGAATGCTTTGGTGAGGTCTATAAAAGCCAGGAAGAGGGGTCTGTGTTGTTCCCTGCATTTCTCCTGCAGTTGCCTGATGGAGAAGATCATGTCGATTGTGGACCTCTCTGCACGGTACCCACACTGAGACTCTGGATACACTCTGTCGGCAAGCGTCTGCAGTCTGTTCAGGATGATTCTAGCGAAGACTTTACCCATGATGCTGAGAAGTGATATGCCCCTGTAGTTGTTGCAGTCACTTCTGTCGCCCTTGTTCTTATACAGGGTTATGATGTTGGCGTCTCTCATGTCCTGAGGCACTGCACCTTCATCCCAGCACTGGCAGAGAAGATCATAAAGGTGTGTGAACAGCACACTGCCGCCACATTTGATGACTTCTGCTGGGATGCCTTCCTTTCCTGGGGCTTTACCTGTGGTCAGTTTCTCTAATGCCAGCTTTAGTTCTGTCTCAGTAGGTTTCTCATCCAGTTTGGTCAAACAAGGGAGGTTTTCAATGGCATTGAGGGCATTGTTGGTCACGTTATTCTCTCTGGAATACAGTTTGGAGTAGTACTCCACACAGCGCTCCATCTGTTTGCCCTTGTCATCAATGATATCTCCTGCAGAAGACATCAGTGGAGCTATCACTTTCTTCGTTGGATCCATTGCTTTGTTTATGCCATTATACATGCCTCTGATGTTTCCGTTGTCTACTGCTGACTGGATGCTCTGACAGAGTAGAAGCCAGTATTCATTAGCGCATTGCCGTGCTAACCTCTGCACTTTACTTCTGGTAGACCTATATGCATGTAGTGTCCTCACGCAGGGAGAACGCTTAAATTCCAGGTGAGCACTGCGACGCTATTCTATTGCTGGCATGAGTGTGTCGGAATTGGCGTCAAACCAGTCATTGTTCTTTGTCTGCTTCTTACCAAAGATTCTTGTGGCTGCACTGTACACAGTATCTCTGATGTTGTCCCATCTCTCTTTGGCACTGCTGTAGGGAGGTTCTGAACTGAACGCCTTGGAGAGGGCGTGAGTGAATTCTTCAGCCTTGTCTGGATATGACGTCTTGCTCACATCAATGTGTGGTTTACCCACTTGCCTAGAGTGGTGGATCTTCTTTGGTTGAAGCTTAAATTTACAGAAGACTAGAGAGTGATCAGTGTCACAGTCATCGCTGTGGAATGTACGAGTAAGCTGCACACCCTTCATGGCTGAACGTCTTGTGACAATCAAGTCCAGCTGGTGCCAGTGTTTGGATCGAGGATGCCTCCAAGACACTTTGTGCTGTGGTTTTGTCTGAAAAAATGAATTGGTGATGCTGAGGTTGTTGAACAAGCACATTTCTAGTAGACATTGCCCGTTTTCATTCATCTTCCCAATGCTAAACTTGCCGAGACACAAAGGCCAGGAGTCGTGATCGGCACCCACCCTAGCGTTGAAGTCGCCCAGTAATATCAAGTTCTCTTCCTTCGGAATATTGTCGATGAGCAAGTCGAGCTCGTTGTAAAACGCATCCTTGGTATCTGTGGTGGCACTGAGTGTGGGAGCGTAAACACTGATGAGATTAACTAGCCCGGTTGTGGTGTGGAGGCGAAGAGATAGCAGTCTTTCGTTTCCTTGTTGGCAGGGTTCTATCATAGCCAGCAGAGAGTTTCTGACAGCAAAACCAATACCATACTCCCTAACTTCGTCTGAGCTCATTCCTTGCCAGAAGAATGTGTAGTTCTTTTCTCTGAGGGACCCAGAATCTGGTAGCCGTGTCTCTTGAAGTGAGGCGATATTGACATGGAGTCTTGCGAGTTCGTCGTTGATGACTTTAGTCTTTCGAACATCACTGATTGCCTGGAGATCATCTGAAAGCCCTGTCAGCATACTCCGAACATTCCAGGTACCTAGCTTAAGGATTGTTGATTTCCTTGTTTTTCGTTTGTTTTTTCTTGGTGCTGTAGTTGCAGCCCACTTGTCAGGTACTCACGTATCTTAAGCCCTGCGCACCCAGCAAGGCAGGCGAGCTGTACACTGGTACTCTGACCCTAACATGTATTATCAGAAGGGAGCATTATACACTAGTTCTCTGACCCAAACATGTATTATCAGGAGAGAGCATTATTCACTGGTACTCTGACCCTAACATGTATTATCAGAAGGGAGCAGTCCATGTCTTACTGCCATAAAATTCTGTGCTATAAAGCTCTGTTCTTACAGTATCAAAAGTGAAACTGGAGGCAAAATTTTCAAGAATATCTCACACTCATCTGGCAGCAGATATTAATGTTGTTGAACAGTCTATTAATATTGTTGTACAGTCTATTAATATTGTTGTACAGTCTAAATGCTTAGTCATATTCACTCTGATGCCTATTTTTCTTAACAAGTGAATCCAGGCACAAGTTTGTGGTTGTGTATTTCAAACTGTCATTTCAGTGCTTTGAAAAGTGATTGTACCCAAGGAATGTTGAAGTTAGTTAAATTAAGGGTGCAATTTCTTTCATGAAAATAATATTTAATAACATTCAGCCAAATGTGATTCACATATTTGCTTCACAAAAGTAATTTACTGGCAGTTCGATCAAATTCAGCATTCTGCAAGTACTATTGCTCATTCACCAATTGAAATGGTATTCCATAACAGCACTGGAGCAAAATTGATAATTTCTACATTTCTTGTAAATAAAGCATGCATGATTCCTGACAATTTGTGCCCAATCTTTTTTCTTTTGATGTGATTATGCACTCCTTCCCCTATAATTCATTTAAGTAGAATTTTTACAATCATGCATCCTAGATGAAACCCTGTAAATCTGCGAGTTTATCTTCAATAAATACATCACTCCGTCGATAACTCGCAGATATCAGGGTCCAAAAACATCGACCTCAATATAAGCAAGGGTACGAGTTATCGAGGGACCTATAACAAACAAAAAAACTAGCCAAGGGATCGACATATTGACAAAAGGGGTGGGGGTGGCTTGGCATATTACAGTGTTGAATACTCAATTAATAATCATGCTAAGATTAACAGTGAATAAATATCTCTTCATATCTGTGTACTTTGTTTAATTTTTTCATCACAGAGTAATATTAATTTCAGGATAACTTGCAGTATATTGATCATCAAAACATTATTCCACGTGGTTTCCATTCGCTTAGCACATGTACGATTTCACGTTGTGTACTATATCACTAATTTTTGCTGTGAATGGTATACATTCTAGTTTTATTGTCCGATCCGAAGTAGACATTCTTTTTTAAATATGAAAGATCGACACATTTCAAAAAAAAAATGTCGATCAAATGATGTGTAGATATTTATAGCGGTAGACGTAAAATGGAAGAAAAAAAAAATTCACAAGGGTTAACCATTACAAACATGAAATTAATGGGTCTAAAAATTTAAAATGACCTAAATTAGAACACGATAACACTTGCGATTTTTGACACTTTGTTGTGTGAACCATGATTACACAGCATCATCTAATTCGTTATCGCTTGCAGTCCGTTCTCGTTTTCGTTTCATCCCTTCATCTGAATCAACATCATGTGAGTAATTTCAAAGTTTGGGCTCATCCTTAAGCCAACCTCTAAATGTCGACTCAGCAATTTTCAGTTCATTGCAAATTTTTGATCTTGCTTCGTCATTATGAACACCATCTATGATGAACAGCCTTTCAGTCACTAAATACGCCTTTCGCTTAATTCCTTTGCTCTCCATTGTCACATTTACAAATGATTATGATACATTACTGATATTATATACTTTAATGATGTTAGTACATAAATGGTGAAAATATTTTCGATTGGTCAAGTAAAATGAAATTTGATGATGGTAAGGAATATAAGAACGTTTGCTCCTATTGGCATGCCTTTGAACTTTATTTTATTGTTCTTACCTTGTTTGATTTGATACAAAAGACATATTCAAAGCGATAAAACAACACTGGTCTTTTTTTAATTGATTCTTTTATTGCAACAAACACTTCCCCAAGCTGTTGATCAAAACAAAGCCAAAGTAATTATGTTCTCATGGAGGTATTGAGGGTCAACTGATTCTTTTCATGTTTTCATATAAGAGAATATCTATGTTGGGATTATAGAGCTGAGATGAAATTAAAGGATTATAATATGAATTTGACCTAGCAAGATATTTAATTGGCATTTATTTAATTCTCTGTTGCTGCATGTTAGCATTTACCAGAATTTTTCGTTGAGCACTGTTTATTTACAGGGTATTGACAACTATTTTTCTATTTTAAAAAAATAACATAATATGTGATATCTTATTAGAAATTGCAAATTTCACAATATGGATTCTATCTTTATGGTCAGTAATCACCATTTTCGATGATAAAACGAGCTATATATCAAGGTTTAATTTACCAATTTACTATTTCTTATCACGACTTTTTTCATGTTCAACACATTTTAAAATATATTTTCTTTGAAAAAAATCAGGAGCCATGCTGGACATAGCATTATAAGCGGGTTCACGAGTTATCCGGGCATGAGTTATCGAGGGAGTGGTGTATACAGAAACCATAGTTACAGCTTAAACTGGAGTGATTAGTAGAAGAATGGTTGACAGGCAAACTGGACAAATCTGAACTCTATCCACCAGGGTATATTAAAACTTTATCCCACCTCTAACTCATCATGGAAGACCTTCAAAGCCTCTTCAAGCTTTTTCAGTGGCACCAGCATGTCCTGTATAACCTGGTGTTCTTCATACAGCTTCTTAATTGTCTCCCCTTGGGTGAGCTTCAGGAGGGAAATTTTGGGTGGGACACACCAACCAAATAGGTATCGAAAGATCGGGTTGTTGCCAAATGGAATAATATCCTGAAAATGAAGTATATGCCTGATTTAAAGAAAATGTATGAAAAACATGACTATAATTAAAAATATTGCATTTTTGTGCTCAAGAAATTTTTTTAAAACACAGTCCCAGAACTGGTGAATGAAAGAAATTCCAAAGCCCTTACTGAAATTTCATAAGGCTGGACTCCAATTTCCACATGAAAAAAATTTCCCCTTTATTAATATTGTCACACAACATTGCAATAGCTACAATTTAAATATAAATTCACTAGGGTTCAAAGGGATTTCAAAGTAATGCAAGTTTCATAAATGTTCATCACTACACTCACTAGCAATTGGATGGTCCTGGGTTTTCAAACTTCTCTGCCGGATTCTCTGAGTGAATCCTTGTCTGAAGAAAGTTCACATATGCCACATATATAACATGAAAGTGGTGGGGTTTTTTATTTTTGAAGATAACTGAAAATTGGGTTTTTTCAAAAGATGACTGTAACAGAGGGTTTGGGACTACAAAATCATATTTTTTAACATGAAACACAATGCTTCAATCTGATTAAAATCAGATCTCAATTTCAATAGAACAGAGGTGATCTGATTTAGATTGTACCTTGTTATTGTAGGTATGTCAACAGCGTGAAAATACATTTACAAATTTCATCAGTGTGATCAAAGTTTCCTCAGACAAATTAGAATTTTTTTCAACAAGCCCAATGGAAACCTCACTTAGAATAGACCAAATCTAAATTTAGAGGGGTCCTTGGTGTTGGGTTATAGGATTTGATGAGCACTGTATTTATAACAAACTTTTTTTTATATTATTCAAGGAAGCTGATAGAGATGATGACTGATAAATATAAAAGGTCCTTGGTCACTTTCTCAGCAGCAGGGAGGGTGAACCCTACAAAATTTTTGCTCATGTCGTTAACCTAAATTAAGTGTTCCTACAGAGGCTGAAAAAAAGGTCAATAACCCTAAACCAAAATCTCTAACTTTTATATTACCGTACGGACGGTTAAAAACCGCATAATAAACCACATGAGGTTAGCTCAGTTTTGTTATACTATTATTGACTTTTTTACCCTGATTTTATTGAACTATTTTTTTCGTTAAAAACTTGAGCAAAATTTTGTAGAGGTTCACCCTCCCTGCTGCTCCTGATTTATCAGGGATTAACCAAATATTTTATCTAGACCTATGCGATATCTGGATCTTGGGTCATGTAGATTTATTGTTATAAATCCGAACGAAACAGATTGTGCTTTAGAAAAGAAATTTTTAAAATAATTATGTCCATATCCCCTGAACACCAGGTATAGTAAATATTTTGCAAGGTATAATTATCTTCTCCATTAAACAAAACCAAAATATTACAATTATCTTTGATCACTCTAGGTATTTGTGTATATCTTTGAGTAACATAAATCACGTCTGTGTTTTTGTGACGACCTCGAGAAAATATTCTAGCTGGATTAGATTGTTTGTCCAACATCACATCATCATATACTACGAGATTATTAATGAATCCATCCAAATCATCTACAGATGGGGCTTCATCTATATCTGTGATAAAGTTAATAATATCTTCTCCGTCTTTATTAACTGATTTTGCTTTTTCATTAAAATCTTCAAGTACTTAGTAACAATGCTGATCATCCACAGAAGGTGCTATTAAATATAGTTTGTTCCATCTCATCCATCTCATTATTAAATTTAATAATAATTGTGTTTTACCTGATCCAGATGGACCTATTATAATCATTCTTATTGAATTTGGTAATAATGGATGGTGCTTTTCTGGTTCTTGTTTTCGTGTCGCCGAAAAATCAATTATTGTATCCATATTATTAATAACATGAGTCTATATTGTTTTCGATGTAGATCATCCACACCCACTGTTGGATTGACAACAATAATAACAAAAAATAAACAACATGCATTAACAGGTAAATGTGTAAAATGTGGTACAAAAAAATATAAATTTATCTCAGGGACAACAAAGATAGGTGGGGATATAGCCGCATCATTAGGAAAATTACCCGGATTACCATGGGCTAAATATGTTGGTGAGAAACACCTCCCTGGATATAATTATTGTGGTCCTGGAACTCGTCTCGATATCCGACTTGATGATCAATATCAACCAAGATCAGGAGAGTATCCAGTAAATAAAATTGATCAAGCATGTCACATTCATGATGTTGCTTATAAAAATCCTGATTTGCAACAAATGCATCTCGCAGATGTAAAATTGATTCTTGCATTAAATTCTATACCTAATAAATCTGTTAGAGAGAAACTCGCTAGTTTTCTAATAAAATCCGCTATGAAAAGTAAAATAATGTTAGGGGCTGGTAATTAATTATATAATTATTATAATGGAATCTATTTATTATAGCCCAAGAGGGTATTGGAGGGGTAAAGCAGCGATCACTAAACTTGCTAAAGCAGCAAAAGTTTCACATTCTGTTGCTGCATCGTGGTTAGCATGACAGGCAATTTGGCAAATTTATCTACCACCACCAAAAAAAAATTCAATATGCACATTTTGATGTCAGTGTTCCTAATGAAGTTCATCAAGCAGATATTTTGTTTTTACATGATACTATTAAAACACGTGGACGAAAGTCACGCACGTACAAATACGCATTGACTGTTGTTGATATTGCAAGTAGATATAAAGAAGCTGAAACATTATTAACAAAAAAAACATTTGAAGTTGCATCTGCGTTTGAGCGAATTTATCAACGTGGTGGTCTACGATGGCCACAGTTACTACAAGTTGATCCTGGTAAAGATTTTCTTGGCGCACTATTATCTTTAATGAAAAAGCATAACGTCAAAATCAGACAAGGGCATACTGAAATTCAGCGTGATCAAGCAATCGTTGAATGATTTAATCGAACACTTGCTGAGCGTTTATTTGGATATCAATATGCAAAGGAAATATCTGTTGACTTTAAGTCCAGTGAGCGATCTCGTGAATGGGTTATAAGGTTACCAAGTGTGATATCTGCATTAAATGATGAAATTACTCGTGCAACTTCCATGAAACCTTCTAATGCAATAACAAAAAAATATATACCACGTAGCTATGAATACGGACAACGAGGTCAACAACCAGTATTAGTTAATGTGATTGTGAGATATTTATATGAACCAGGGGAGTTGGAGGGTGGCAAAAGACGAGCTACTGACCCTATTTGGAGTGTGACCACACATACAATTTCTAGTGTGGTTAGATCCACTGGAAGACCTGCTATATACAGACTAGATTCTACTGCACCTCAACATGGATTTGTGCATGAACAATTACAAGTAATTCCTGCGGATACACAATTACCTCCGCGTTCACTTATGTAAATTAGCACCTCTTCGTTGATTACATTCAAGACAGGTCAACATCACATTTTCACATGTGTGACCTAGATCACTATTTACCCTGTCTACGGTAAATTGTCTTGGATTATTATTTGAATATTGCCATAACATTATTGTGTTACAACTTGCACAGTGATTATTCTGTAATTGTTTTAGTTTTTATAATAAATTCAGTATCAATATCAAAGTCACATTTATTTTTTTTGTCACATTGTTCGATCATCTACAATCCAGATATTTGTATCAGAGATAGTTAATCCCTGTGACGAATGAATCGTTATAGCGTATCCTAACGTCCATGGTGATTTATCCATACTCAATGCGCTCTCAACAGAATTGATATCTATCAAAATAATATCATTCAATACCAGATTTTGTACTCGGATACTTTCAGTATCTCCACCAGGAATTTCAACATCAATATTCTGTCGTCGAGTATCTGCTGGGTGATAACATAATGGTACTGGTAGATGTGAAAACTTTTCTTTATGTAACATAAATAATTTCCTTTGCAATTCATCACGAACAATCTTTCTACTTGCGACTATCAAATCAGTAGGTCTCCATAAAGTCCAAAAATTATTCAAAGTTTTCTCTGGAATTATCTCACGCATTATTTCACATTGTATTTTATCTGGCTGTAGTCTGATTAACCTTTTAAGTTCTTTCAGCGGTTCATCAATAGCTCTATGATCATCATATATTTCTTCATAATAATCTATATTATTCTTTATCCATTCATGTGGAGACTGTCCAACAAAAGGTGGTGGTTGACCATGATCACCACACATAATCACAGCCGTGTTTTTTGTTAATAACCATTCAAGGAATGTTTTTAGTGTGTCTGATGACACCTTACATATCTCGTCCCATATAATATACTTAGGTATATATTTTTTACCCATTCGCTCCGGAGTCCATGTATCTCCACACCATCTAAAGAAACTATGATATATACACGTTTTTACCCCTCGTTCTTTTATCTCTCTGGCTAGTTTATGTGTAGGTGTCAAAACAATCATATCTGAATTGTTGTTTATAAATAATTTAATCAAACGAGTTGTTTTACCTGACCCTCCACATCCATTAAGATAAACGGTCTTATGTCTAGCCACAGGATCATACACAGATGGTGCAGATGACTTTGATATGAGATTATTATTTTTGTAATATATTTCCTTAATTTCAATGTCAGCAAATTCAAAATAACTTAGTATATTTTCTTGCTTTATCCTCCATGTTCCCCACTCACCATTACCAAGTAGCGGATTTAATAAATCCTTATATTTGTTATGTATATAAAATGAATGCGTAGCAACTCTAACAGCGTGACGAGGAAATCTATTTATCATTGACAGTAGATTTATAGAAACATAGGCTAGCATTGAAGTTCTTAAATAAGTAAACTGCGGTGAATCGCCCTCAATATAGCTCACAATGGTACCTAGTTTGGTCCCATCCGATAAATAAGCATTACTTCGGCTTATAAATGTGTTTTTCTCCGTTGTATCATTAATTATAAAATCTAACTCGGCATCGTCCATAATCAATCTTACGCAGTGCCTTTTGTGACCGTATGAACTGCCTTGAGTAAACTTGCCGATTATCTTTCTACCAAGATCTTTTGCACGTTTTTCATCGTGCACATCCCTGCATTTACGTATATTATTAGTAATTTTAATAATGTCATCTTCAGCAAGATCAGGAAATTCTTTCCTGGCATCATCAATATTAAATCTATCAGGTTCTGGTAACCAAACTTGTTTTTGTGGACTATAGGATATAATCGCTTCATTAATCTTTAACGATATTAAAATTCCAGCATCAATCATATATCTTAATAATACTATTGGAGTCCAACATTTTTCTGAAAGGTGTCTACCAAACCAAATATAAGTAATCGGATGGAGATCTTTTCCGAACTCGAATGATTCTATACATGCAAATCCAGTTAAGTCAAAATCTGATAAGGGTCTATTTATCGAAACTCTGGTCATGTCATGTGTAGGGTGTCCGAATCTGTCAAAGTATTTAGAACACGCACTATATCCAAGAAAACTCCCAGGATAACATGCAGCCATATCGACGGAAATAACATCATTATACTCGTATTTAGTATTCCATAATCCTCCATGCCCATATTCTATGCAACTTTTTTGTATATCCTCAATAAATTCTGATTGTGTAGGTTTCCATGAATTTTTCTCTTGAGCAAAATGAGCCGCTACCGATGGTACTGTAAAACAATTATTTAGTAGTTGTCTAACTATGACATCGTCAGAAGTATATTTTAGTGCAAGATTTCTCATTTCTTCATAAACAGATTCTGTACGATAAATATCACCATTAGGTCGTACAAATTGATCATAATCGTGTTCCGAACTCTGAAATAACCAAACAGATACAGGGTCACTTTTACTAATATTTTTAATAAAATCAAATATATGACCATTATAAAATTTTACCATTCTGTCTCGTGGAAATACAGTTACTGCATCAGTCCATGCATGTGCATTATGATCAATAATCGTTATAGGACTTCCATTTTTTGTATATTTTGGTTTGTACAATCTCTCCTGTTAGTGTTTTTACTGTTATTGGAAATCTTAATGACTTTTCTAGCTTAGCAACATCCTTAATAGATGCACCAGAATTTTTAACGGTTTCTGCCCATTCACATATTTTTTTACGTCTTAAATCTGTTAAGCCATTACCACGCATCGCATTTGTAAAATGTTCAGTAATGCACTCCGCAACACAGTTTATTCTTGACTGATAGTCTCATCGGTTTGAGATCCATAATATTAGGTTTATCATTCAGTAAAAACAATCCATATACCACAGCAGTAACTGGATACCCTCGCTCAAAATACGGTCTATCAATACCAGTCAGTATTCCAGGTTTGGATTTGTTACTTAATGATATTGTTTTATTATTTCCAGACTGTATATGAATGGGTTCTCTCTTATCACGAATCATCCATATATTATCGTCTGTATTCACAATAAATTTTATTAAAATAAGATATTTTTGATTATCAAGGTGGTTAATAATTACTTCTGCTCGTTTGTTGTTCATTACATTAATAACTTTTCCCACTCTGAAAGTTGACCACACATGAACAGCACCATCTTCTCGAAATTCCATTTTGGCCTCACGGATACGTTTAGTTATATCTGCATTCGTTAAAGCTAGATCTTTCATCGAAACACTAAATTTATATCCTAATAGTCTGTCAAGATCAAATCTAGTAGCAGATGGTTCAATTGCTGATATTCTTCCATTATTATAATTAAGACAAATATTCAAATTGAAATTTAGTATATATATAAATGATTCAAACAGAAAATAAATGTGTTTGGTTAAAAATTGGACATATTTCTTATTGTAATAAGTCATGCGTAAACAAATACTGCGGTTACCATATACAAAGTATCAGACATGGAAGTACTGGACCAAGACCATGCATTCAATGTGGTATTGGAGTTAGAGGAAAAACGCAATTATGTGAAAATTGTGGAGGTAAAAAATATTGGGAACTTAAATGATATTATGACCAAAAAAAAAGATACATCGACAGGTAAATCTCCTATAAAGACAGAAAATGATTATCTAATCAGATTTCAAAAATAATGATTTAAACAAATAAATATTATATATAAATGGAACAAAAAGAATTTGTGAGACATCCAATATATACCAATTATGAGGCATCCAGAGATGGTGTGATCAGAAACTGTAGACTAAAGAAACCACTCGGTTGTACTAATAATGTTGGTTATTTTAAATTTAATATGAACGGAAATAAAAATTATTATTCACATAGGATTATTTTTGAATGTTTTTATGGGAAAATCAAAGATGGATTTAATATTGACCACATTGATGGAAATCCTCAACATAAAGAAATTTCTAACCTGCAAGCTATTACGCTGAGTCAGAATTCCAGACGTGGAAATACAGGAAAATGTAAAGTATTTGGAAAGAGAGCAATTAAAGCCATAAATACAGAAACAAACCAAAAATTAACTTTTCCATCAATAAGTGCAGCAGGTATATATTTTAGTATACACCCACAATCGGTGCAAAGAGTTGCAAATAAAACATATAAATCTGCATATTCAAAAAAGTATGATCAAAGTATTATATTTGAGTATATATAGCAACTGTCTGTTTTACTTTATATCAATCTTGCCAAGGGTTTTGTTTAGCTATAATCATTTCGAATCACATCTATATGGATGCACCTTCACTATCGCTATCCTCAGTTTTACTATCATTTATTACAGAATCAAATAGCATAATCTTTCTCAATTGCATCACACGATTGTCTATCATTTTTTTTCTTTTATATTCGTGAGATAATGTGTTTTTTATCTTTTCGATTGAACACGCAAGAGGTGCAAATAGCTTTACTTGTGTGTCGTTCACCAATTGTAAAGATTCTAACATAGAATTATAAATTGACTTTATGAATCTATAATTGGAAGATAATGTGAATTTATTTTGCAATTTTCTTTTTTGTAACGATTCAAACTCACACAAAATTTTTTCAGTATCAAGACCTTCAGATAATTGAATTCCGTCATGTTTTAATTTTTCAATAGCAGAAACAATAGCTTTGATATTTTCAATGTTCATTATATATATTTATTTGTTTAAAATAAAAAAATAATATTAAATTGAATTAACTAAAAATAATAAAGGTCATATCTTTCAGAAATCTGTAGATTTTCTAAGATTCACATGATTTATTTATTAAAAAATCTGAAATTAGGCCCAAAAACAAAATAAAATTAATATTATTTACATTAAGAAACAAAAATTAAAATAAAATTGATATTATTTACGCTAACAAACAAAAATTAAAATAAATTATTATTTATATTAAAATCTGTAAAATGTGAGAAAATTTATAATTGAGTCATATGTTTGCACGACTTCCTTCAGAAATCTATAGATTTTGTAAAATCGAGTCATATGTTTGCATGAATTATTTCAGAAATCTGTAGATTTTCTAAGATTGAGTCATATATTTACACGACTTATTTCAGAAATCTATTAATTTTGTAAAATTGAGTCATATGTTTGCATGAATTATTTATAAAAAATCTGAAATTAGGCCCAAAAACAAAATAAATTATTATTTATATTAAAATCTGTAAATGTGAGAAAATTTATGATTGAGTTATATATTTACACGACTTATTCCAGAAATCTCTAGATTTTCTAAGATTGAGTCATATATTTACACGACTTATTTCAGAAATCTGTAGATTTTCTAAGATTGAGACATATATTTACATGACTTATTTATTTAAAATAACATTTAACTTTAAAATATCTTCATTTTTTTTTCTCCTACTCTACGAACGTATGTACAAATTAATATATAACGTCTCCCCGTGCAGGTCCACAATATTACCATCTTGATTTATGAGTTTGAAATTCATTCTTGACAAGAATGGATTATGTACACGCAGGTAAACTTGATTTATTGGCTCAGATACAATCAGCCAGCCCGGAGGAGATTGGATACTAGATGAGTATAATATATATCCCTGCTGGGCCTGGTTAGACTTTGAAATATCGACATGGTAGCTACTATCAATTATATCGCACGTTAAATTCAGTGTGATGGTGGATGTTATATTAACAATATTAGGTGAGATATGTCACCCTGTTCCATATGGATCATTTTTATACTTAAGTATGGTTGGTGGTGGGTTGTTTTTTTTTTCCATGATTTAATTACTTCCGGATAATATTCTTCAATAAGATCATTTAATGATTTCTTCATCTGAGCGTTATTTAAATCTGGTATAATAAATGTTTGTAAGTTCCCTTCTGTTATTTTATAATGATCGAGAAATAATTGTTTACGTTCTCGATTAGTGAAAATATATTCACTAAGATTAGTTGCAACATTTATAATACTTTGATTGGCGATGTATAAATCGAGTAGGATCCCATTTAAGTATTTTATTTAATCGATTATTTGCTGCTTTACACTATAATCATAATGATATGATAATGAAATAAGTAAATTTCTTAAATCATTAAACGTTTTATCATATTCAGGCTTAAGAGTATTCAGAAATTCTTTTATAAATTTTTCATCAACAATCTGCCGATTCTTCATCCTGGTTTCTACGGCGAAATCAAATGCTGATCTAGATATCTTGGGGATCCTTTTACCGTCAAAATCGGTAAAATAATATCTATTGTTATTTGGATCAAATTTAAATCTTAATGAATTCCATGAATGTTGTTCTCGATATTGTGGATTTTTAGAGAATTTTTCTTCGCTTGTTTTAAACTCATCTTTATTTGGTTTTGAAACTCCATTATAAACAGGTTCAACTTCAGGCCAACCTAGTACTGATCTAATCGAACTCTTATAAATATCCACAGCATAGTCAGGAGAATTTATTTCAATCACCGACGATAATGTTGGTTCGTAAACAGTAATTGCTATTTTAGACTCTTTCCCAGTTAAGGATTTAATTCTGCGCTGTAATTCCTCATTAATCTGTTCTAACTGATAACTGCCAGTTGGAATACTAACAACTTGCCAATCGGGAGTTCCATCAGATTTATTTTTATTTGCGAATACTAATGAATTATTTGGTTGTTGTCCACCAAATGGTTTTGATCTAATATTAGGCCAGCTATAATAAACACGTAACTGAGCTAATGCTATCTCTTTTACTGGAATTGCAGTTGGAAAGTTAACGCTAAATTCAGGATTAGTTGAACTTATTGATATCATAGTAGTTTTTGAAGGAGTTGTATTAGTGACGATCTGCTGTAATAACTCTCTTGACTCAGTTGCTGACATTATTGTTATTATTATTGTTTAATTCTCCATTTATTTTGTCAGCAGAATCACTAACAATTTTGAATGCTTCATCGTAGGTTTTAATTATCGTTATGAACTCCTCGTCAGATATTTTACCATCACTGAGATAAGTGGAAATAAATCCAGATAGTTTAGAATATGTTGCTGTTGCTGTCTGCAATTTTATCATATACTCACGCAATTTATCATTCACACATGTAGTTATTTTTTTAGCAATAATATTAAAAATACCCACTATAGTGGTAGAAGTTGAAACAATAATTGTTATAATTTCTGGAGCTGTCATCGTTAATGTTGATAATATTAATCTGGATCCAGCAACAATAGCAGAAACTGAATATACAATTATATCAATGACGACCATACGTCTACGATATTTTTTTACTTTTATTGTATAATGGTCGATGGTATTTTTTAGTTTGGTCAGACATTCACACGCTTGATTATATCTGTGACGTTTAACGTCGATAGATGATGTAGTTATTTGATCCATTATACTATGATGTTAAGTAGTTAACTGAGTTACAAATTCCAAACACCACCAGTAAGCTTGAGGTAAATTTCTACTCGATGATGCCAGCGTAAATGTTCTTTCAGAATCTTTATCTAACAACACAGATATAGTTTTAAATAAATTCTCAGTCAGTGGAGATGTAGTGGATATTTTAAAATCTGCAACGCTAAGTACGGACATCCTATATATACCAGTAATCTCTGCAGTATATTTAATGGTATTATTTTCTGGAGTCCATGATCCAAACCCATATGCAACTGTATACACAATATTTCTTATCTGATTGTGAGGAATTTTAATCAGGTTTGTTTTTTGAATAATATCAGGAATTCCGCTAATAATATCATTCAATTTTGTGTTAATATTAGCGAGTGTAATATCAACATTAGATGGATTTCCAAAAATTCATTTTTGAGTGTGTTTATGTTTCTATGAAAACTTAAAAACGTGTTCACGTGAGCAAGAAATTCATTTTTGAGCGCTGTTATTTCATTATTGATTGGAGCGTCCTTATTATTGACGTATTTTTTAGTGGCAGCGTCACCGTAATCAGTTGGGTTTCCAAGATCTGTAATCTTGTTCTGGTTCATAACAATATTTCCACTAAATAAATCACCAGCTTTTCTGACATAATTGTTAACTGATTTACGGGAATCCTGTATTTTACCCTCATTAATGAAAGTTACGATATTATCAGCAACTGCAGTAGAAATTCAATTCATATAAGTAGGTCTGGTAGTCGTATATTGCTTATCTTTAATCGTCCTTGTTTGTCCTGAAAAATAACTACTTCATTTTGATCCACGTTTGTAATATTTAATAAATCATCAATCTCATTTCTGAGTTGATCGAGGGTTGCATATTTAGATAAATCACCTGGTTGCTGAGATTTACCACGAGCAGATCTTCCGTAAATATCTACCATTATATTTACTGATGTCTGTTTAAATGTGACAATGTGGTATATTCATGCACGACTTTATGAGGTGGTTTTCCTTGTGGTGCCATGGATATAGCATCAAGTACTTCTCGACCTCATATTGGTGAATCAGTTAATGTTTGTGTTGGTAACGTTGAATACAAGATTGGTGCAGTATTATTACTGACATAATGAATAAATTCTTTTGGTGGCGCTAATCCATATGAATCAAAATAAATAATTCCACGTGGATCAATTGCATACGCTACCCAATGGGTACCTGGTCCAGAATTTTGATCGAGATTTATAATACCTGTTTCAGTATTGTTTGGTTGTTTCGGTAATTGATCGCGCATGAAAACACCTCTAAAGTTTTTTATTTTTAATTTTTTAACAGCATCGAGTAAATCAAAATTGGACACAGGCGAGATTTGTAAACTGTCCCTGGAAGTCTTAGGCCTTTTCCGTACCACGAAGGCGGGGTCCCTGATAATCTGAGACCTTTTCCCTTTTTTTTAGATGTTCATTTTATTCCCTTTCTGGTTGCTTTCTTTAATGCCATTCCAGCGGCTGTTCCAAAAGCGCCTAATGCAGCTGCTTTTGCAACAGCTGGGGCTGCAGCGGCTATCAATGCTGGTATAGCTGCGAAAAGGGGAAATATACCACCCATTTTAAAAGTATCCTTAATAGCACCTGCAGAAAGATCAAGTTTGACACCTTTATTTGTTTGGGGTTTTTTTTGCTTCATTAAAGTTTTTTAATTGACGATCGGTTAACGATAATTTATTTGAACCACTCATGTGTTCCTTTTTTAATGATATTGTTATTCCACAGTTATTATTTGATGCTGATTGCAGTCTTTTGATCTGACCAGGAGTCAGGGTAACATTAGCGTGATTATATGCAATGTTCCCTCTAAGGAGTGACCAAGAGTGAGCAATTTTTTTTTCGTATGAGCGACAAATTTTTTAAACCCGCAATTTCTGAGCACCAGTTTTAGCGGTGCATTTTGGTATTAAATAAAAATAAATATTAAATATTTAAAATATTAAATACTAAATGCATACTAGACAATTTTGTATATATTAAATGCATATTAGACAATTTTGTATATTACAGCAATGTATATTTAAAGAACTTAAATTTAAGTATTGAAAAATAGACGTAAGTGATACCAAACAATTTATTATAAGTTTTCAACTTGAAGCCTGTTTAGTCGGCTTTGAAAACAGTTTCTCTTCTGTTCTTTTCTGTTTTCCATAAGTCATAGACCGCATCAATATCCACCATCTGTCCAGAATTTAAAAAGAATTTAATTCGCATCAAATTGTCCAAATGTTCAACTTCGAGACGATTTCTAGATTTTGTCTTTATGTTGTTCATCAGACTGAATCCTCTTTCGCAGTCAGCACTTGAGGCCTGGAATGTGCCACAGATGTCCAAAAGTGAAAATAGTTCCTTGAATTGATCCTGTTGGGCAGTAAATGAAACTATATCTGAAAATGTTGTCACTGCTCCCATTTGTAATTTTTCCTTGATCAGTATTTTGAACTCCGGATATTGGTTGCAAAGATCCGCTTGTAGGGATTTGCCATCTTTTCTCAGCAGACCGCAATATTTCTCTGCGAGTCTCTTGATTTGCTCAAATCCAAACGAATAATTGTCTAGATTGGCAGATGCAGTGAAACAGTCTTTATCGAACACTAGCCAATCTTTCAATTCATCATCTGGAAATCGATGGTCCATGTGGTCACATGTCTGCTGAATGAACATAATAATTGAATCTGTTTTCACTGGAGAATGATATGAGGAAAGCAAATCAAGTGTACTTTTATGAAAATGTGGCTTATCTCCGAGATACTGTGACCTGAGTTTCATGACTTTTGCTTTTGCAAACTGAAAAGCCTCTACAGTTGATAGAACACTTCTTTGCAGAATTTTACACAGATCTGCTAGCTCAGCTAGAATTTCATTTAATATTACGATTGCGACATGATATTCTGGATTTTCTAATTTCTGCAGGCAGTATTTGTGAACAGGATCGTTGTCTTCCTCAACAACTTGTCGCAAGTATTCCACTAAAATATCATAGTTTTTGACCAAGGCATTCACTGCAAAATGTCTGGAGAGCCATCTGACCTCGTTAAGTGGTCTAAAAGAAATTGCATCAGCCTCTGCAGTATTAGCAAATTCCTCAAATTTTGCCTTCTTAACAGACGATCGGGAAAAAATAGTATAAACGGTTCGAAATAGAGTTTCTAGTTCCTTCATCAAGGGTATGCATCTCCATGCATCATCTATGCCGAGATCCTCACGATGTGCCACACAATGTTGTTCAGATAAGTGTGGAATGGACTGGCGCAAAAGAGCAGCCACACCATTTCGTTTGCCCAGCATGACCGATGCGCCATCCGATGTAAACATTACCATCTGATTCAAATTCAGTTCATTTTCCAAATAGAACTTTCGAATGGCCCCTAAGATCGACACACTGTCGCATGATGTTATTTTAATAATGCCTGCGAACACAGTTTTGTGATTTGATTCACTTTCATTCCGAAATTTCATATATAAAATTAACATTTTTGACACCGAAATGTCAGTGGATTCATCAACTATCAGAGTGTGATAAGCTGATTGCTTAATTTCCTTCAGTATACCAGTCTTGATGGTTGAATTTATACAATTGATGAACTCAAAGGCATAGTTTTTACTTCGCCAACTTTCTGGTATTTTAACATACTTAGCCACGTGATCATGAATATCCTGGACTGATAGCATTGAGGAATTAATTTTAACAGCCAGCAGAACATTGTCTATTAAAACCTTTACCTCATCAGGAGTTGCCTGCTTTCTTTGAGCGAATTCTTTTCTAATTTCGCGTTCTTGTACAGATTCCGTTAGTATGGTTTTCAGCAGTCCTCTACTTTGGTTTCTAAGCTTTGTGATCGCTTCGGTATGATATTTCTGCGTCAAATGTCTTTTAAAATGATCCACTTTCCAGTCGCTCCATGATTTTCCTGTTGTCCATTCATTAGTACATCGCGCTTTAACGCAAAATTTGCAGAATACCATGTCATCTGTCTCTGAGTATTCAAAAACTTCACCAAGGAGCACGTGTTGTCCGGTCCCATGTGGTAAGTCCGTTACCACAGAACATTCGGTTAACCACTCCGTTTTAAATTTCATGCAACGTTTTTTCGCTGACTTACATGAACTTTCTTCCGCTTCTCGTTTAAACATGGTTAGAAAATAATTAATTTTAGCGCTGAACTACACTACTTTGAGTTTGAAATATAGAACTCAAAAGAATTTGCCGAACCAAGAGCGATATAGACGTGGCGGAAGTCGCCGGATGTGGCTTAACTTAAAATTGACAGGTGTGAGAGTAATTTATATAGAGCCATTATTTTTTCTGGTCGGGAATTTTTGTGAGCGACGGTCCGAAAAATGTGAGCGACGTCTCGAAAATTAGTGAGCGATCGCTCATTCGCTCAGTTTAGAGGGAACATTGATTATATGGCATTTATAACAATCATAAATGATCTAATTACACATTACATATTTTCTACTGGAGCATCAACGACTCATTCGTCCACCAACACCTTCTATGAGCATTGATCTATCGCTAAGTATAACAGCAATTGTTCTGTAATTATCAATAACTTCTCTATTAACACTAGCTCTAAAATGTATATCTACTACTGATTGTGTGGTCAAATCTAAATGTTCAATCGAAAAGTAATAAATAGGATATAAGCTTGTAAAATCTAGTTGTGATATTTGTAATCCAGTATCAACATTTTGATCACGGCCCATGGACGACATAAGACAATGATATGCACGTGCTACATGATTTTGATCAAAATTAAGTAATATATCCTTGGATGGTTCTTGATGTCTATTTATCCTTAACGAAATCTCAGAAACACCGAATTTATCAAATATCATAATACTACGCGTTTGATCATTTACTCGTGCAGCATTTTGTAATGCAATAAATATGTGTCTTGGTGCAGAAACACCTTGCTGAAGGGCTATCTGCCAGGTAAATAAACCGTTAATATTACTCTGGATAGCATCTGTAGTCATTGTCAGCCATGATAGCATTGATTTACCGCCTTGACTCATAAAAGATAATAATCGTTGTTCTTCAGATATTGATGGGATCATTACTGACAGCCAGAGACTAAGTTTGTAAGAATTACCATACCAGCATCACCGGCGGGTCTCCATATTGCATCATCATCTGCAGCCTTTCATACTAGTACAACTGTATCTTTTGCTCCGAAAATGACTTTTCTGACATTTCTACAGAATCCAAAGATATGTGATAGTGGAATTGCACATGAAAATATTCTTCTATTTCCTTTTAACATCGCTCGATGTGATCTAAATCCTAAATTGAAATCAGGATCTATATTAATAATCATTCTCTCTACATCTGCTGGGGCGTTTCTAGCAAAAACATGTGGTCGTCCTATTTCATATTGTTGATATTCTGGAGAATCAGAAGTATCTTTTACAAACAACATTGACGGACCAGCTGATCGTGAATAATCGTCACTGTATCTTGCAAGACCAAGTATGGTTGTACCAAGTATGGTTGTAGCTACGTCAACATCTTTTTGAATTGATTCAATATTTTTTCGTCCATCATGTATGTAGCGCTATCAAACAATGCCATAATACCATATTTAACAAAACCAACACTAATTTCGGCTGCATATTCAGTATTATCGGCTTTTAATATTTCACCTTCAACTTCAATAAAAGCTTCTGAGGGCAGAAAATATCTACTTGTATCATGAACCCGAAGTTCAATTCTTCCTCGTTGATTTGGAATTCGTGCTTCATAAGAATAATACTGATAATCGTGTATAGACTCATCTTTGAGAACTGGTGCATCCATGTCAAATGCGGGGTCACTCATACGCTTGAACATATTTATTATAATTATTATCGTCTAAAACGAAGACCACTTCGGGGAGTGAGACCACTTCGAAAAGTGAGACCACTTCCTGCTATCAGACTAGCGGTCATGTTTCTCTCTTTTTCTGATAAAGGTATATCAGCCAAAGATGGCATCAGCATTGCTGCTAGTTTTTGATTAGCGGCTTGATTTATTATTTTACTTACACTTGCAGGCATCACTTCAGTACTGGGCAATTTCACCGACTGAGGTCTGGCTTGAGGTCTGTGTATTAATTGAGCTAGTCTATCTTTAATCGCCGAGAATACTTTCTTAGTAACATTAGCAGCAACACCTATACCTTTTTCATGAACAACATCAATAGCTGTCATACCCAGCTGCTTTGCAATTGGTATTGCTTTTGGGGCTATCCTTCTAAAAAAAAACCTGAACAATATCACCTAACCCATCTCCGTAGGTTGCCCTGTAAATCGGTATTCGAGAATTAATTACCCTGACCATAGTTGATCCACCTTGAGAACTGTGTATTATCATTTTATTAATAATTAACTTTATCACTAATTGCATTTAATCACTGTTACTTAGTCACTGTGACTTAGTCACTATAATAATCATTGGCAATTTCATTAATGAGAGACTGATACACATTAATATCCATGATACTGCCACTAAATAATCTTTTACAAATATCTGCTGCTTCATTAATGATTTCTGGGGAATTATTACCAGCTCATTTTCCTCCAATCAGAATTTCTAGTCGTTCAACATCAGCAAGGACGTTGTTAGGACACTGTGTAATAAGACCACTTCCTAAACCACTTCAAAAAAAGGTATCTGACGGCTCTTCTTCACTTTTTATTTGGGCTGGTTGTGATTTTGGAGATTGTGACAATAACTTTTGTTGTTGTGTATACTGTAATATTTGTTGTATTGATGGTGGTAATGATTGTCGTTGTTGTTCTAGTTGTTTTGGCATTTGTTGTTGCTTTGGTGGTTTTTGTATAAAGTTAATATACTGTATAAAATTAGGATCACTATTTCTGACCCGACTAACGTTATAGTGTATACGAAATATTCATTTGTACCAATTATCACGACTTACAAATTTATCAGCATATTCAGGATTTAAAAACTTTTTTCTATCACTAAAACTTTTTACAGCAAACGCAGCTAAATCTTCTATATTTTTAGCACTTTTAATATAAGCAATAGCATCTACGCCAAATTTATAACTTATGTTAGATTGTTCAGATAGATCATCTATTTCAGCACGAGTTTGGTCTGCATTTTCAGGAATTTCTGAGACTGGCATTGCATCAGCTATTTCGGCTGGCAGTTCTTTAAGAATTTTTTTTGTTTTCTTAGTTCTTTTTTCTATTTTTTGAATTGCTTTAACTGTTTGATCTAACACAGGTTGAATATCTTTAGTGGTATCTGTTATTGGTTTAAATAATTGTTTTGTATCCTCTGCAAATTCAACTTGAGTTTCCTGATGCTGTTGCAATATTTGTTTGACAGCATCAAGGATAAGTATATATTTTTCAATTGCCTCTAATCGCTCTCGACCTAATTTAGCTGAGAGTGGTTCACCAATATTCATTATTAAATAATATTTATAATAGATGTTTAATAAAATTGAGTGCTGGTAAACAAAAATCACTAAAAATGCTTTTCTATTCTCTGATTCAAAGATAAAATAAATATTTTATTAATTATCATGTCTATCTGCAAATTTATTATAAAATTATATCAAAATGCAGATAAAAACACCATTTTATATGATTAGTATTAGAATATATAATAAAGCTCTGAATCTATGTTGAGCAATAGATAATTATTTTCCTTAGCGCATTTAGTCAAGGATGGATAAAATAAATCTTTTTTCTGACAATTATTACCTAATTATCTGTTACCTTGTGTGTCAGACTGCGATCAGGGATTCATTTTAAAAATGCCTAACAAGATAATGCAGTCACTCAGTCGCCTGATATATTCAGCCCACAACACGGTTCGGACGCTAGCCTAGAACCTTGCACTATACTGCTCGCACTTAAGACACTCTGTGCCTGCATCGGTCTATACGTAGTACATTCAAGCCACACATGCCAGACCTAGCCGCCTAGGTACACCTGCCTGTCTGCCTGCCTGCCAGCCCCAGATCGTCCGCAGCCTAGGGGTACCCTGTACCAGATAGCGCCTAGGTCAGCCTAGTCAACAGCCCCAGTATTATCCATATAGCGAACAATGAGACAGGGTGCTTGCTTGGTTCGCAAGGTCACTATAAACCTTCTATACAAATGCTACACTAATTTTGTTCACTTTCACTGAAGCACCCTAAATTTTGCATTTTTGTCTATATAATAGTGCCGGAATCTATATGTGGGTAGTTAGTTAGAAATGTTCATATCCTTCCCCATTCATTTCAAACCATACGTCCCGCTAAGCAACCACAGGCTTTGTCACTACAAACCTGGGAAGAAATTTCAGCTCTGATAGTATCGTTCACACCAAGCCCACAGCAAATGCATTGAATCCCATATAATAGTGCCGGAATCTATATGTGGGTAGTTAGCTAGAAATACCTGAGAAAGAAACAGTCTCGCTAAGCAGAAGCCCGGGAAGAAATTTCAGGTCTTTCGGGAAGAATCAGCTCTGATGGTATCGTTCCCACACACTAAACCCACAGCTAATACATTGTGTCCCATATAATAGTGCCGGAATCTATATGTGGGTAGTTAGTTAGAAATACCTGAGAAAGAAACAGTCTCGCTAAGCAAGAGCCCGGGAAGAAATTTCAGGTCTTGCGGGAAGAAAGTTACGGGCTAAGGAGAGTTTCTAACTAACTACCCACATACAGATTCCGGCACTATTATAGGGGAAAAAATGCAAATTTGCAGTGGGTTGGGTCTGAACTATATTGTCATAGATGATTCCCCGAGCCCGTGTAACGACCCAACCCATGATTAAAAAGAGAAGAATGTAAACATAATAGAACTGAGTTGTCTGAATAAAATCTTTAATGAACCCTTTCATCACTTTGGACCGAAAAAAACGGCCTGAATATTAAGCAAATAAACACTATGGACCGAAAACACAATCTGGGGCAGTAAATTCGTAAACACTATGGACCGAAAACACAGTCTGGGGCAGTAAATTTGTAAACACTATGGACAGAAAAAAATAGCCTGGAGCAGTAAATCTGTACAACACTATGAACCGAAAATGAGAGAAGACATATAGAGAGACAATGGAATGCACTTGTGGGTGATAGTGATGACGATGAGGAATTTTAAGGTAGTAATTGTACGCTCCACATGATTTTGTTTGGACAAAAGGCATGCCTATGACATACCTATTGCTTTATATACATGAGCAGCAGGGAGGGTGAACCTCTACATGATTTTGCTCATGTCATTAACGAAAAAAATAGTTCAATAAAGTCAGGGTAAAAAAGGTCAATAATAGTATAACAAAACTGAGCTAACCTCATGCGGTTTATTATGCGGTTTTTAACCGTCCGTACGGTCATATAAAAGTTAGAGATTTTGGTTTAGGGTTATTGACCTTTTTTCAGCCTCTGTAGGAACCGTTATTTTAGGTTAACGACACGAGCAAAATTTTGTAGGGTTCACCCTCCCTGCTGCTTTCTCAATGGAGAAACCACCTGTCTTATTAAAGCACTTTTGAAAATCTCCTTGAATGGTTTCTTTAAACAGATTGGAACAAAACATTCCAGAAACTACCAAGACTTTTTATATATGCATTGTCTGTGTAAGTGTTGATTTACAGCTCACAGAACAATGACTCTGGATTGCAGAGTCAGCAAATCTTATTTCCAATGTATATGGCTTGCACATAATGTCTCGTAATGTGCATCGTCTGATAACTATATTTTACCACTTGCAAATACTAGTGAGAGAAAAAGCATATATGATATTATAGACAGTTGTACCTGGAGCTCCCAGAAGAGACTTCGGGTGTGACGATGGTAGTAATGCCGCAATGGTATGTACTCAACCCCTGGACCCTTCTTCAAATAAGTCTCAACGTGCTTGAAAAACCAGGGCTTCCAGTAATATCCAATTGGGTTGATCTGAAATAAGGAAACACTAATATAATGTTTATGTGCAGTTTATAAAAATTGAAAGATCACAGTCAGCACCATAAAAATAAAACTAAAATTATTAATAGTAAGTCAGAAGAAAGAAAAGACAAGAGTCAGATGGAATACTGTATTCCACCTGCAAATTACTGTGGACACTTAGTACTAAATGTTGACCAGTGACCATTTCTTTTTGGATGCTTAATGTTAGTGCTAAGGAGCTTGTCTTAAATATTTTTTAAAGGACTCAAGAGATTTGGAAGTCTCTAAAATAAATGAGTACTTAAAATAAATTGTCACAACTCCTGTAATAGTAAAAATTAAACTCATTCATACCATATTTGCAGGATTTTGATGATTGTTTTATTTTCAACTGGCAAAAATCAGGCTGTGAGATGTGAATGAAAAGTATCACTAGCAAGAAACTTCAGTTTTATTAAATAAGTAATTTGCTAATTGTAACCAGCCAAATGCTAGTTTGCTAGCACTAATTTTAAGGCCTGCATTTATGTAAAACTGCACATCAATTTTAAGCCCAGCCTCCATCTAAAGCTGCATGCCAATTTTAAGCCCTGTATTTATATAAAGTTATATATCAATTGTAAGCCCTGCATTCATGTAAATCTACAGGCCAATTTTAAGTCCTGCATTCTTATACAGCCTTATGCCAATTTTAAGCCTTACTTTCATGTAAAGCCATATGCCAATTTTAAGTCCTAAATCATGTAAAGCTAGATGCCATATTTGGTTGAAATCCAAGAGTTTTTTGTTGAGTGATCTTACAGAAGCCAAAGTTAGGAGGCAGGATAATTTGGGCCACAATTCACAACTGCTGTGAATGAATTGGGACTTGGGTAATATAGTACCACAACCCAGACTGCTGTGAATGACTTTGGAAAGCTGGAAATCAAATTCATACAATGTCTTATCCATATAAAGCTGTATGCCTATTCTAAAAACCCTTGGTAAAGAGCCCTTGTGGAAATCATGTCTGGATGCAGTGCAATTGGAAACTATAAATAACTGATATTGTGTAACGCTGAAAATCACTTAAGGTCTCAGCTATGTAAATTTACATGCAAAATATAGTTGTTATCCAACTTATCTTGGTAACATTACTTTGCAATGACCAAAGTAAGGAGGAGGATTACTCAAGGGCAATAATTCTTCTAAGCAATGACTTATTCAAAAGTCATAACAATATAAACCATCAAGTCTTTCTAGTAAAATTATATTGCAGAAAAGAATTGATAACAGACTTGACTGAGTACAGCCATTTCTACCCGCTCCAGTGTATCACCTGACTAAGTAGATAGTACGCTCAGAAGACCAGTAAGAACTTAATAGACTAGTGGTCACATAGATCTTTTCTGAGTCCAAAAGAGTCCCCATCCAGTCCAGTATTGTACTTTTTTTATGTGTGATTGTGGTCTTAATGTGACAAATAATATTTTGTATTATTTCATACACTAAATTAAATTAAAGTGTGTTATATAATCCAAAACTTATGGTCTTTACTGTTGGACTAACCTTGTCAGCTTCAGCATCATCCGTCATACTGGCAGTCATGATAACAGCAGAATCTTCTGAATAAACCAAAGCTTCAACAAATTCATTCTTAGAAGGGTTCTCTGACTCTTCCCTGTACACTTTAATTAGATCTTCTTTAGTATGGACAGGTAAGTAGTCGAGCTTCACATACTTTTTGGCAGGTATAATTCTGATTTCTGCCGATACTAGAAATCCAAGAGTTCCATACGACCAAGGGACTGCATAGAACAGATCTGGGTTATCTTCCTGGAAAGAGCAATGTGATTTTTCTCTAGAACTTCATTGAAACAATTTAATACCTCTCTTCTTTTTTCTCTTTGAACATATCAAATTTCTCATATTTGTTTCCTCTGAAAATATGTTGAAAATGGTACTTTTCTCATTTAGTTTTGTATTCAGCTGTGTTTATCCCTCATACTAATTTCTTAAATCTTTATTGAATGATTTAAATTTTAACAATTATATTGTGCTTTCTCCCTTTTACAAAATAACTAACTCATCCGAACAATTACTAAAGAACTTTAAACAAAACTCAAAGATTAGCAGAATGCATTAAAAATATCTCACTGACCACTGCTATTGCTGAACAATGGTTTACTGAAAACTGTTATTGCTGGTTATGTGTAAATGCTACATAATAACAGACAGGTTTAAAGAGTATAAGCGGGGATCAGTTCCAACTCTTTCATGATTGCCATTATATACCATATACAAATACCACATAAAAATTCCAATATTTATAACTTCAAAATCATTTGATCTTCATTAAATTTTTAGTTCATATTGAAAAGTTATTTTTCTATCCATGGATATTTGACTTTGATTTCTATGTAGATTACAATGTAAATGAGTAGATAGAGATCAGAATGAAAATGACTAGACGGAGATCACAATGCAAATGACTAGACAGAGATTACAATGTAAATGAATAGTAGATAGAGATCAGAATCCAAATTACTAAACAGAGGTCACAATGCAAATGACTAGACAGAGATTACAATGTAAATGAGTAGATAGAGATCAGAATGCAAACGAACAGATAGAGATCATAATGAAAATGACTAGACAGAGATTACAATGCAAGGCAGCAGATAGAGATCACAATGCAAATGACTTGACAGAGATCAGAATGAAAATGACTAAACATAGATCACAATGTAAATAACTAGACAGAGATTACAATGTAAATGAATAGTAGATAGAGATCAGAATGCAAATTACTAAACAGAGGTCACAATGCAAATGTCTAGACAGAGATTACAATGCAAAGCAGCAGATAGAGATCACAATGCAAATGACTTGACAGAGATCAGAATGAAAATGACTAGACAGAGTTCTCAATGCAAATGACTTGACAGAGATCAAAATGCAAATGAATAGACAGAGATCACAATGCAAATGAATCAATACTCACTAGATCACAATTCAAATGAATAGATAGAGCTATCTCAATTCAGGCAATCCATTAATTGGGCCCTTCATCACTCAACGACCTATGCACAATTTATGTAGCAATAAAATGTGTTTTTTCACAAAGCCACAATACATTCCTACAAAATATAGGAATCAACAGTTTATTTTTTTCAGCATTTTTTTCACAAATACCTTTGAACATTTGACAACGCTCCCATCAGCAAGAACTAGTTCAAATGATGCACAACAGTGCTGAAAGAGGCCATACTTGTGTGATGAAGTCTCAACACCAACCCCCATTATCAGACCACCTGAAAAAATAAATAAAAACTTGATATGACTGATACTCTATTGGCTGAAAGGGATTAAGAGGACTCTAAGATAAGCTTTTCTTAGCTAATTAGTTTTTAAACCATTTCTGATTTTCTTGAGAAACCCCAACATACCTAATTTGGTAACAAAATGTTTTCTTTTGCTTGAGTTAACTTTTATTTACAAGATACCTGTAAGTATGATGTGAAGTTCTTTATCACTGCCTTTGACCCTGAACAAAGATATTGTGGCCTTTGACCCTGAACAAAGATATTGTGGCCTTTGACCCTGAACAAAGATATTGTGACCTTTGACCTAGAACCAGATATCATGGCATAATGATCAAATAACTTGTCTCACACAATATCAAAATATAACCCTTGCTAAGTTTAGTTAAATCAATATGTAATATTGTTTGATAAATTCAAAGTTAAAGTACTATTTGCTTCTTTGCTGGAATGCAAACTAAGTGGAAAAATCTGATCATAATTCTCTTGTGTATTTAGATGTCTCTGTGTTGCTATCAGCCACTGTATTCCTAAGCTCAAAGAAGTACAAAAATGCAAGCAATGACTTTTGATTTGATCCTACAAGGTCATTTAGGTCTAGTTTTGACAACTATGTCACAGAAGTGACATAGCCAGATTTTGACCATTTTCATTCAGAATATATTCAATATTGCAACCAGTGTTTTCATGAAACTCCATGTCAGTGCCACAATAGATGCAACTGGAGCAGTGATAAGATTTCAAGATGGCTAAAGTGCCATTTTGGAGGTCATATGAGTGCCATTTTGGAGGTCAGATGAGTACCATTTTCATAAGATCTAGCTACATATTGCTTCAGTGAAAACCCCTAGTCAATAGGACCATTTTAAGTGAACATCCCTGGTCAATAGGACCATTTTAAGTGAACATCCCTGGTCAATAGGACCATTTTAAGTGAACATCCCTGGTCAATAGGACCATTTTAAGTGAACATCCCTGGTCAATAGGACCATTTTAAGTGAACATCCCTGGTCAATAGGACCATTTGTTCAGGAAATGTAGCCATATAATTATTTTCAAGATGGCAATCAAGAGAGCCATTTTGGAGGTCAGACCATTTACATAAGATCTAACTATATACAGTAGTCCCCCTCTTATATGTCCACCCCTTCTGCACCAGGAATGCGGCCTTATAAGGCGGGTGGCCTTTCCAGAGGGGAACTAATTTTTTTTTATTGAAAAGTATATGTACTGTACTTGGTAGGAAAGCTTCAAAAAGCATTTAATATCTTCCTTGAAAAGCAATGTCAATTATTGAACGGTTCTTGCTGTTATAATAGTTGACTTATTTCAGCTGCATATTGCAATAGTTCTTATTCTTGGCTAGACCAACAAGTAGGTCTCTGCTTTTTTTTCTAATGACAAAAGAAAAAAAGGCAGAGACCTACATGTTGGTCTAATTCTTGGCATAAGCTTGATATAGGATGGGGTGTTGTTATGCATATTGTAAAACCATTCAAAAACCTCATTTAAATCTTGGTACCTACGCAATTTTCTTTCCATTTCCTCCATTTTCCCACTGCTGCTGTTGTTTATTCGAGTATTTTCAACATAAAATTGTTTTATTCAAGTCTTTTTTAGCAGCAGGGATGGTGAACCCTACAAAATTTTTGCTTGTG
>JAEAOA010001062.1:0-31539 GCA_016746295.1 Potamilus streckersoni | reverse complement strand
ATTATGTTTTTCTAAATGGGTCTCTATCAATGTCATTTGCAGAGATTTCAGATGTTTCCAAAAGGGTCCCCGTCAAATTCAATTATGGTGATTTTACTTGTCCAAAAGGGTCCCTATCAATGAGTTTTGTAAAAATAACACACCTACACATTGACACTGCATTATTAGTCACCTTATATATAATATGAGCCGTAAAAGTTTGGGGCTTTAAACGAAGCCCAATATGTCCAATCAAAACTAACACGCCATTGACATGATGTGTGGTTGATTTTTTTCAACTGCAAACATGGTTAATTTCTTGGGTTGCTTTTGATTGGTAGATTGGGTGTAGTAAGTCCGCCCCGTCGTTTCATGTTTGTATCGTCCTGTACTGTCCCTATCATTCATTCATTGTAAATATTACAATACCTTCATTCATTCATTGTAAATATTCATTCATTGTAAATATTCATTCATTGTAAATACCTTCATTCATTCATTGTAAATATTCATTCATTGTAAATATTCATTCATTGTAAATACCTTCATTCATTCATTCATTGTAAATATTCATTCATTGTAAATACCTTCATTCATTCATTCATTGTAAATATTCATTCATTGTAAATACCCCATTTATTAAGTTAATTAAGTACATGTAACGTATTGTCCCCCCCACAACATATCTTCCGGAAGACCTAATATAGCATTTGTTACGTTAGAGCTTCCAATTGGGAGATCTATGTTTGTGGCCCTTGGGCTTATTTAATGCGAAGGCACTCAATGAGTTCCAAGAATGTGCTGTCCCCCCTCTGGGCCTCTTTGACGTCGTTTGGCGCGAAAGAGATTTCCAAATGAGGCTTCATGTTATATGTTCAATGTTTGTAAAGAAATCACTTGGATTTCACGTCTAATGCCCATATAACCCGCCCTTGAACTCGATTGGGGGGGTTAGGGTATTGTATAAGTCTTTAATGTATGCCTCCCTTGCCTCGGAACTCGAATGAGGAAGGGACAGGCATTGTATATGTTTTTGGGTTTTTTTTGTATGTTGGGAATCGATAAAAATATTTTAAAGATAAGAAAATACATTATTAATAATATTCAATAAATGGAATTTCAAGATATTACATCTATCATCACAGAAATATCAAATTTAAGAAATCAAGGAATCGTACTTTCTGAATTTTTGAATGAAGACAGACTTTTGAGTGAATTTGAACAAATTGATATACAATTGAAACATGGAAGATATGTCCTACCTAAAATGTATTCACTGATAAAAAGAATCCAAAAAGCGGTTAATGTTTCTTTGTATAACAATGATATTAATTTATTCATTCGGCTATTTAGTATAGTTGAAGCAATTAGAAAGAAACTAGGGGAACAGTACCAAGTTCGGTCAGAGATTGCTTTGAAAGTGAAATCTATAAGACGTTTGATTGATGAGTCTGAAAATGCAAGCATTGAAATCCACAATTGAAAAAACGTTAGCATTTCCAATAATGACATCAGAAGCATTAACTACCAGACTAACCCGTGAGAGGTTAGCATTACTGAAAAAGTTTATACCAATTCGAGATGACGTGCGAGATAAACTACAACTTAGACAGCAAGCGCAGACTGACTTTTCTATTGGGAGTGAACAGCTTTTTGCCCCTGTAACTAAAGCCACTAAAGATATGAAACTTGCAACAGAACGTGCTATATACGGCGACATCCCTAAAGAAGGAACACGAAAAGAAGTACCTATTATTGATGTATTGGGAAAGATTGCTACAGAGACTGAAAAAACTCAGGAGGGAATAAAACAGCTTTCAGGTGAGTTACAAACACAGCGAGAAATACAACAAATGGGTAATATTGATACTGATGATAACCCCGTTGAAGATGCTAGTGATTCTATTGAAAAAGTTTCCACTAAAAAAAGTGTTCCTTTTAACGAGAAATTTACTGATGAAGCTATAGAAGAAATCAGACAATTTCCATTGCTGAAACTTGAAGACTATGTGTCATTTGGTGACTTCGCTGTCAAACGTTATTATACAAGGGGGGAATTTTTAAAAGACGAGTATAAAAAAAACATAATAAAACGAGAGGATTGGGTGGATTGGATATATAAAATTAATAAAAAAGCCCCCGGCAATTTAAAAAGGGATACATTGGAGTACAATGCTTTTAAAATGGGAGTTAATAAGTATGGTATACAACAACAACAACTAAAAGAACAACGAAAAGAACAACAACAAGGTCGAGGTCGAGGACGTGGTCGAGGTCGAGGACGAGGTCGAGGTCAACAATTTCCAGAAACTCAAAACGTTTCCGAACCAGCTCCAGAAACTCAAAGCGTTTCCGAACCAGTTCCAGAAACTCAAAACATTTCCAAACTAGCAAGTACTTCAGGAAAGGGTTATGGAAGTTCTCATCATGATTCTCATATATGTCCTAGTAATATCATTAATGATATATCACGACTTGAGGTTCTTATGGGAGGTAAGCGAGCTGGGAATAACTCAGTCGAAATAACTAATGAAGCATTTGATATTTGCAGACGATTATTTCAAGGTGGGATAATTGATATTCATACGTATCGAGAACTCTTGGATGAGTTAATGGACGGAATTCCAGGGGAATTTAGTGGTTATTATAGCGATTGAAATTTCTGAAATGCTTGCATTTAGAAATTACAAAGTCATTTCAAATAAGATGATAGTACACTATAATCACGAAAAACCAACAAACGTGTATGTGATAAACTCAAGATTGCCCGTTTATAAGGCATACCATGGAGACGGCCTTGGAAATACTATAGCGGGTTTATTCACAAGAATAGCCCCAAAAGTAGCACCAATTGGTAAACAATTAGCGATGAAAGCCATTGATGTTATTCGTAATAAAGGAATTAACGCTGTTGGAGATCTTGCAGGAACGGCCTTTTCTACCGCAAAGAATAGAATAACGTCATTGGTGAAATCTAGATTCGGACGAAAACCACCACAAATGGTTTCAACACCGCTACCTTCAACAACAATGATGCCTGCAAATGTCAGTAAAGTGATAAATAACGCAGTGGAACAAAAACTCGCATCATTAGCAATGACTTCACCAGATAGTAGTAATATTGCAAGTATGATAGCGGGAAGCGGTCTTGGAGGAAATCGTAAAAATGTCAGACGAAAAAGGAAATGATAGCATTACTACATTTAGAAAAACGATAGTGTTTTAGTATAAATGGCATTTAAAAAAATCGCTGATTCAGCGTTTGATATGGCAGCACCGGTGAATAAAGATGATTCTAAAATTAACTATCAGTATTATGCCTATCCTGCAAGAGAGCCTAATCAACGGGGGAGAGTTGAACTTCAAGTTCAAGATACAAGTAAATACTTTTTGCCGTGTGAGGCGTTTATTGAAGTAGAAGGAGAGCTTGTAACAGATGTTGCAGCTGATACACCATATGAGAATGACCCAAATATCCGAGTTGGTTTCGTAAATAATGGCATTATGGCGCTATTTAACAGTGCAAGATATATCATTGATGGAAAAGAAATTGAATCAATAGAACAAGATGTTGATATTGCAACAACAATAATCGGACTTGCGAGATATTCTGATGATTATACAAGGTCGGCTGGTCCGTCTATGATGTTTGCTAAGGATACTTCTGATCATGCTGACCATATTCAGTTTATAAAAGTACGAACTGCGAGAGCTACTGCAGAAGCTGATCAACAACTCGCAGCTAATCTAGACCGTGAAGATAGACCAGCCGCTGAATTCGACATTTTAAAAAAGGTCAAGGGTAATTTCAATCTAGGATTTGCAACACGAAATGGAACATTGAAAGGACAGCATCGACGGTTTTCATGTGCAATTCCGTTACATCACATATTCGGATTTTGTAGAAATGTCAGAAAAGTCATCTATGGAGCAATCTGGCGTGCTAATGGTGTTGATGATGGTAAAGTCAAATTAAATAAATTGGTTCTATGGATGCCCGTCTTGACTTCAGCAGTCACAATAGAGCAACAATTACTATCGTTGATGGACACAGGTGGAAAATCATTGCTAAGTTGGTTAACAACAACGACTGATACGAAGCAGGATAATGTAAATGGCACATTTACATGGCACTTAGCATCAAAACAAGGTGTTTCAGCTCCACGTCATATCTTTATAGCGTTACAGAATGCAAATCGAGTGGGTCGTCAATTATCTAGTCATATGATATTTGATAAATTAGGAGTAAGTGAAGTTTCGTTGAGAATAAACGGACAACAAGAACCAACAGAGATTGTACAGCTTAATTATGAAAACAACAACGTAGCACGTGTATATCATAGAATATTGTCGTTTATGGGTCGTGATCAAAATGTTGATACTGGTTTGCAAATATCGCAAATTGATTTTGAAAAACACTATCCGATTTATTACTTTTCATTGGAACATCTTGACATGATGAGACAATCTGTTGTTGATATATACTTCCAAGCTCGGGTACAACGCCCTGCTGGTATAGCTGATTATAGAGCAGTTGCTGTCATTCTCAGTGATAAATCAATGTTGTTAGAAGGAGTTGGCGGACGAATGAGACTTATTGATGCACCAGTAGAAAACATGTAATGTTTTCAAAAATCATTTGATTTTCCAAACATGTAGTTAGGATTTTCACAATAAGATCAATTAAAAGTGTAAATTACGTTTTAGAATAGAATGACATATAGTATTGTTAATGTCCAGTCAAGTCAAGAATTTGAAATCAAAGTCGGCTAAAGAATATGGAACTACAATAACGCTGAAACCCACTCAAATGTCCGGTGGTGCACATAAATTATCATTGACAGATCGTCAAATAAAACATTTCAATGATGCGCTAAAGAACAAACGAGGAGTTCAAATTGATTTTTCGAAAGCAGCAATCGCCAGTATGATAAAATCAGGTGGTATATTCCCGCTGTTAGCTGCTATTCCAGCATTGATAGCAGCGGCTGCCCCAGCGGTTGCGAAGGTGGCAGCGTTAGGAGCCGTTGGTACTGCTGCAGGAATGGCCCTGAAAAAAGCTACTGGGAATGGCTATAAAAAAGGGAAAGGGTCTAAGACTGCCAGGAACTCCACACAATTGGTACAAGGGCACGGGCCTAAAAATACCAGGAACGGCTTTTTAGTGGAAAAATCCATTGGATTTTCACCAATGTCCAATTTTGATTTAATTGATGCTGTAAAATCGTTATCAATAAAAAACTTTAGAGGAGTTTTCATGAGAGATCAATTACCGTCAAAACCAATGAAAAATGAAACGGGTATTATCAATCTTGATAACAGCAGCGGAAAAAGAACTCATTGGGTCGCATATGCAATTGATCCACGTGGAATTGTCTATTTTGATTCATATGGATTAGCTCCACCAAAAGAATTCATGCGATATGTATCTACAATAACAAAATCATCTCCAATTTTTTTATTCCACGCTACCAACACAACGGTTAAATGATTCACCGATATGCGGTCGTGAAGTATTAAACGTCCTTGCAGAGATATCTAGATTTCCAAGGAAACCACCACAAGTTGTTGTTAATGAATATACTAGCAGGCAATGGCAAAACCTATAGCGTTATGATTTAGAAAAACGTTAGCGTTTTCGTATAATGATTGATATTTGGGGACGACCTTTATCAGAGTCAAAAAAAACAAGAAACCGATAGTAAATTCAATGTCGAAAATGTAAAAAAAATAATCGAAGATGAAATCGCCGAGACATTAAATTTGTCAAGTGTAGATCCTGGGGAAATAGTTGTATTTCAAGATCGCCAGGGCAACTTGAAATCTAGTAATGTGTCATTGGATGATATCTTAATACGAAGACGTGACGTCGTTGAAAATACAATAGCGTTATATTCAAACGATGGAAAACTCAAACCGGGGATATTTGTTTCGACGATCACGGATAAACTAACAACAGTAGATAGCACAGCAAACGCGTTAAAATCACTCAATGATGAATATAACAATCATAAAGCTGAATTTAATAAATTGTATGAATTACAAAAGTCAATCGTAGACAAAATCGACAAACAGCTGCTAGAATTCCTTGGAAATCCACCAGTAACCACACCGAATATTGCAGAGATAAAAGCATCTATGTTGGAAATTGCAACATTTCAATTAAGATATGAAGAACACGTAAAACAGTTTTCAACATTTCGTAAAAACATCGTTGATAAATTTTTGGGAGGTCCACTTGATAAACTAGATATCAAACTTCCGGATATTAAAAAATCCATCGAAGAAATACCAGCGATTAATCGGCAATTGGAAGCAATCAACACGGATATTACAACGTTCAAAAACAATCTTTCGCTACTTGAAAAAAATAAAGATTCCTCATGAGAGGAATATCATAAATATGGTATACACAGTTCTCTCTGGATCATTAGATTTGTAACCTAAAAAGAATACAATAACTCTCACTGTGTCAAACAAGGGTATTTATCGATTAACAATAGTGTCACTGGATCAGTTTAATATATCATCATCGACTTTATATGGATACAACAACGTGATTTCAACGACTATTGACGTGGGTGAATACAAACGGTTTACAATAACAAGCACTGATCCTAATTTAAATAAGACATCATTTGTATGGTACATGGAGTTTGTAGCTGATCTGAATGAGAATTTTTAACAATTAGAAACCACTTGAGGTTTTAAAATAATATGATTCCGTCATCGCAATATCGCTATGATACCGTCAAAGAGTTTTTAACGAAACTCAAAACACTCATTGATGAGTATGAAATAAAAATTAAAAAGTATCGCAGGAGAATTACCGCGATTGATGTTACAGTATACTCAGTATCTGGTATAATGGCCGGTGCTGGTATTATACTATCTTCAGTAACAATGGTAGCTCCGATTGCTGTCCCAATTGCTATTTCCATGGTGACAACATTTGCTGGAATTGCAAATGCTATTACTAAAAAAATATCATCGTGTTCTCAAGAAAAACTTAACGACTATATAGTAAAACATCAAGCAGTATCTAACGGTTACTCACAATTATCTTCGTTGATGTCATCATCGATTGATGATACGATAATTACCGAAGACGAGTTCTCCGCGATGATGCGTATTTATGATACTACGATTAAAAACGCTAGCGATTTTTTTATCTATTGCAAAATTAAACATTGTAAATAATAATAATGTCGCAAGAGATTCAACTACTTCAGTGGATAGCAGAAAATACCACTCCGCGGAAAACAAGCATGATATCAATATCGTCAACAAACCCTAAATTCAGTGTGAATTTTCCTTCCCCTGTTTCAGTAAAGGAAATCGCTTTGGCAAAATTACGAGTGTATCATAGTTGGCCTAATATCAGATCGGTTCCATTTGGTGGTCAGAGACCTAATAATTCTCCGGTATTTGCATATAGGAATAAAAAAGATGACACTCCAGATTGGAACGTTGTTTCAATACCAACTGGGTCCTATCAAATTGAGCAAATTAATAATGAATTACAACGTAGAATAAAATCCATTACTAGAAAAGAATCAAAAATTGCGATTACAGTTCATGAACCAACACTATCATCTACAATTGAAATAAGCTCTCCTGGGTATGTTGTAGATATTTATAACAGTTCAATAAGAACAGTATTAGGATGGCCGGAAGAACAACCTAGAACCGCTAGCGCTTCTACGCCGGAACCTATAAAATCTAATTACACTACTGACGAGATAGGACCTGAAAATCCATCAAAAGGATATAAAACCCTCCTCGATATAAACTTTACAAAAACTTATCGACGTAAAAATGAATATGGTGAAGATGAGTGGTTAACTCCAGCTTTTAATGATTATATCCCCAATGAAGGTGAAATTCTGGAAATATATGAAACAAGTCCAGCAATCGTAGATATTGAATCCCATATCTTCAAGAAAATGAATCAGGAGTTTTCGTTGCTATTACCCTCGTTGAAATCCGGCCTTCTCACCAGGGAATAGTTTATTAGTGTAGTCGCCGCGGGTAATAAAATCATCGATGACATGGAAATATTTAATTCGAGGATTACTAATCTCTTCACTGATGAAAATAACCCGATTTCAAGAACTTACTCCGCTATAGATTATAAAAAAAATATAAATGAAAATCCAAATTATAAACTACCAGGATATAACGCACCTGAACTAAAAAATCAACTCAGAACTGCCATCAACGAAGGATTTAATAAAATTCATCAATCATGGAAAGATAGCCAGCGGAAGCCTATTATCCTCACTCATAATAATTCTCCCGACGGCGACGGTAGACATATCGCACCGAACAATGTGGACATTTCATCGGTGATCGCGCTTAATTTAACGTGTGATGTAATCGAAGGAAGTTATCAAATTAATATGGAACAATCAAATCAAGCGCGACAAGGTTACATTCTTTATTCATTTGCAACAACAGCTCCTCCAGGATTTTTAGTTGTTGAAAATCCGACTAATCCAGTCTATATGCAATGTCAAAATGATTTGCTAACTAGAATTAATTTTACACTCACCGATCAGTCAATTAATTTAATTGATCTACGTGGTGAAGTATTATCGATTAGTCTGTTTGTGAAAAGTTAACAAATATCGGTTAAATCATTTGTATTAACCATGAAATCCTTTTAGCAGCAGGGAGGGTTATGACAACATATTTGCGACGTAGATGATAGCAATTATTGGCAGCAATTTGAGGGTGGTTATGACAATATATTCACGACAAAATCGCTAAGGCTCCATTTGTAAAATGGGGTCTTTATTTTTTTTTGGTTAAAATATAAGATTTCGTAGGAAGGCTCCATTTGGTATTCTGAGGCTTTAATCGATTTTGTCGCAAAATTTTGTAGGGTTCACCCTTCCTGCTGCTTTTGATTTGTCCAACAGGGGATCTATCAATGTGGTTTGTGATTTAAAATGTTCCCAAATGGGTACCTATCAGTGTCATTTGCAGAGAATTTATTTGTATCCAAAAGGGTTCCTATCAAATACATTTATGGTGATTCGATTTGTCCAAAAGGGTTCCTATCAACTTCATTTAATAGAGAATTGACATGCCCGAAATGGTCCCTACAATTTAGTTTGTTTCCAAAGGAGGCCGTATCAAGGGGTGATTTGTTATTTACTTTGTTTCCAATTGGATCCCTATGAATGTCATTTGCTGAGATTTTATATGCTTCCAAAAGGGTCCCTGTCAAATTCATTTATGGTGATTTGACTTGTCCAAAAGGGTCCCTATCAATGAATTTTGTGTCCAAAAGAGATCCTGTTACTTAGTAATTTTGATTACTTTGTTTCCAAAAGGGTCCCAATCAATGTCATTCACTGACATTTCATACGTGTCCAAGAGTGTCACTTAGATACATTAAAGATTTGTTTTGTGACCAAATGGGACCAATCACTGCAATTTGTGTACAAATTGTCCCCATCAAGTTCTTTCTATAGAAATTTGATTTGTCCAAAAGGTTCTATATCAATGAGGTTTTTGTCTAATATAAACTGTATTACTGAGTAATTGTGATTTAATTTGTTCCGAAACGTGTACCTATCGGTGTTATTTGCTGAGATTTCATTTGTATCCAAAAGAGTCCCTATCAAATACATTTATGGTGATTCTATTTGTCCAAAAGGGTCCATATCAACTTCAGTTAATAGAGAATTGACATGTCCAAAAGTTTCACTATCAATGAGTTTGTGTCCAAAAGAGACCATATTACAGAGTAATGTTTTTTATAATTTGTTTCCAAATGGGTCCCTATCAATGTCATTTCCTGCGATTTCATATGTTTCCAAAAGGGTCCCTGTCAAGTTCATTTATGGTGATCTGACTTGTCCAAAAGGGTCCCTATCAATGAGGTTTGTTTCCAAAGGAGGTCCTATCACTAGGTAATTTATGATTTATTTTGTTTCCAAACGGGTCCCTATCAATGTCATTCATTAACATTTCATTTATTACTGAGTAATTTTGAATTATGTTTTTCTAAATGGGTCTCTATCAATGTCATTTGCTGAGATTTCAGATGTTTCCAAAAGGGTCCCTGTCAAATTCATTTATGGTGATTTGACTTGTCCAAAAGGGTCCCTATCAATGAGTTTTGTGTCCAAAAGGGTCCCTATTACTGAGTAATTTTGATTTAATTCGTTTCCAAAAGTGTCGCTATGAATGTAATTCGCTGACATTTCATTTGTGTCCAAAAGAGACAGATTTATTAAGGATTAGTTTTGTATCCAAATGGGCCCAATCATTGCAATATGTGTATAAATTGTCTCTATCAAGTTCTTTCTATAGAGATTTGATTTGTCCAACAGTGGATCTATCAATGTGGTTTGTGTCTACTAGAAACTTTATTATTGAGTAAATCTGAATTAAATGTTCCCAAATGGGTACCTATCAGTGTCATTTGCAGAGATTTCATTTGTATCCAAAAGGGTTCCTATCAAATACATTTATGGTGATTCGATTTGTCCAAAAGGGTTCCTATTAACTTCATTTAATAGAGAATTGACATGCCAAAAATTGTCCCTGACAATTTAGTTTGTGTCCAAAGGAGGCCGTATCAAATGGTGATTTGTTATTTACTTTGTTTCCAATTGGATCCCTATGAATGTCATTTGCTGAGATTTCATATGTTTCCAAATGGGTCCCTGTCAAATTCATTTATGGTGATTTGACTTATCCAAAAGGGTCCCTATCAATGCGTTTTGTGTCCAAAAGAGACCCTATTACTGAGTAATTTTGATTTGTTTCCAAAAGTGTCCCTATCAATGTCATTCACTGACATTTCATTTGTGTCCAGAAGAGACAGTTAGATTCATTAAAGATTTGTTTTGTGTCCAAATGTTCCCAATCATTACAATTTGTGTATAAATTGTCCCTATCAATTTCTTTCAATAGAGATTTGTTTTGTCCAACAGAGTCTCTATCAATGAGGTTTGTGTCTAATAGAAACTTTATTACTGAGCAATTGTGATTTAAATTGTTCCCGAATGGGTCCCTTTCAATGTCATTTACTGAGATTTCATATGGTTCCAAAAGGGTCCCTGTCAAATTCATTTATGGAGATTTGACTTGTCCAAAAGGGTCCCTATCAATGCGTTGTGTTTCAAAAAGAGACGCAATTACTCAGCAACTTTAAATTGTTTCCAAATGCGTTCCAATCAAAGTCATTCACTGACATTTAATTTGTGTCCAAGAGAGTCACTTAGATTCATTAAAGATTTGTTTTGTGACCAAATGGGCCCAATCATTGCAATTTGTGTACAAATTGTCCCCATCAAGTTCTTTCTATAGAAATTTGATTTGTCCAAATGGTTCTATATCAATGAGGTTTGTGTCTAATATAGACTGTATTACTGAGTAATTGTGATTTAATTTGTTCCGAAAAGTGTACCTATCGGAGTTATTTGCTGAGATTTCATTTGTATCCAAAAGGGTCCCTATCAAATACATTTTTGGTGATTCTATTTGTCCAGAAGGGTCCAAATCAACTTCAGTTAATAAAGAATTGATATGCCCAAATGTTTTACTATCAATGAGTTTGTGTCCAATAGAGACCATATTACAGAGTAATGTTTTTTATAATTTGTTTCCAAATGGGTCCCTATCAATGTCATTTCCTGCGATTTCATGTTTCCAAAAGGGTCCCTGTCAAATTCATTTATGGTGATCTGGCTTGTCCAAAAGGGTACCTATTAATGAGGTTTGTTTCCAAAGGAGGTCCTATCACTAGGTGATCTATAATTTATTTTGTTTCCAAACGGGTCCCTATCAATGTCATTCATTAACATTTCATTTATTACTGAGTAATTTTGAATTATGTTTTTCTAAATGGGTCTCTATCAATGTCTTTTGCTGAGATTTCAGATGTTTCCAAAAGGGTCCCTGTCAAATTCATTTATGGTGATTTGACTTGTCCAAAAGGGTCCCAATCAATGAGTTTTGTGTCCAAAAGAGACCCTGTTACTGAGTTATTTTGATTTAATTTGTTTCCAAAAGTGTCCCTATCAATGTCATTCACTGACATTTCATTTGTGTCCAAAAGAGACAGTTAGTTTCATTAAAGAATTGTTTTGTGTCCAAATGGGCCCAATCATTGCAATTTGTGTATAAATTGTCACTATCATGTTCTTTCTATAGAGATTTGATTTGTTCAGCAGGGGATCTATCAATGTGGTTTGTGTCTACTAGAAACTTTATTATTGAGTAATTGTGATTTAAAATGTTCCCAAATGGGTACCTATCAGTGTCATTTGCAGAGATTTCATTTGTATCCAAAAGGGTTCCTATCAAATACATTTATGGTGATTCGATTTGTCCAAAAGGGTTCCTATTAACTTCATTTAATAGAGAATTGACAATGCCAAAATTGTCCCTGACAATTTAGGTTGTTTCCAAAGGAGGCCGTATCAAAGGGTGATTTGTTATTTACTTTGTTTCCAATTGGATCCCTATGAATGTCATTTGCTGAGATTTCATATGTTTCCAAAAGGGTCCCTGTCAAATTCATTTATGGTGATTTGACTTGTCCAAAAGGGTCCCTATCAATGAGTTTTGTGTCAAAAAGAGACCCTATTACTGAGTAATTTTGATTCAATTTGTTTCCGAAAGTGTCCCTATCAATGTCATTCACTGACATTTCATTTGTGTCCAGAAGAGACAGATTCATTAAAGATTTGTTTTGTGTCCAAATGGTCCCAATCATTACAATTTGTGTATAAATTGTCCCTATCAATTTCTTTCAATAGAGATTTGTTTTGTCCAACAGGGTCTCTATCAATGAGGTTTGTGCCTAATATAAACTTTATTACTGAGCAATTGTGATTTAAATTGCTCCCGAATGTGTCCTTTTCAATGTCATTTACTGAGATTTCATATGGTTCCAAAAGGGTCCCTGTCAAATTCATTTATGGAGATTTGACTTGTCCAAAAGGGTCCCTATCAATGCGTTGTATTTCCAAAAGAGACGCAATTACTCAGCAACTTTAAATTGTTTCCAAATGCGTTCCAATCAAAGTCATTCACTGACATTTAATTTGTGTCCAAGAGAGTCACTTAGATACATTAAAGATTTGTTTTGTGACCAAATGGGCCCAATCATTGCAATTTGTGTACAAATTGTCCCCATCAAGTTCTTTCTATAGAAATTTGATTTGTCCAAAATGTTCTATATCAATGAGGTTTGTGTCTAATATAAAATGTATTACTGAGTAATTGTGATTTAATTTGTTCCGAAACGTGTACCTATCGGTGTTATTTGCTGAGATTTCATTTGTATCCAAAAGGGTCCCTATCAAATACATTTATGGTGATTCTATTTGTCCAAAAGGGTCCATATCAACTTCAGTTAATAGAGAATTGACATGTCCAAAAGTTTCACTATCAATGAGTTTGTGTCCAAAAGAGACCATATTACAGAGTAATGTTTTTTATAATTTGTTTCCAAATGGGTCCCTATCAATGTCATTTCCTGCGATTTCATGTTTCCAAAAGGGTCCCTGTCAAATTCATTTATGGTGATCTGACTTGTCCAAAAGGGTCCCTATCAATGAGGTTTGTTTCCAAAGGAGGTCCTATCACTAGGTAATTTATGATTTATTTTGTTTCCAAACGGGTCCCTATCAATGTCATTCATTAACATTTCATTTATTACTGAGTAATTTTGAATTATGTTTTTCTAAATGGGTCTCTATCAATGTCATTTGCTGAGATTTCAGATGTTTCCAAAAGGGTCCCTGTCAAATTCATTTATGGTGATTTGACTTGTCCAAAAGGGTCCCTATCAATGAGTTTTGTGTCAAAAAGAGACCCTATTACTGAGCAATTTTGATTCAATTTGTTTCCAAAAGTGTCCCTATCAATGTCATTCACTGACATTTCATTTGTGTCCAGAAGAGACAGTTAGATTCATTAAAGATTTGTTTTGTGTCCAAATGGTCCCAATCATTACAATTTGTGTATAAATTGTCCCTATCAATTTCTTTCAATAGAGATTTGTTTTGTCCAACAGGGTCTCTATCAATGAGGTTTGTGCCTAATATAAACTTAATTACTGGGTAATTGTGATTTAGGTTGTTCCCAAATGGTTCCCTCTCAATGTCATTTGCGGAGATTTCAGATGTTTCCAAAAGGGTCCCTGTCAAATTCATTTATGGAGATTTGACTTGTCCAAAAGGGTCCCTATCAATGCGTTGTATTTCCAAAAGAGACGCAATTACTCAGCAACTTTAAATTGTTTCCAAATGCGTTCCAATCAAAGTCATTCACTGACATTTAATTTGTGTCCAAGAGATTTAATTTGTGTCCCTATCAATGTCATTTCCTGCGATTTCATGTTTCCAAAAGGGTCCCTGTCAAATTCATTTATTATGATCTGGCTTGTCCAAAAGAATCCCTATTAATGAGGTTTGTTTCCAAAGGAGGTCCTATCACTAGGTAATTTATGATTTATTTTGTTTCCAAACGGGTCCCTATCAATGTCATTCATTAACATTTCATTTATTACTGAGTAATTTTGAATTATGTTTTTCTAAATGGGTCTCTATCAATGTCATTTGCTGAGATTTCAGATGTTTCCAAAAGGGTCCCTGTCAAATTCATTTATGGTGAATTGACTTGTCCAAAAGGGTCCCCATCAATTAGTTTTGTGTCCAAAATAGACCCTATAGTAGTAGAAGAAAGTTAGAATCCGAGTTCAACAACCCCTCTCCCCACCCCTCCAGACCTCCAAACAAATACAATAGAACACCTGTTGCAAAATACCTAGGTAACAGGTAAAATTTAATTACGTGATCTTCCAGAATAAGCAAAATGATATGTCAGACTCAATTTTCCAAATCATTACTATTTAGCAGAGCGTGGCGATTGTGGACTAAATTAATCATTAGAATTCCAGTAAGGTAAGTGGTATTATATCTTAATTTTATGTTATATCACTCTTCTTTTGATAATCGTTCTCATATTTGCTGATCCTCATGGGTATAATATCTGTTAACATGTTGTCAGTAATACGTAATTCACGTAATTAATCGTCCATACTATATTTTACTCCTCGTAGGTAAGATCTTATTTGATCAATTAGTTTTTTGTAAGTTATAATTGATGTTAAGCAGCCGTGCTTTTTAATCGAAATTTTAGGTTCAACTTTTTTACAAGCTGCTGTAAGAGAAACACCAATTCCTGATATGATTAACAAAAACGGGTTTAATGATATACCACTTGAAATTATGCCAGAACAAGTCATTAACAAGGGTAGATATGATATTACTCGAAGGATCTTGTTATAATATTTGTAGCATTTTTTCACTCACCAAAGTTTTTTTGTGATAATATTTGTAGTATTGTATTAGTGCGTCAACATCCTGTCCTGGAATATCTTTTGAAATATGATTGAAATCAACTATACTTTTTTCATTATAATATTTGTTCACATAATCTCAGGCTTGATTAAGTAACTAGTTGAGGTGTTTCAGCCACAAATTCCAGACAATACCAATATGTCACAGCAGTTAATTTTTTTGTCATCTGCTATTAGCATAAAGTTTCTTCAACATCTTTGTTTAACACAATAGACACGGTTCCAAAGAAATTATCAGTCGAGTGACGCCATGGAAATAAGGTAAATATATTAAACTTTGCACTGCTAAACACGGACAATCTATACACACCAGTGACCTCTGCAATATGTTTGAGAGTGTTATTTTGCGGCGACCAAGTAGACATTCCAGAAGCAACAGTATAGACAATATTTTTAATCTGCATGTGAGGAATTTTAATCATACTCGTTTTCTCAACAATACTAGGAATTCCACTAATAATATCGTTGAGTTTTGTGTTAATATTATCGAGTGTAATATCAACAGACGGCGGACTTCCAAAAAATTCGTTATTGGTTTTGTTTATGTTTCTGCGAAAATTTAAAAACGTGTTGATGTGATTAGTAAAATCAGTTTTGAACTTGGTGATTTCATTGTTGATATCATCAATATATTTCTTTGTTACAGCATCAAAATCAAACTCTGGTGTTCTAAGGTTAGTAATGCTATTATTGTTCATGTTGAGAAACGCGTACATTATACTACCACGCACCGACACGTACTTTGATTCCTGATCATCAACATATTTCTTAGTAGCAGCGTCATTATCCTCAGTTGGGTTTCCAAGGTATGTGATCTTGTTCTGGTTCATAACAATGTTTCCCGTAAATAAATCACCTGCTTTTCTAACATAATCGTTAACTGACCTACCCGAATCTTCTATCTTACCTTGATTATTAAAAGTAACAATATTATTAGCAACTGCAGTAGGATTTCGTACAAGTACATCTGACTCGTTACTCTTCTTTAATCGTCCTTGTTTGTCCTGGAAAACTACAACTTCATTTGGATCTACACTTGCAACGTTTAACAAATTGTTGATTTCATTTTTGAGCTTATCAAGAGTCGCATACTTGGATAAGTCACCCTGGTAACCTTCTGTTAATAAATCTACTGCTAATGTTCCAAATTTTGTATAGTAGCTCATTATACATACCGTTCTACAAAATTGTTGGTTTAATATAACATAAAATTATACGATGGCGAAGATAATAAACTTTGACACCGAGCGAATGGTGAAGCATAAACATAACAATGAACTTCCAGACTGTCATTATCTTATTGTTGGGAGAACTGGATCTGGTAAAACAAATTTGTTATTAAATCTTTTACTCAATAATAACCTTAACTATGATAAGGTGTATATTTACACCATCAACCCCCAACAAGACAAATACAAATTATTAAACGAGTATAATGATAAACTTCGTGATGAACTTGACATTGGTGATGATATATTTTTGATAAAACAACCAGAAGAACTCGTTCCAGTGAATGAACTCGATTCGTCAGAGCATAAGATAATCGTCTTTGATGATATTCCGCTAAACAATGAGGAGATGAACAAGATTAGATCATATTTTTCACTATCACGTAATAAAAGATGTAATTCTGTTTATCTTGCCCAAGGTTTTTATAATGTTGATACGTTTATTAGGCGAAATACGGGTTGTTTCATATTATTTCCCGGACTAGATAATGTGGATGTGAGAAATATTGCAAACGAACAATGTGGTGATGTTACAAAAGATAAATTTATCGAATTATATAATCGAGCAACTAAAGATCGATATAGTTTCTTTTTATTTGACAAGCTAGCGCGTGATCCAACCAAGATGTTTCGTTGTTGCCTTGAGATGTTTCTATGATATAATTTTGTAAAGCGTATAAAAATAATGGACAAACATCAACAGAAAATCGAATTACTAAAAAATTTTCTCGAAACTCGAGCGGCTTTTAAGAAAAAGGTGGAAGAAGCTCGACGTAGACAAGTTCAAGCAGAAGAAGAAAGAACCAAATTTTTCAAACCTGTTACTGAGGCGATGCTTGGCAAGCAGCCAGAAATACAAACATCATCTCCAGAAGAACTAGCAAAAATGAAAGAAAAGGGTTTGTTTGGTTTACTTGGAGAAAGATCAAAAGAAGAAACTGTAAAAATTGTAAACGAACTTGTAAGAAACATTGCTGATCCTGCTGCACGACAAGCTGAGTTTGACAGGCTAATGAACAATCCTCTTGAACTTCAACACGCAATAACAAGATTGACGGTTATTCCAGATGAGATAAGAAGTATGATGGAAAAATTAACTGAGAAACAAAAAATATTACAAGAAAGTGTGATAAAAATGGTACCTTTTGGAGAATCTATAAAAATTTACAGAAGACAAGCTAGGTTTAAAATAGAATATGATGAGTATGAAGAGTTTATGAAAAATAATAATATCATTGATATTGACCAAGTTCGAACTTGGTCAGACAAAAACTATAACGATTTGATAGAAAAATTAGAAAGAATTAAAGAAGTTGGTGAAAATGCTGATGATGAAATTAAAGATGAAAAAGATGATAGAGATATTTCAGTATTAGCTGATAGTATTAGAGATGGAATTATAGCTGAAAGTTTACTAAAAACATTAAAAAATATCGAAATAAACAAGGAGGTTATAGTAAAGGTTGGGATTTTAAAAGACTACTCAAACAATATGAAAACATGCGAGATAAAAAATTACCAGAGGAAAGGAATGGAGGTGGAGTTAAAGTTTTTACATCAAACGCAGACATAGTCGATCGGCTAATGCTGTTGATATCCTCTAAAGAAGCTGGTAATGAAAGTGTAGAGATTGATAACGAAATTATTGATATACTTGATCATCTAAGATCGAGTGGATTACTAACATCATCCGAGTACGAAATTTTACACCGCGATCTTATCTAAAATATTAGTATAATGCAAACAACATTATTGCTTGATTCATCACAAATAACAGGAAACAGCGCGAATTTTACAGTAAATTACAACCCACCAATAGAACTAGATCCTGCAAAACAGTATGAGATTGGATTAATTTCTTGTACTTGTTGGAACGCCATGCCGAATATTAAAACTGGGGTTAATGATGAAATTTTAATCGTTAATGTTAAACAATCTCCAACATCACAAAAAGAGTTTATTGATATACAATACAAACTAAAGATTCCACAAGGAGCTTATAACATTACTGATCTAAACAGAACAATAAAAGAGCTTCTAACAAAAGCTGGTGGGAATGCTAATAATTTCGAATTAGCGGCGAATTATAACACCTTACGAGCTAGGATAACAGTGAAAAGAAATATGAAAGTCCTCTTTGAAGAAAGAAGTATAGGAAAGATGTTAGGTTTTACTAGAGTTTTATACTATACCACCGGTGAAGATAAATCTTTGACATTTGATGGAGAACTACCAGTAGATATCACAGAAGTAAATACAATACTCATCAATTGCACTATCGCATCTGGATCTTATACGTCAAAAGGCAACCGCGGGCAAACGATCTACAGTTTCTCACCAGAAGTCCCACCAGGTTCTCTCATGCAAATCAATCCGCGACAGATTATCTACTATCCAATAACACCTGAGAATCAAATTACAAGCATTACAATGCAACTCACAGACCAATCTGGACGACAAATAGACGTGAACAACGAGATAGTCATGTATTACTTACACCTACGCACTGCCTAGGCATGTGATTTTGTGTACATAATTTTATAAAATGAGACGAAGAAAAGTTTATCGAAGAAAAATCGTAGGTGGATTTTTTGGAAATATATTTACAACAATTGCAGAGAATATTCCAGGAATCGCGCGTAAAGTAGCGCCCATTGCACTTGACGCTGGTAAAGCTTTCGCTACAGGGGCGGCATCTTCAGCAGGCACTGCAGTAGGGCAAAAGATTGCTGATAAGATTAAAGGACCTTCCCCATCAGAAATAAAACGAGTAATATCAGATATTGCGCCAACAGAAGAAACAAAACGAGCTATGATAGTTACAACAAAAAAATTATTGTTGTTGAGTGGTGAAGAAATAGTATGTAAACTTGTAAAGAAAACAAAACCGATGACCCCTGCTGCCTTTTAATTTTGTGTAACGATTATAAAATAAATGTCAGCTAAAAACTATCTCGATCTTGCAGAAGAAATTGATACTGACGATGCTGAAACAGAATTAGATTATGTCGAGTATTTGGATGAAAACTCGAACGAACCGAATAAAACTGGGGTTAGAACTTTTAACACAAGAGACGAGGACGTATTTCTACTACCCCATAAGGCAATGTTAGAAGTGCGTGGTCAAATATTAACTGTGATAGGTGGTGATATTGCAGCTGATGCAGAAATCGCTCTCGTCAATAATGGTTGGAGCTTGTTTAAGAGTGCACGATACCAACTGGCCAATCAAACCGTAGAAGATATTTCAATACATTTACCCATAGCGAGTACAATACTAAACATCGTTTCGTTTAGCGATGACTATTTCAGATCAATAGCCACAAACATGATGTGGTTCAAAGATACTGGACTAGGGACAACTGTGTCGAACGAGTTTATTTCAAGCGGTGTTATTACACACGGAGCTGATGCGCTGCAGATGCTGCAATTGTAAGAGATTTTCTTATTGCTAATGCTAACAATTTTGGTATAGCCGCACCAGGTGCAGCTGCTGATGCAAACGCCACAAGAGCTTCACTTATTGCCGCTTGTCATAATCTTGGTATAACTCCACCAGCTGCAGCCGCAGATGGTGTTGAGATGTTAAATTTAGTAAACGGTGTTATTAGTGCACGTAACATAAGATATAACGATGGATTTACCAAACGAAAAGCATTTGCCGCAGAATCTCGCCAAATAACGATGATGCTTCCGTTAAGTACAATCTTTGGATTTTGCCGTGATTATAACAAAGTGTTTCGAGGAATAAAACATACGCTTATATTAGATCGAGCTGATCAAAACGATTGTATAATACACGCTGGTGGGGTTGCTGAAGGACAATTTGCTATTACTAAATTAGCACTGTGGATGCCTCGGATTGTCCCTTCATTAGCTAAAATGATGGAGCTCGAATCTTTACTAGCCACCTTTACAAAAAAGATACACTTCCAACAGAACAGGATTTATCAAACAGCCATTCCCAACGCGACTGATTACACGTGGCGTGTTACGACCACGCCCAGCGAACAACTACCGCGACACTTGTTCGTCGTATTTCAACGACAAGCACGTCGTAACCATCAGGAAATGAACAACTCCGTATTCGATAACCCAGACGTTAGACGAATATTTGTGAGAGTAAATTTTAAACAGTATCCTGAACGTGCAATCGAATGTAATTTTGCCGTAGACGCCACCAGAAACATATCTCGGCCGTACATGTATCTTATGGAAGCAATACAAAAATATCAGAACGCGGACAGTGGATCTCAAATATCAATAGAAGAGTTTCGATCGCTCTATCCCATCTTTTACTTTGACGTAAACATTTGGAGCGTGTTGTGGGATCGACTGCAGATATTGAGGTCACGTGGACCCTGGGCGATGTGCCAGGTGAACAGTATAACGTATACGCGCTATTGGTTAGTGATCGATTTCTGACCATCGATTCAATCAAAGGAAGAATGACAGTACAAGTTTAATCTAACAACTTGGATATAACATTATGAAAACCAAATACACAACTCGAGAAATATACCTAACATCTGGTCAAGTTGAAAAATTATCAGCAGCTGTTGCTAAACGCAGCTCTGTTTCTTTGATGATCTCTCCGGAAACTTCAAATAAAATTGCAGTAAAAGTCATGCTAACGCAACAACAAATCAATAAACTCGATCGCAACAAAACTTTTGTGCTGAAATTATCTGTTTCTCAGGTAACTGCAATGTCAAAAGAAGGTGGATTTTTTGGACCAGCGTTATCAGTAATAGCTAGCAAAGTTTTACCAGTACTTGGTACACTTGGACTTGCGGCTGCGTCAGGAGCAGTCTCTGGCGCAACGAAGAAAGCAGTCGAAGGTCGTGGTATCAAACAAATCTATCGTTAATTTTATGTAACAGTATAAAATAAAATGCCAACGAAAAAGTCGCCGAAAAAAACAAAATCATCGAAAAAAAGAAAACAACAAAACGCAAACAAACAAAAAAAGGAGGAATTACTCCTTTCGCTCCACTTCTAGCGGGACTAGCGGGAAGTCTGCTGCCAAACTTACTAGGAATCGGATGCGGATTAACTCTACCAGGGACCAGACGTTATTGAGCAATTTTGACATCATTGAAAAATTGAAGGACGTTGTTGGATTTCGAGGAGTATTTTCCAAGGATGAACTCGATGACGTACCAACAGGCGGTTCTTGTGTTGTAAATATTGAAAACTTCAATGATGGCTCTGGCACCCACTGGGTTGCTGTCCACGATAACAATTATTTTGATTCGTTCGGACTTCCTCCAAGCGATCTCATAAAAAAATATATTTTTAAAAAATTTGATAAAATAAATTATTCGTCTAATCAACTACAGCCGATTGGAACATCAGCTTGTGGTTATTATTGTATCATGTTTGTCAGACAAATGCACCAGAGTAAAAGCTCTGGGAGTAAAAACTTTTTAAAGTTTATTTTACAATTTGATGAGCATCCTTCTCATGCGAATAATAAGATTGCAATCAATTTTATCTAAACTCCTTGATATAATAATGTCAACATACTGTCTCAAATTCAAAACTAAAACAGAACAAGGATGAGATGACGGAAAAAACGAAAAATAATAGAACGATGTTAAAAAGTGTTTGTGCAATCTGTGGTAGAAAGAAAAGTATGTTTTTGAAAAAACAAGTAGGATCTAGCGTTGATAGAGTTATCTTGATCGACAAAGATCTTTGCATAGAACAAGATAAAATCATTACGTACTGTCAACGTTGTAACAACAGAGAAATAATAGGGTTAGGTATAGATATACATAAAATTATTGGTAAATTACCAAAACCAAAAGGCGGTTGGACTTTGCCTGGTCATCGGTATACAGGTCCTTACAATCCGCTAGATCAACAACTAGATGAAAACAACAATCCATTGCCAGGACAAGAGCCTTATAATCAAGTGGATGCAATAGCAATGCGTCACGATATCTGTTATCGTGATCATGAAAACTCAAAATCAGATTGTGATAAAGTAATGTTAGACGAATTACGTGATATGGAGCCAACAAACATGAGAGAACGTTTTGATAGAAGATTTGTTCAGGGAATGATAGGAGCAAAATATAAACTCGGACTCGGAGAGTCTCGTCAATCGCCTCGCGATCGGGGAAAAAAAGTATACGATAATCTTGCAGTCGAACTACACAGACCTAAAAAACAAAAGTTTCCGAGACGTAAAGTCGTTGCAAACGCTGTAGATGATATCTGGGCAATATATTTGGTAGATGTATCCAATCTGGCTCAGTTTAACGATAATAAGAAATATTTGTTTAATGTCACAGATGTTTTCAGCAAATACGCTTTTAGTGTGCCAGTTTCAGATAAAACAGGAACGTCAATCACTGATGCGCTAAAATAATAACGAGTACAGAAAGAAAACCAAATAAAATCTGGACTGATCATGGAGCCGAGTTTTTTAACAAAACGTTTGAGCAGTTTCTAGAACAATATAAAAAATACGTTGCAGGAAACGAAGGCAAAAGCGTTATCGTTGAAAGATTTAATCGCACGCTAAACGAAAAAATACACAAACATTTGACAGCTAAAAACACCAACAGGTACATCGATGACCTTTCTCAAATCGTAGGCGAATATAATAATAGGAAACATCAAACCATCAAAATGTCACCCAATGACGCTATCAAAAATCCAATATTAGCAAACAAAAACATGTACCGCAGACATAAATTTAAGGTCGGTGATAAAGTTAGAATCTGTTTGACTAAAAAGATATTTGAAAAAGGATTTACTCCAAACTGGAGCGAAGAAGTATTTGTTGTTGATAAAGTACTCTTAACAATACCTGTAACGTACGCGTTAAAAGATCTGGCAGGGGAACCTATAGTAGGTAGTTTTTACGAACAAGAACTACAAAAAACTGATTTACTGGTTTACATAATGATATTAGATATTGTCTGCGATCGTCAGAGATCGTCATTAGATTAAAAATCTTGACAAAGATGAAATCAAATTTTATATTTTTCTGTCGACCTGGAATTTTGATGTTTAAGAAAGGTCTGATTAACTGCAAAAATACCTGCTGTTCGGTAACGGTAAAATTAAATTTTATAATTTTTTAGCAAGGTGATACTTGACATTATATTTTCCAGTGGTTGGTCTGCTATAATTATATCTGTTAACGACGGTGACTATTTCACCATCATCAGATTCGTTGTTATATAAAATATCATCTTCGTTATAACCAATAGATTTGTCTAACATGTCATTAGAGATTGTGGAGACCTTATCGCTGATATCACTAATATCTTCGTATAGTTGAACGAGTCGTTTCATCATATCCATATTATAATATACGTTTTATCTAATTTGTTGTTATAAGATGACTGACAAGGTAAAATATCACCAAAAAGTTAAGGTATTAAATTTCCACCAACTGACCCAAGCAGTAAGAAAATGCCTGTCAGGTTATAGTTCATATTCCGTTGACGTTATTGTAATGCAAGGTGATTCTCATAAAATATTACTAACAGAAGCAGAAAAAAAAATTGATGAAAATGCAGTAACGACGATAAAATTTTATTGCGATGATATAGCATTTGCTCATCATTGTTTGTCTAAAACCGAATTACAAAATATTATTAATCATCATATCTAAAAATAATACTAGCATCATATTTGTTTGAAAAGCTGATTTTGTTGCTCCATCAGCTACAAATTTTACTGCTCTGTTATTTATATTATAATATTTCGCCGCAGCTGTAATTGATTTGAATTTGATCTCATCCGTTTCAAGGTTTAACGAAATAACAGGTTTTATTGGGCATCTAAAATTAATAACACCACCTCGTCCTTTTCTCACATTTTCCTGTTGGGTCACTAGCTCCAGATTTTCCAATCGATTGTCTGTTTTTTTCGTTATTGATATGATTAATACCCAGACCATTGGGTATAGATCCGTTGAACACCTCGTAAACAAACCTATGACCAGTATAACAAATTTGATCTGTCGATGTTCCTCTAATAGTTACTATAAGATATCCCATATTGTTCATAGAACTAAGAACTTTTTTAGTTTTTCTGTTTCTAATAATACCGCGATCGTTAGCCTCGTATAAATCAAAGACCGGATGCGGCTGAAACTCGTCTTGTAAGGATAAATTTTCAATATTATCATCAGTGACTTTACCGTTATAATGATATACTCGTTTCCCCTCTGGAATGTCATCGCAAAATAACGTGTAAATAAAATCTTTTCTAAACATCGTAATCCTTTCAGTATTATCTCCCTTTACACTAATCGTATAACCCGCTGACGTTGCTTTACCAACAGATATTCCAGTTTTGATGTTAATAACCGAACCTAATACATTTCCAGCGTACAGATTGTACTTTTGGTAAACGTGATATTCCTCTTGCTCACGTGCGCTTGTCAGATTTACTGTCATTATATTATAGGTGATATTTTTTATCTCTAATTGTTTTTCTAGCGGCAGTAAATTATCAATTAGATATTAGACTATAGTATAGCGATGTTGAAATTGCGTGATATAGCCAAGAAGAGACTTATTGGAGAACCTGTTAAAATAGCGACTGCTTTTGCAGGTCTTGATAATAGTTATCAGTTTGATAATCAAAATGTTTTAGTAAATTTTACTGAAACAAATCTCTTTCATCTGCTACAGACGACTGTAAAACGTGAGCTTGAAAAACACAAGGGTCTAAGATTGTTAGTGCAGTATCACGTTATATTTTCAAAACTACTTGTGACGGAAGAATCTACTAACAAGGAAATTGCAGACCCTTACATCAACGCAAAATCTAGACGTGTTTTGCTTGGTAGTGATCTTTTGTCATTATCTAATGAAATACACCAAGAAATTTGGAAAAAATAGAAGAATTTACCGAATTAGGTTCGGGTTGGAAGTTTGAAATGATCAAGGAAATTTTGTTTCACACGATGAAATATGACGCATTACGCGGTAGTTCGTATATCGACCTGCCACCAAAAATAAAAAATAAACAGTGCTGTATAAACATAAAAAACGTCGATAGCAAATGTTTCCAATGGTCTGTTCTTTCCGCGCTATTTCCAGCAGAAAAAAATGCTGATCGTGTTGAGAAGTATATCAGTCACGTGTCAAGATTAAATTGTGCTGATATTGACTTTCCAGTGACAGAAAAACAAATACCAAAGTTTGAAAAGCAAAATAATGTTTCGTTTAACGTTTTCGGATTAGATGAAAAAGAAAATGTCTATCCGAGATATATTTCTGAAAAAGCTTCACAATCGACTATCAATTTACTGTTTTATAAAAATCATTACGTTTGGATCAAAAACTTTAACAGACTAGTTGGAAGACAGTATAATAAAAATAACAACAAAATGTTCTTTTGTTATCGTTGCTTGCACGGTTGTAGAGACAATGAAACATTACAAAAGCATTTGCAGTACTGTAGTGACGTACAAAGAATAACAATGCCATCTAAAAAAGATAGCGTGTTACAGTTTATCCATCATAATCACAAACTAAAAATTCCTTTCGTCATATACGTCGATTTCGAATGCTTACTTCAACCTGTACTTGGCGTAGAAAATGATCCTAACCAATCGAGTACAAGAAAAATTCAAAATCATGTTCCATGTGGAATAGCGTACAAGGTAGTTTGTTGCGCTGATTCGAGATTATCTAAACCAATCCAACTCTATCGTGGTAAAAATCCAGCTGTCTGGCTTCTCAAGCAATTGATCAGCGAAGTTGATCATATAACTTATCGTTTGAAAAGAGTAACTCCAATGTTAAAATTAACACCTCAACAAGAGTCCGATCACGAGCAAGTGAAAATTTGTTATATTTGTGAAAAAGCTTTTGACGATAACAAAAAAGTACGTGACCATTGCCATTTGACCGGACAGTATCGTGGAGCGGCTCATGACCAGTGTAATTTAAAATTTCACGCTCCAGATTTTATTCGAGTTATTCTTCACAATTTTCGAGGATATGATAGTCACATCATCGTAGAAGCTTTTGGTGATCCTGAGATAAAAGCTCATCTAAAACTCAATGTCATCAAATGCATTCCAAATAATTTTGAAAAGTATATGTCAGTTACGCTAGGTAAATTACGTTTTATTGACAGCTTGCAGTTTATGGCAGCATCGTTAGATGAGCTAGTAAAAGGTTGTAGTAAATTTAATAACCTAAGAGACTGTTTTGGAGATAAATTTAATCTACTAGCTAAAAATGTTTTTCCATACGAATATCTCGACGATTGGAGTAAATTTGATGAAACATCTTTACCTGGCACAGACAAATTTTACTCGCAACTTAAAGATGAAAATATCACTGATGATGAGTACAAGTATGCACAAGATATTTGGAAAGAGTTTGATTGTGAGACTTTTGGTGATTATCACGATTTGTATTTGAAAACTGACGTGTTATTATTAGCAGATGTTTTTGAAAGTTTTCGAGAAGTGAGTTATAATAATTACGGACTAGATCCTTGCTGGTATTATTCTGCCCCCGGACTGTCATGGGATGCTCTGTTAAAGTTTAGTAAGGTAAGGTTGGAATTACTGACTGATGGTGATATGTTCAATTTTATCGAAAAAGGTATCCGAGGCGGTATTAGCGTGATAACGAAGAAATATGCTGAAGCAAACAACAAATATTTGAAAGAGTAGAATCCTGACCTTCCTTCAAAGTATATAGTTTATCTAGATTGTAATAACTTGTACGGATATTCGATGGCAGAATCAATGCCATTTGATGGATTTCATTGGATCACGGCTGATCAATTTCTATCAGAGACAGAAAAAAAGATACCCGACGATGTTTCGTATTTCGTTGAAGTTGATCTCGATTATCCAACTTCGCTACACAAATTGCATAACGATTACCCTTTCTGCTTGATGGTGGTGTTAGTTTTATAAGAGCTATGTCAATTCGGACAAATCATCATAAGCTCGAAACAGATGTCCTTATCAAACGCGGTTTGAGCAATTTTTATGATAAACGTTATTGCGAAAATGGGGTAGATACACTTGCACTTGGGTATTGTCACGATGATAGAGATATACTTGACATTATCTTTGCAAACTAAAATTTTATCTAAACTTAAGAAATAATGTTTGAAAATTTGACAGTGACAAATAGCTACAGTAGCAAAATCAAATATCTAATGATGGACGACAAACCATTGACAGTTGAAATTAATAATGAAACATCAGGCATATGCTTTAGTGGTACCCGTGACAAGTTAAAACTTTCGCTCATCAGATCTGATGACAGCGAGTATTTGAATTATCTCGAACAATTGTATCAAAAGTTGCTTGCGGAATTTAAAAACTTTCACTGTCCGATTAGTCAGCAAAAATACACCAAACTTACAATTGGTCTTGATCGGTCAAAGGTGTATTTTATCGACAAAATACCCTCTTAAAAATCACAAATAAAAGATTTGTTTGAGTCCCGTCGTTATGTGAGCGGTAAAGTAAAGTTTAGCCTCTATTACCATGATAATGAAATATTTTTGATATCTACAGTTGAGACATTAACAGTTGGTAATGAGGTATAATACCACTTACATTACTGGAATTCTAATGCGTAATTTAGTCCACAATCGCCACGCTCTGCTAAATCGTAATGATTTGGAAGATTGAGTCTTACATATCATTTTGCTTATTCTGGAAGATCACGTAATTAAAGTTTACCTGGTATCTAGGTATTTTGCAACAGGTGTTCTATTGTATTTGTTTGGAGGCCTAGAGGGGTGGGGAGAGGGGTTGTTGAGCTCGGATTCTTAACGCAATTATTGATTGCAATAGGTGTTATATTACGTTACCTAGGTATTTCGTATTTGTTTGGAGGTCTGGAGGGGTGGGGAGAGGGGTTGTTGAGCTCGGAATCTTACTTTTTTTACTACTCCTATTACTGAGTTATTTTGATTTAATTTGTTTCCAATAGTGTCCCTATCAATGTCATTCACTGACATTTCATTGGTGTCCAAAAGAGACAGTTAGATTCATTAAAGAATTGTTTTGTGTTCAAATGATCCCAATCATTGCAATTTGTGTATAAATTGTCACTATCCTGTTCTTTCTATAGAGATTTGATTTGTCCAACAGGGGATATATCAATGTGGTTTGTGTCTACTAGAAACTTTATTATTGAGTAATTGTGATTTAAAATGTTCCCAAATGGGTACCTATCAGTGTCATTTGCAGAGATTTCATTTGTATCCAAAAGGGTTCCTGTCATGTTCATTTATGGTGATTCGATTTGTCCAAAAGGGTTCCTATTAACTTCGTTTAATAGAGAATTGACATGTCCAAAAGGGTCCCTGACAATTTAGTTTGTGTCCAAAGGAGGCCGTATCAAAGGGTGATTTGTTATTTACTTTGTTTCCAATTGGATCCCTATGAATGTCATTTGCTGAGATTTCATATGTTTCCAAAAGGGTCCCTGTCAAATTCATTTATGGTGATTTGACTTGTCCAAAAGGGTCCCTATCAATGAGTTTTGTGTCCAAAAGAGACCCTATTACTGAGTAAGTTTGATGTAATTTGTTTCCAAAAGTGTCCCTATCAATGTCATTCACTGACATTTCATTTGTGTCCAGAAGAGACAGTTAGATTCATTAAAGATTTGTTTTGTGTCCAAATGTTCCCAATCATTACAATTTGTGTATAAATTGTCCCTATCAATTTCTTTCAATAGAGATTTGTTTTGTCCAACAGGGTCTCTATCAATGAGGTTTGTGCCTAATATAAACTTAATTACTGGGTAATTGTGATTTAGGTTGTTCCCAAATGGTTCCCTCTCAATGTCATTTGCGGAGATTTCAGATGTTTCCAAAAGGGTCCCTGTCAAATTCATTTATGGAGATTTGACTTGTCCAAAAGGGTCCCTATCAATGCGTTGTATTTCCAAAAGAGACGCAATTACTCAGCAACTTTAAATTGTTTCCAAATGCGTTCCAATCAAAGTCATTCACTGACATTTAATTTGTGTCCAAGAGAGTCACTTAGATACATTAAAGATTTGTTTTGTGACCAAATGGGCCCAATCATTGCAATTTGTGTACAAATTGTCCCCATCAAGTTCTTTCTATAGAAATTTGATTTGTCCAAAATGTTCTATATCAATGAGGTTTGTGTCTAATATAAACTGTATTACTGAGTAATTGTGATTTAATTTGTTCCGAAACGTGTACCTATCGGTGTTATTTGCTGAGATTTCATTTGTATCCAAAAGGGTCCCTATCAAATACATTTATGGTGATTCTATTTGTCCAAAAGGGTCCATATCAACTTCAGTTAATAGAGAATTGACATGTCCAAATGTTTCAATATCAATGAGTTTGTGTCCAAAAGAGACCATATTACAGAGTAATTTATTTTATAATTTGTTTCCAAATGGGTCCCTATCAATGTCATTTCCTGCGATTTCATGTTTCCAAAAGGGTCCCTGTCAAATTCATTTATGGTGATCTGTCTTGTCCAAAAGGGACCCTATTAATGAGGTTTGTTTCCAAAGGAGGTCATATCACTAGGTGATCTGTAATTTATTTTGTTTCCAAACGGGTCCCTATCAATGTCATTCATTAACATTTCATTTATTACTGAGTAATTTTGAATTATGTTTTTCTAAATGGGTTTCTATTAATGTCTTTTGCTGAGATTTCAGATGTTTCCAAAAGGGTCCCTGTCAAATTCATTTATGGTGATTTCACTTGTCCAAAAGGGTCCCTATCAATTAGTTTTGTGTCCAAAAGAGACCCTATTACTGAGTTATTTTGATTTAATTTGTTTCCAAAAGTGTCCATGTCAATGTCATTCACTGACATTTCATTTGTGTCCAAAAGAGACAGTTAGATTCATTAAAGAATTGTTTTGTGTGCAAATGGGCCCAATCATTTCAATTTGTGTATAAATTGTCCCTATCATGTTCTTTCTATAGAGATTTGATTTGTCCAACAGGGGATCTATCAATGTGGTTTGTGTCTACTAGAAACTTTATTATTGAGTAATTGTGATTTAAAATGTTCCCAGATGGGTACCTATCAGTGTCATTTGCAGAGATTTCATTTGTATCCAAAAGGGTTTCTATCAAATACATTTATGGTGATTCGATTTGTCCAAAAGGGTTCCTATTAACGTCATTTATTAAAGAATTGACATGCCCGAAATGGTCCCTACAATTTAGTTTGTTTCCAATGGAGGCAGTATCAAAGGGTGATTTGTTATTTACTTTGTTTCCAATTGGAACCCGTTGAATGTCATTTGCAGAGATTTCATATGTTTCCAAAAGGGTCCATGTCAAATTCATTTATGGTGATTTGACTTGTCCAAAAGGGTCCCTATCAATGAGTTTTGTGTCCAAAAGAGACCCAATTACTGAGTAATTTTGATGTAATTTGTTTCCAAAGTGTCCCTATCAATGTCATTCACCGACATTTAATTTGTGTCCAAGAGTGTCACTTAGATACATTAAAGATTTGTTTCGTGACCAAATGGGACCAATCACTGCAATTTGTGTACAAATTGTCCCCATCAAGTTCTTTCTATGGAAACTTGATTTGTCAAAAAGGTTCTATATCAATGAGGTTTTTGTCTAATATAAACTGTATTACTGAGTAATTGTGATTTAATTTGTTTCGAAAGGTGTACCTATCGGTGTTATTTGCTGAGATTTCATTTGCATCCAAAAGGGTCCCTATCAAATACACTTATGGCGATTCTATTTGTCCAAAAGGGTCCATATCAACTTCAGTTAATAGAGAATTGACATGTCCAAAAGATTCACTATCACCGAGTTTGTGTCCAAAAGAGACCATATTACAGAATAATGTTTTTTATAATTTGTTTCCAAATGGGTCCCTATCAATGTCATTTCCTGTTATTTCATATGATTCCAAAATGGTCCCTGTCAAGTTCATTTTGGGGATTGACTTGTC
>JAEAOA010001061.1:0-43939 GCA_016746295.1 Potamilus streckersoni | reverse complement strand
ATTAATGTTCATTCGAGAGGTAAATGTAAAGTCATGGTCCATTTAGTCTTTCGTCATACTCTTGGTTTCAGAAATGGTTCGTCTTCAATTTTTTTCTACCTCATTTTTTATTTTATAGCTTTATTCCTTCACAAAGAAAACCCTGATTCCAATAATACCTTTTTTTCATGCTGCTTGAAGTACGCATCAAAGTATATTTTGTATCCTGCTTAAACGCAAAAATCTAAATGTGTATCTAAAACAGACTTAGTAAAACAAACCGTAAAACTTAAATTTAGATGGTTTTGCTTTTTATGCTAATTTGCCGTTCTTATATATAGACAGGAAATAGTTTTACTGACGTAACTGTTCTCAAGTATTATCATTACTGAAGACTTAAACGCCAGATAAAATCGATAGCCATATAAAAAGTCAGGAGTGGACTGCGTACCAATGGCTTAAGATAGTAATCTTGTGCTAAAAAGGCTAAAATCTATATTTCCAGTTACTACTCAAACTTGGAGTGAATCAGCTGCTGCTGACGTCAGATAATGACTCGGGTATCAAGAGAGATGTCTTCTACCAGTGTAAGAAATGCTGACAAATTTCAACTACTTCTTCTGTTTCCGCGATAATCTGCTGTATATTTGAGTTCTAATTGTTTGCTTCTTAGCTCGTGCTTTGGCAAAATGCGGGTAAATTATACGTTTTGCTCTGAGTAATTTTGAACCATTTATAGATGCCCAAGGCATCTGTTTATAAGATGCATACAATGAAACAATACGAAAATGAGCCGTACACAGTTTGTTGGAAACGGTCTTCTGTACATGATGAACGTGTTAAGTAGATATATATTTATATTTATAAATATTCGTTAATCTGGTGTGTCATGAACAATAATGTATGTAATTTTGTATTGAATGCAAAATCCGGTTACATCCGCAAGTTACAAGGGTAACGAAAATCTGGAATTGCGGAAATTGGCATCCAACAACGATAAAGGATACGTTGCCACAATTTACGCTTGATGCCGTCGTCAGCATTGTATCTGAATCTGCGTTGTGTATGAATTTGCAGCAACTGTGGTTTACTCTTGTATGCAAACGTTTACTAAGGAAATAAACATGCGCGTGATTGGTTTAGGTAATGCTAATATTTTCTCGGTTTGATTTTTGATTTACAAATGTATCTTTTTTAAGTTATCTTCTTGTATCAGTAAACAAAATATTTAGTTGCTTTTAATGATCTCACTCAACAAGAATGTTATCTACTTTTTCGTATGGTTTTTGTTAGTGTCAATAAATGGACGTTTTTCTCTCTCTGGCCTCTTTCTGGAGCAAAGGAGTCATTCGTTACAGATGCTTTACCGACGGCCAATTTCCAGCATTTTGACCAAAGCAAAGATCTAATGGACACAATCGCCAATTGGAGTGAAGACTTTCCTCTGATGGTGATGGAGTTCTGGACAGGTTGGTTTGATCACTGGGGGTCTGGACATGGTGGAATGGCTCTCCAAGGTAGAACAACCATTATTATCAAACTAATTCAATATATTCTTACTAATGTTTGTATAGTTACACCACATTTTAGACCAATAATAGTTACTCCATTTACAATGTAATTATTGCTTTACATGATGTCAAAAAGTGTTCTATATAAATGCTGCTATTAACAAATTATTAAATTGTTTTGTCATAATTTATCTTTAGATATTGATCAATTTGGAATTCGCTTATAACTACAACTTTCAGTAATCTATAATACAGCCTGCTACATTAGGTAAACAATTGTTGATATAAATTCCCAGATTTAAATTTTGGACAAAGACGTAAAAAAAATAATTTCTATCTTGATTGTTTGTATTCACTTAGAATAAGATTGGTCATTGTACATTCATCCAATACAGGCACAATATATAAATCATTCTTTCCAGTGATTCAGATTCGTGTTTGAAAATGAATTTGTTTTAGCTCGAATGTTGCTGACGATTTCAGATTTTGAGAAATCTTTGAAAAGTATTCTTGAGGCAAATGGGTCGCTGAATTTTTACATGTTCCACGGAGGTACTAACTTTGGCTTCACCGCAGGAGCAAACAAGTTTGTTAACAAGCCATATGAACCGGATGTGACAAGCTATGGTAAGTTCTTGGCGGTAACGTATTTAAGACCAACGGCAATAATTTTCAAGGAGTGCTAATGCTGCAGTGTAGTATTTGGAGATAAAATTAATACAAAGCCAGTATCGTGACTAATTGAAGAATCCTCCATGTTTTCATTACTTTTAATTTTGTACTTTGGATCTCTGGTAGTCAGTTTTTTACTTGTTAGAGGTCATTCTTCTCCAAATGCATGCAGCATATAATAATTTTCGTCGCGTTGGCAATATTGTAAGGTTGAATCGATTACTATAGTATTCGCACACTCTTTGATTTGTGTGTACCCTTATCTATTTTAAAAACAAAAGCATCAAGGATATTAAGTATTCACAAAACTTAATCGTATCATTCACTCATTTATAAATAATAACAATATTGTCACCAAGGTGTCCCTAACACTGTCGACTTATTGTCTTTCTAACGCAAACGGGAGTTCACCAATGGAAACAAGCAGTCACTACTCGTCTATTTTTCGAATCTAGAATAGTCTACTTCAATAAATATTGTCGTTTGAGTCCGATATTTGCAATGTCTAGTTGTAATATGTCTATCACGAATTGAACAAATAAATAGAACCAATTGATGTGTGTTCAAAGAGCAGTAAGTCGAAAATTTATGTAATTATTGAGATTTGCAATGACAAAAATTGTATCGCATCTGTTTGTTGAAAACATATTGACCCAAGCAAATATGGCGACGCGTTGCTAAAGAATATCCCGTTTGTTTCGAAATGCAAACAAGCTGACAGACTGTTTGGCCCCCTGGCGACAATTGGGTTAGAAATTATTAATCAAGGAATGCAAAGACTGATCTTTGACCTTTTATTATATAATTTGTACCTTCCTTCTCTTCTTAAAATCGGTAGGTCTGGTGTTACAAACAAAAAGCGGGATGGTGAGAGAATATTACAATGTCATCAACATTGGTAAATTTAACAAATTGTGTTTATAGTGTAAATGAATAATCTAAAGCCTCTCTAGCAATTTTTTGTACTTATAATTATCTTTTAAAACGCATTAAATTTTATTAAAAAAAGAGTTTATTCAATATTTTCATATTTATAACAATCCATTTCAGTAAAAATTATGTCTTCCGCGTCCGGTATTTGTAATGGCTAGTTGTAATATTTCTATCACAAATTGAACAAATGAATAGAACCAACTCTTGTATACATGAGTTCAAGGAGACGTAAATCGAAAATTCACGTAATTATTGAGAATTTTAATGCTGGTGAACTATATCACATCTGTTGCTTGAAAACATAGACTGGCCCAAGCAAATATGGCGATCTTGTTGTTAAAGAAATTCCCGTTTGATTCGATATGCCAACAAGTTGACAGTATCTGGGACTCAGTGGCGACAACAGTTTAGAAATCGTATATCAATGAATGAAATGACTGAGCTTTGTCATTTTGTATATTATTGATGGCTTTAACTTTTAAAATCAGTAGTTGTGGGGTTACAAACAAATGGGTTGGTGTGAGAATATTATTGTGTGTCATCAACATTGGTTAATTTAACAAACTGTGTTATAATGCAAAACAAAATAAGTCAAAAGTCTATGTAGCAAAGTTATTTACAAATTAAACTTGATATTTTACAACGCATTAAAATTGATTAGAAAAGGAAATAATTCATTAAATTTTTATTCGTAAAGCCCATACTGAAAATTATGTTTGAAATGAACGGAAGCCAATATACTCTATTCAAGTCTTATTGTTACAAAACGATGTGTAGCAATATGATTTGATTGTGTCGTTTGAAATTTGCAGATTACGACGCCTTGCTGTCAGAAGCAGGGGACACAACCTCGAAATATAATAAAGCCAGGGAACTGTTACTGAAATACGTCTTGAGCGAAGAAGGTTGAATTCACCTATATTTAAATATTTACGCGAAGGCTTTATACTGTAGCCATTCATCATAAATTTGACGCAGAACTAATTCTGGGCTTATGTACTGACTAAATGCATATTGATTTGTCCACTTGTGATAAACTTAAATTCTCAATTCTCTATTCTTTACCATTTTGGTATTTGTATGTACAGATAATATATAAGATTAGAGAGAGAGAGAGAGAGAGAGAGAGAGAGAGAGAGAGAGAGAGAGAGAGAGAGAGAGAGAGAGAGAGAGAGAGGAGAGAGGAGAGAGAGAGAGAGAGAGAGAGAGAGAGAGAGAGAGAGAGAGAGAGAGAGAGAGAGATCAGCATTACATTGAAATGTGATGTACATCTTATAAATATATACTGCTGTAAGTAAACTGTGTAGAGTGTTTCACTGAGTTCTTCTACTATGCTTTTGCCGTTGTTGTTTTATTAAACAGAGGCGCGCACCTTGCCAGCTATTCCTGCAAATACAGAAAAGGGTAACTACGGTAAGTTAAGCAATTAGTGTCCGTAGTTATAACTTACCTAGAAAATCATTTTTTCGGCTTAATATTTTTCTATATGTAAGGCTGTGCCTCATACTGAGGTAATTACACTGGGCATTGGATTATCTAGGATAACTACCGTCACATTTAAAGAAAGACAAAAAATTGGCGGCATAAAAACTTTTGGTTTTGCTGGTAAATGAATAATACTGTAAAAATGCCTAAACGAATTTATCCACTAAATGTCAGTCTGTATTATATGTAACAGATAACGTTGAATTTTTAGCGATATGTTGTCAAGAAAAATGTTATTTCGATGCAGATTCATATCGCTTATCGCACGTTCTAGAAATATTAAAATACACTCAAATTAGCAACTTTATTTCATATATATATATATATATATAATCATCTCAAGAACACAATTTATATACTTGCACAAAATTTAAACTGAGAAAAGAAATTCCGGTGTTAAATACACAATGGAAAATAACCAAGACACTCCTGGAATTACCGTTTATTAGCATTTCGTCGCAAATACAAATACTTTAACATTAACAAAAACCTTTTAAGAGATAATGCATTAAGTTATCCATATTCCTGATTAGAACAGTTCTCCTGATTAGGCTAGAAGAACATCAGACTTGAATTCTATGAAAACTGAAAGGCTGTTTTCATCTCGGTTTTTCAATCTGCTTAATTTGTGCAAGAGTAAATGACTTTTAAATAATTATGGTATGCAAAAATGTCAATTATTCACTTTACCTGTAAAAACTCCCAACGTCATGTGTAAGTTTTCTATTTGTTCTAGACAGTTTTTATACCGCGTAAAGATTTTGTTTATAAAGATAAAATTTCACGGATATTTCGAGGACCTGTTCAAGACATGTTTTATATGGACAAGCAATTAACAGATTGTCTGTTTTTATTGTTTGAAATGAGAATTTATTTCAGGAATAAATGGTTTGATATTGATACAAAATTATATTTGTTTCTATATCAAATATTCCAACCAAATTTGCCATCCTTCCAAATTTGTTGTTTTTACTTTTTATTATTCTGCTGCTATACAAGTTGTTCCAACAGAGAATCCATTATTCTCGAGTTAAAGTGAAAAAGTGAAGCAATAAAGCTTAACTTATAAATTTCAATTACTATGATGTACTGATTTCTACACATCAAAACCCGTCATGACTAAAATATTTGGCTAGTGGATTTCTTTTTTCTGTTTAAGGTTCTGTGAGCATCTCAGCTTATATGGATGTCGAAGACATCCTTCGACTCGTTGAGGTAATAATACTTTAACAATGGTTATGCTAAAGAGTGGTTGTATGTTTATGCTAACAAGAGATTGTATGTTTATGTTAATTAGAAGTTACATTAGTAAGACAAATATGCAGCTTTTCAGCATTTAATCTATTTTTGTAACTATGTTGAAGCATTTAAAAAACATTACTTTTATTTGTTGTAAAACTGATTTCATATATTAGTTTTCGTAGCACTCTTAGTCAATTAGGCGATCTTTTTCATTAGTAAAACTTGTCTTTTATCGCCGAAACAGTACCACAACTACCTTATTTATCTGACTGTAATTTGAAAGCACTATATGAAGTACCAGTGAAATATATTTTTAAATCCCCACACGTAATACTATCTTTTCGATGCTTAGCAATTGGTATTTTGAGGTATGTTCTGGAATTAGAGTATAAGTCGCGTACCGCTTTTGGACAACACTGTAAAAAGTATCTTCTTTTTATTTATACATCAAGAATCCAGTTACCATTGAAACACCCGTTGCCATGGAGATGTTAAATATCCACAAAGGTTACGGTCAGAATTTTGGTTATGTTATGTACCGCTGCAACCAGACAATTCCTACTGGCAATCATACGCTCACATTTACCTCCATGCCTCTTGACAGGGCGCAGGTAAGAGACAGTTCTGAGTATTTCTATCGATTTAAAATATAGTAACTTAGATATTCTATAATTTATAATGTCATGTAAGAGATCATTTTGCTAGGTGTGGGGTTGGGGAAACATTACGGCAACATTAGATTCAGGAGGAAGTCCATGAAAAAAACCATACAAAGTTTCATCAGTAAAAAATATAAGTAATTAACTATATTTGTGCACGCATTGTCTTTCTGTAATCACTTATTTAAAGATATTCCATGTATTTTTTCTTTTTAAGAGAAAAAAACCCAACTAAACAGCTTTGTTTGGCAAAGTTCAATACGTAAATATATGTAAAGAGAAATATTTAAAAATACATTTAAATAAAATACTGGGAAATTAAATGTAACCTTTTTCTATTCGAATAGTGAAAAAAATTCAATAAGCTGACACTTTAGTTTATTTTTCAGCAAAGGGAGGAAGAGGAGAATAAATAATAAGTCGAACGATATCAAATATTGTTATTGTTTTTAAAACAGGTATTTGTCAACGGGAAGATGGTATCTACTTTGGATTGGAAAAATACGAATCTTTCAATGACATTGACGGAGGCATCTCTGAATCAGGTATTTAAGTTCTTTTGCAGAACATTTCATTTCTTATCTTAAAGTATATCTTTCTACATGTTCCCGTTGTTGAAACGCTTCCTTCGAATGTCATAACTGAGTGCCTTAGATCAGAAAATTATAAATGATCTTGACATTGTTGAATTTCGTTGTACATGCGCTGGTCAGCGTGTTGTGAGTGGCGATGCCAATACAAGATTGTTAAAATAACATGGGTAAATAGATATAAATTTATAATTTACATTTCAATTATATAGAACAATGATTTTAATGAAAACTTCATAACAGTCGAGTCTCATTTGAAAAAATACGAGATACAATATTTTCAATGGTACATTAATGTTTGTGTATCTTAGTTATATCTGATGTTAATTTGCTTTCGAATCTCCACTGAACTAGTCTGAGGCTTATGTCATGTTGTATATTTGTTGTTGTTGTTGTTCTGGGGCATAACGCCATTTTCCAGCACACGATAGGCTATACATGACGGCCAGTATTAATGGTGGAGGACAAAAAGGGAAAATCCACGTTTAGAATCACCGACCTATGAGAAGCGACTGGCAAACGTTCTCACAAGTCCACATTCGCCGAATCTTAGACTCGATCCCACGCAGACAGAGGTGAGATGGCAGTGATCCGTAACGGAGAGCGCTTTAAACCACTAGGCCACTCGGAGCCTCGTTGTATATTTGTATCGGCATTCTAGGTATCAAATTCAAAAATAAAAATTTGACTTCTTTCCTCCCCTCACACGCACACACACAAACACAGACACACACGTATCAAGTAAATCTCAATTTTTATTCGTATAACAGGCTCCTTTAAGCAAAAGATTTCAAAGTAATTTTGGTGATTCTATTGGTCTCCTTTTAAGTTTGCTTCTTTCTTAAAAAGAAATTATGTATATCTAATTTGTTTTTTGTTTAATTGATCTTGTTCATGTTTGAGGATAGAATATTGGGTTATGAATATTTAATTTTTTTGTCTGCTTGTGCTTTCTTGACGATGAAGATAGAGGCTTGGAGCGTGCTTGCTTTTTGTCGTGTTCGTAAGTTATTAACAGAAGTTTATTTGGTCCAGTTCAGGTCTGAACTGTAATATTTCAAAATTATTCCAACATATTTATTTCTTAAGGGTGGATCAAAGGCTTTTGTAAGCTAACTCAAAATTATAAGGTGGTGGTGGAATTTTGCATGTGTTTCCATACAACGACTACTTTACTGTTTTTAATGTCGAAACAAATACTACTTTTGCTGGAAATGAGAATTAAGTCCGACCGTTTGAAATCTTCTAGACAAGCCCTTGTTCCTGTAGTGACACCATACTTATAGTTTAGTGCCTATTCAGTAGGTTAATCATGTCTGAATCCATCTGGCTTAAAAAAAAGTCTTGGACGAGGAGTTCGTCATTTATTAATTTACATATTATTTTATCTATTTCAATTTTAGTCAATACATGTTTTGCCAGGGCAGTTTTTGTCTTCATTCTTTAATTTATATGCAGCAAGAGAACAGACTGGACATTCTTGTTGAGAATCACGGACGAGTGAATTATGTCCAAGCAGGATACAATTATTTCAACGAGGAAAGAAAAGGTGAAAAAGGGGCGTTTATATATATATATATATATATATATATATATATATATATATATATATATATATATATATATTGTGTTTGTGACAGTATCACAATCATATTTGAGAAGAATGCAAGTAGGGTCAATGCAGACTTATCAAAATAATTTAAAGTTTTACTTTTAGATACATTTAGATTTTTTTCAAGAAGATAGGAATGAAATGAGTGAAAACAATATAAACCTATACACACACACACACGTTACGTTATATATATATATATATATATATATATATATATATATATATATATATATATATATATATATCCCAGTCCTACCCTAATGAGCGACAAGGATACACCCAGGGATAATGTGAACAAAATTCATATTTTTTTGCCTAATAAATTGATGGTTAATGGTGTTGATATCGATAGTCTCTGAATTACAACCCATGGGATACATTCACACAAACAGGTTTTAGGACAAATAAACAAAACCGTTGCGCGGATCAGCTTGATACAACACCTAATGATATCCCAAGGTTTCATAGAAACATGTTCTCACACTCCGGGGATATGGATCAAAATTTAAAAACCGTTGTGCTCATCTACAGGTCACCCTTAATCGTGTTTAAATTCTCCATTTGGAACGGTGGAGGAACTGTGCAAAATAACACATGCGCTCTTGTCCAGACTGGCATGGTAATGTTTTCTCTTATCTGTCAGTATGGATAGACATTTTCCAAGGGAATACCAATCCAAATAATCTTTTTCCCACTTCAACGCGACCTTAATCCTGACTTAGGGACAATGTAGACCTTTTTCATGATTCATGGACTATTTTAACCTTCAAAATAGAGCATAGTGCACCACATATAGCAAAAACTTACATATTTTCATTGTCCATTAAACATTCTTTTATAACAAGAAAGATCAAAATTATTTTCTACACAGCTTGCTTATTAAACCATGAGTTGACGTTATGTATTCAGCAAAAATATAAGTTACGCACATAACTACCTATTCTGCTTTTACTTAATAATAATAATATAACGAGGTCTTTATATAGCGCCTAATCTTTAGTAGCTCTAAGCGCTTTACATCATTCGACATAATTTAAAAAGAATAAAAAAAACATATATAATGATATGATTACCAAAATAAAAACAAACACCACAAAATTAGAAACAGAATAAACATGCTGTAAATTTTTAAGGCAAGGATACGTTATTATAATACATTATTAGGTCTTTGTGACTGTTCTTGCGGTTGAAATAGATGAGTTTTAAGAGCGATCTTGAATGAGATCACTATGTCTTTGCGTCTAAGTGCAGTGAGCAATTCGTTCCAGGTCTCTGGGCCCTGGTATGCAAAAGAACGTTTTCCATATGATTTCAACTTCATAGTGGGAATAATGATAATACGAGTGTCAGAAGAGGAGCGTAAGCATCTTGCAGGTGTATACACGGGTGGAGGTCAGATAGGTATGTTGGACTGTAGCTCGTCAGTAAAACGTAGCACAGAGAACAAATTTTGTGTTTTATTCTGGATCGTATGGATAGCCAGTGTATGGTAAAGAGCAGCGTGTAGGCGTGCTCTGACCGTAGTATTCTAAGGATGATCGGGGCCGCAGTTTTTTGAACTTTTTGAAGTTTCTGATGTAGATATTGAGATGAACCATACCAGACGGAATTGAATTACAATAGTCCAGTCTTGAAAGTACTAAGGAACACACAAGTGTTTCAGTGGCATCAGCTGATAGATACTTGCGAATGGAGCTGATGCGTCTCAGCTCAAGATATGCAGCCTTGCATATGTTCATGACATGCTGATGCAATGAGAGAGTATTGTCAAGAGTAATGCCAAAGTTTCGTCCTGACTGCTTGAATTTGATTTCGGTGTTGCTGATATTTATTGTCAGAGGTAAAGGATGTGAATGAGACAGTTTTTATGTTATAATTATGATGGTTTCAGTTTGATCATCATTCATCTGCAGCTTGTTACATGTCATCCATGATTTACATTAGAAATGCACCTATCTATGCCTTGGATGGTTGCTTCAACTTCAACTGGATGGCTAGATTTGTATATTTGGGTGTCATCAACATACAAGTGGTGAGACACTGGATGATGATCTATGACAATTGAGAGTGGCTGAGTGTAAAGAATAAAGATAACAGGTCCAGCAACAGACTTTTGTGGAACACCACAGCATAGATCAAGTGGGCTGGAGTGTTTTCCATTTGAGGACACAATTTGGGTCCTATTGACCAAGTAGGACTTGAACCTTAGTAAGGCCGTATCATGAATGCCAAATACATGCTGGAGATGGTGAAGTAATATATCATGGTCTATAGTGTCAAATGCTGCAGACAAGTCAAGGAGAGTGAGGACTGTAGTCTTTCCGATATCAAAGCATAGAAAAGGTCGTTGACTACTTTCAGAGGAGCAGTTTCAGTACTGTGGCGAGGGAGATAAGCAGAATGTACATTGCTAAAAAGACTTTTTGAATTCAGATGAGATAAAAGTTGGGTTAGAACAACTTCTTTTTTGACATGATTGGGAGATACGAAACTGGGCGGTAGTTCCTTAGATCATTATGGTCGAGTGTTGGTTTCTTCAGCTTTATAATGGCAGTTTTGCAAAATGATGCAAATTCCCCAGATGAGAGAGACGTATTAATAACATCAGTTAGTGAAGGAAATATTGGATCCAAGCACTCTAGCAGCAATGACGTCGGAATCGGACCCAGTTCACATGAATTTGGTACACTCTTCATCGCGATTGTACGTACTAAATCCACAGACAAGTTCAAATGCTGCTAAAGGTTGCCGCTAAAATTCTGTATCGCAACTGTATGGTGATGACGAGTCAACCGAATTATCTCTGATGGTTTGTACTTTGTCACGGAAGAACTTTGTAAACAGATCCGAAAGGTCGAATAGAGAGAAGTTAGCTGGTAGCGGTGTACATTTGTTCCGCTACTCTAGCTTGTTAGTAATCTCAAATAGCTCTTTGCAGCTGAAACTTTCCGTGATCTTAGTACTATAGTGGGCCGATTTCGCTGCATGGCATTTCGCTGCATTTTTATGACATTCTTCTTAGCGGCACAACAAATCTGCTTAGGAATAGTGAGTGGTGAAAAGCCAAAGCCTCTCAGCTTTACGACGGTCTCTGAGGCATGTTTGTCGAGCAATGAACTCGGACAGTCATCAAGCCGTTCTGCTGTAGAAGGTAAGCTAGTTATTAGGCTTCCTTGGATGTCGTGCATTAGATTGGTTCTTTTTATCATACGGAGGTTTCTCTTAGTAGCGAGTAAAGGTGGAGGGTTAGGGACTGATACGTCAAGATGGCATATAATGCAGATGTGACCTGATGAAAGTTCGTGGGACACCAGGGAAGACAGAAGAATATTATCATCAGGTCTGTAAAGAATCCAACTTGAACCTTCTGAAGTCTGATTTTATGTTGCAAAATCTGCTGTTGTAATTGTTCTTCTTTTAATGTCGCATTCTCATTATTATTTACGAAGGGGGAATAAATGATATATCAAAGTTAAATCAAGAATTCGTTATTTATGATCCTTGATAATACTTACCTGTTCACCATTGTTATCATTGCGTCAGCTATCGACTTCAATCCAGATTTTTCGTTCAGGTCTGTGACAAAAGTAATCGTTCCATACTCATTGTGTAGATTGGAATATTTCGTCATTGGGATTATAATATTGTAATAGCTAATGTCCGGTGCTAAAATTCTTATCCTCAATTCGAATTTTAGCTATCCTTAAACGACGCATATGGCCGACTGCGTTTTTCGTCGCCTTTAATCGACGGCATGGGGACAGAAATAAACTTTATTTTTTATAGTTTATCAACAAACCTAACTTTTATAATTGCATACCAACATGGAAGTTGATTCACTAGCAATATTACTTAAAGCCATGGCATTAGTTTTATGCAGCATTCTTCTTATTCTACTCATGATGGTACAATTGAAGGAACAACGTGACCGAGACTTCCTTGTAATTCATAAATGCGCCAATAAAGTTATAGTTAAATGTTTATTGTTGACAATGTATTATGAGTTATATACTCTGGTACCTATTTATAAGGAATGACTCTTTGAATTCTAGATGCAACATCAAACAAATGTTATACAACATAACTAAGTACAAAGTTTATATTAACTTGTACATTCAGTTAGTATTTCGCGAAATCAAATGAATTTTCATAATCACAATTACGTATAAATTAGCATCGGTATATTGGGTGTTAACCTGCAGGGGAATTATTTTTGATATTTACTTTTTATTACATATATATTAAGGTATTAATGGAGATGTACACCTGAACGGGAACACGTTGAAGAACTGGACCATTTTCCCACTGGAAATGAAACAGAACCTTTTACAAGGGTAAACTAATTTTATTTAGTAAGCAAGAAATTTAGTGACATTCTATCAATGAACGCGTAAAATACAGATTTGATGATAGCATCGGGTGTGGTCAGATAGCTTGTTAAGATATCGCAGTTTTTGATGTTTTCGTTTCTATCTCAAGTTTAATTTCGACATCTTGGATATTCTATTTGGTGGAATCGTTTACATAAAATGTAAATCCTGAATTTACTAATGAGATATAAAATAGGACATCAACTGCTTCTAGTTGTATAATTGCATTAAAAGTGAGATATCACCTGAATATCAAACACAAGCGTAAAGATGCATCTGTTATCCATTAATGTCTGCTTTTAATTTATGCTCATTTTATTTTCCTATAATAATATGGTCATTTGGTTGAAATATTCAGGAAAGGTTCTGAAATTATCTTACTATTTCATAATGCTTTTTACAAGTCTAGATAATAACATATGTTTCACAAAGTCGTTATTTTCAATTTCTTATCCTTTATATTTTTTGTCTGAGTGTTCTTTAATCTGATTACAGAGCACTAGAGAGCAAGGCATGGAAATCCAACAAGCCGAACGCCGATTCTCCAACTCTCTGCACAGCCACTCTCCATTTGTCCGAAAAACCCAAGGACACATTTCTAAAATTGCCAGTAAATATCCTACATTTTCTCCATTAACGAGTTTGCTTGAGTCTTTCCTTAATAAATACGTAGTCTTTCAGGTTTGGAAGATTTTTCGTATCACTGTATCCAAACTATGTCTATTGTTTTCCGAGATTGGAGGCATCGACGTACCTAGAGTATCATTTTCAGCATTTAGCATTAAAGATGATTAGGTAAACTATACAGTTAACAGTTTTTGTTTCTAAAGTAATAATCGACCAATATATATATATATATATATATATATATATATATATATATATATATATATATATATATATATATATATATATATATATATTAGTGTGAAGTAGGTCCAATTAAGTAGTTTAATTATAATTAGAGATTGAACAGTCATGACAAATTGTATCTCTGTTTATTTTATCAAGGGCTGGATCAAAGGGACAGTGTATGTGAACAATTTTAATCTGGGCCGGTACTGGACAATTGGTCCCCAGCAGACACTATATGTTCCTGGACCCATTTTGAAAAAGGGAAACAATACGGTGAGTTGAGTCCACGTTTAATTCCGAATTTAGTGACCACTTTTGTAATTGCAATAATCCATTTACGTTTTTTTTTACAAATGTTGAGATATATTGCTAATATTAAGGACGAATACTTGAAAAATATAGCAAAAATTTGGTGTGAAAGTTTTATTCTTTATACTGCAGAGGGAGAGAGAGAGAGAGAGAGAGAGAGAGAGAGAGAGAGAGAGAGAGAGAGAGAGAGAGAGAGAGAGAGAGAGAGAGAGAGAGAGAGAGAGAGAGAGAACCCCCCAAATTTCTTTGGAGGGGTATCACGTAACTCTATCACAGCTAACAATCTCATGTTAAATGATGATAACAATGTAATTGTATGTCAAACACTCATCAGCTTATTTACAATAGTTTACTAAACCATTTGTTTTGACGTATCTTTCCAGATTCTTGTATTTGAGCAACATAAAATGGGAGAGGAGATTGTATTCCAGGATACGCCTATTTTAAGCTAGGCACTTTTCAGGCACCTTATCTACACCGATGCCAGACAATAGTACTAAAAATATAAAGCAACAAAATTAAGCAAAACAAATTACGAAAAAGGGGTTCGTGTGAAAGCATGAATGTTTTGTCGGCAACCTAACCTGTCTTTGAATATTCGTATTATTAATGCTGTGTTGTTTTACCAGCACACACACATACGCGCGCGCGCGCGTATTCCCGTACCTCAATAGTTAGAGTACCGGACTAAAAACCGAAAGAGTGTGGGTTCGAATCCTATTATCTTAGAACAATTATGTCAAAAGTTTATTTTGAGTGTGAAAACAAGTATACTTAGCTTTATGGTACATTTACAGAAATAAATATATTCGTATATTCTCTTTTCATTGTATGTAGTTTACTACGAAACACATTACCATTGCATATCTGAAACTGTCCAGAATGTGTTAGTGACACGCAAAAGCAAGTCACAGAGTACGTTATTTCGTTATTTATTCATATGTTCTTTGGTTATTTTAATTAATCAGAGTGATAGTTATTTTCACAAAAGAATATTTTGCAGAGAGTATATTATTAAAGGTGTCTACAAAAGTTTACACTTGGGCAAAACGTATACAAAGATATACGGTGTAGTAAGGTTCACACGTGGACAAAACCGATAAAAAGAAAAAGGTTTAGGAAGGCTTACACGTGGACAAAACGGATAAAAAGAGAAAAGGTTTAGAAAGGCTTACAATGGACAAAACTGATAAAAAGAAAAAAGGTGTAGGAAGGTTCACACGTGGACAAAACGGATAAACCACAAAAGGTGTAGAATCATTATGTGTCTGGGTCCTAATTCATAAGCACTGAAAGCACTTGCATCCAGCCAATGGCTTCAATTTATGATGGATTGATAAATCTTGTTAAAACAATACATTATATGGCTGTCTATACATGAGTTAAACATATAGATACATTATGTCTCAACAGCCTGTATAGATTTGTTGCGAATACTGATATATATATATATATATATATATATATATATATATATATATATATATATATATATATATATATATATATACATACACACACACAACTTATAGCTTATTTTTATCTTATCACATCAATGTCAGCTAGCCTCCTTGCTTTACCAACCTTAGCAGTTCTGGAAAAATGTTTAATTTTAAAAGTAAAATAATAATTAAGAAGAGCAATTATTTTCAGTCTTGTGTATTTTTGAAAAATATTCACATTTGCAAGATCAAAGTAAACTTTGCTTCCACCGTCTTGTAAAAGGATTCCTATTATAAAAAGTCGCTTGTAGTGAACTTCTCCTAGCATGGATGTTGTTTCGATGCTAAAATCTCTGCGATAAAGTATTAATTGTATCCTTCAACATATGTTTCTGTCAACACATAAACGACTTTTTATGTGGCTTTGGATTCTGTTTGCTAGCTTTTAAAGATAGTTGGAACAGAGCTTTCGATTGAGGTAACTATATTCACTGTATAAACTAAGATGATGACTGTGATGACGATGATGACGATGATGATTATTTCGGCAAAATTGCCCCATGTTAGATTGACATACTGGGGAACTGATACCTGTGTCTGGAGTGATCACTGGATTAATGAACTGAGACCATTGGATATATAGAAAGGCAGGAAATTATTGAAATCAGAGTGTATCCAGTGAGAAATGCTACATGTATATATATATGTATGTATGTATGTATGTTTTGGTCCAAGAAGACTTGCAATGGATCCCTTGGAAGAATATGAAGCACAAACAGCTGTTGTAACAATGCACTACATAAGAACCAATTGTTATATATGGATTCTTGCTTGAAGGAGTACAAAAACGTATCAATCGTTATAGAAATACTAATATATGCGTGGCTACTGTGCCATAAAATTAAGCAGCATTATATAAGTCTTCGAATTCTCGTTCACAAATTGGGCTCTATCCGTGTAAAATGAATGTGTCTCCTTTTAAGATGCGTATATAATTTAGTTTTTGCATCAATTATAACTAAAGGGCCGATTCTCTGGAAAACTTAAAAATACATTCATAAAAAGTCTTTTATTTTTGTTCATTGTTACTCGATTGGTTTAAAGGGCAAGCTTGTGTGGCATATACATTCTTACACCAAACATTTCGTAGAAAAGCGGTTTAAATAAGTGACATATCCAGGCATGTTGTGGTGTGGTGGTGGGCGGCGGCATAAATAAATAAATAGCAAAGGCATATGTTGGAGCAGGACCTATTGATCCCAGAAGATGACGCTTGAAATGTTTCCATGGTTTTAATTGTGAAGAAAATGTATCTAGAAATCAAAATATCCTATTTGTTTTTGGTTCAATAACGAAAATTACTAAACACAATCTAAATACCAAATCACTTAATCTCATACGTTGCCAAGCGACTCAGATGTTTTAGCAGCAGGCAGGGTGAACCCTACAAAAGTTTGCTCGAATCCTTAACGAAAAATAAAGGTTCCTTCAGAGGCTGAAAAAAAGTCAATAGCACTAAACCAAAGTCTCTAACTAATTATATTTCCATACGGTAAAGAACAGGTAATTTAAATCGCCTGATATTAGCTCAGTTTGTTATACTATTATTGAAGTTATTTGGTCCTTACTTTGTAAGGCTATTTTGTTTACTCGTAAAGCGACTCAATTGTTGTCCTTCCACCCTGCCTGCTGCTATTGATGGTCAAGGGAAACTAACCAAAGATTTTATCTAGACCAACAGGATATCTTGACCTACGATCATGTAGATTTATTGTTATAAATCCAAATGGAACAAATTGTGCTTTAGAAAAGAAATTTTTAAGTTTAATCATGTCCATATCCCCTGAACACCAAGTATAATAAATATTTTGTAAGGTATAATTATCTACTCCAGTAAACACAACCAAAATATTAAGTTATCTCTAATCACTTTAGGTGTTTTTGAGACGACCTCGAGAAAATATTCTAGCTGGATTAGATTGTTTGTGCAACATCACATCATCATATACTACGAGATTATTAATGAATCCATCTAAGTCATCTACAGATGGGGCTTCATCCATATCTGTGATAAAGTCAATAATATCGTCACCATCTTTATTAACCGATTTTGCTTTTTCATTAAAATCCTTAAGTACTTCGTAACAATGTTGATCATCTACAGACGGTGGTATTAAATATTGTTTGTTCCATCTCAACCACCTCATTATTAAATTTAATAATAATTGTGTTTTACCTGATCTAGATGGACCTATTATAGTCATTCTTATCGAATTTGGTAATGCTGGATGGTGCTTCACTGGTTCCTGTTTTCGTGTCGCCGAAAAATCAATTATTTTATCCATATTATTAATAACATGAATCTATGTTGTGTTCGATGTAGATCATCTACACCCACCACTGGATTGACAACAATAATAACGAAAAATAAACGACATGCATTAACAGGTAAATGTGTAAAATGTGGTACACAAAAATATAAATTTATCTCAGGAACAACAAAGATAGGTGGGGATATTGCTGCTTCTTTAGGAAAATTACCTGGATTACCATGGGCTAAGTATATTGGTGATAAACACCTTCCAGGATATAATTACTGTGGTCCTGGAACTCGACTTGATATCCGACTTGACGATCGGGATCAACCAAGACCAGGAGAGTATCCAGTAAATAAAATTGATCAAGCATGTCATGTTCATGACGTTGCTTAAAGATTTGCAGCAGCGGCATCTTGCAGATGTAAAATTGATTCATGCATTAAATTATATACCTAATAAATCTGTTAGAGAGAAACTCGCTAGTTTCCTAATAAAATCCGCTATGAAAAGTAAAATAATGTTAGGGGCTGGTAATTAGTTGTATAATTATTATAATGGAATCTATTTATTATAGCCCAAGAGGGTATTTGAAAGGTAAAGCAGCGATCACTAAACTTGCTAAAGCAGCAAAAGTTTCACATTCTGTTGCTGCAAATTGGTTAGCACGACAGGCAATATGGCAAATTTATCTACTACCACCAAAAACATTCAATATGCACATTTTGATGTCAGTGTTCCTAACGAAGTTCATCAAGCAGATATTTTGTTTTTACCACATGATACTATTAAAACACGTGGACGAAAGTCACGCACGTACAAATACGCATTGACTGTTGTTGATATTGCAAGTAGATATAAAGAAGGTGAACCATTATAAAAAAAACATCGTTTGAAGTTGCAAATGCGTTTGAGCGAATTTATCAACGTGGTGGTCTACAATGGCCACAACTATAACAAGTAGATCCTGGTAAAGAATTTTTTGGTGCAGTATCATTTTTGATGAAAAAACATAACGTTACAATCAGACGAGGGCATACTGAAATTCATCGTGATCATGCAATCGTTGAACGATTTAATCGAACACTTGCTGAGCGGTTATTTGGATATCAATATGCGAAGGAAATATCTTCTGATTTAAGTCCGGTGAGCGATCTCGTGAATGGGTTGCAAGGTTACCAAGTGTGATATCTGCATTAAATAATGAAATTACTCGTGTAACTTCCATGAAACCTTCTAATGCAATAAAAAAATATATACCACGTAGCGATGAATACGGACAACGAGGTCAACAACCAGTATTAGGTAATGTAATTGTGAGATATTTATACGAACCAGGGGAGTTGGAGGGTGGCAAAAGACGAGCTACTGACCCTATTTGGAGTTTGACCACACATACAATTTCTAGCGTGGTTAGATCTACTGGAAGACCTGCTATATACAGACTAGATTCTACTGCCCCTCAACGTGAATTTGTGCGTGAACAATTGCAAGTAATTCCTGCAGATACACAATTACCGCCGCCTTCACTTATGTAAACGAGAACCCCTACGTCGATTACATTCAAGACAAGTCAACGTTACATTTTCACTTGTGTGACCAAGATCACTATTTATTCTGTCTACGGTAAATTGTCTTGGATTATTATTCGAATATTGCCATAACATTATTGTGTTACAACTTGTACAGTGATTATTCTGTAATTGTTTTAGTTTTATAATAAATTCAGTATCAATATCAAAGTCATGTTTATTTTTTTGTCACATTGTTTATAAGACGCTAATGTTTTCTTTATTACATCGTCATTAGTAATTTCTTCAGTTATCACATAATCTATAATAACCCTATGTAGTTGAGTTATTCGTCTGACGCGAGATACTGCAAGATATACTAAATTTGACCACTCGATCTGGTCATCTACAATCCAGATATTTGCATCAGAAATAGTTAATCCCTGTGACGAATGAATCGTTATAGCGTATCCTAACGTCCACGGTGATTTATCCATATTCAATGCTTCTTCAACTATATTAATATTTACCAAAATAATGTCATTCAATACTAGATTTTGTACTTCGCCACCAGGAATTTTAACTTCAATATTCTGTCGTCGAGTATCTGCTGGGCGATAACATAATGGTACAGGTAGATGTGAAAAGTTTTCTTTATGTAACGTAAATAATTTATTCTGCAATTCATCACGAACTATTTTTCTACTTGCGACTATCAAATCAGTAGGTATCCATAAAGTTAAAAAAATCATTCATGGTAGTTTCTGGAATTACCTCACGCATTATCTCACATTGTATTTATCTGGTTGTAGTCTGATTAATTTTTTAAGTTCTTTCAGCGGTTCATCAATAGCTCTATGATCATCATGTATTTCTTCGTAATAATCCACATTATTCTTTAGCCATTCATGTGGAGACAGTCCAACAAAAGGCGGTGGTTGACCATGATCACCACACATAATCACAGCCGTGTTTTTTGTTAGTAACCATTCAAGGAATGTTTTTAGTGTTTCTAACGACACCGTGTCTATTTCGTCCCATATAATATACTTAAGTATATATTTCTCACCCATTCGCTCAGAAGACCATGTATCTCCACACCATCTAAAAAAACTATGATAAGTGCAAGTGTTTACCCCTCGTTTTTTTATCTCTCTGGCTAGTTTATGTGTAGGTGTCAAAACGATCATATCTGAATTGTTTTTCATAAATAATTTAATCACACGAGTTGTTTTACCTGACCCTCCACACCCATTATGATAAACAGTCTTATGTTTAACCACAAGATCATACACATATGGTGCAAATGATTCTAATATTTGATTATTATTTATGTAATATATTTCCTTAATTTCAACGTCAGCAAATTCAGAATAACTAAGTATATTTTCTTGCTTTATCCTCCATGTTCCCCACTCACCGTTACCGAGTAGCGGATTTAATAAATCCTTATATTTTTTGTTTATATAAAGTGAATCCGTAGCGACCCTAACAGCGTGACGAGGAAATCTATTTATCATCGACAGTAGATGTATAGAAACATAGGCTAACATTGAAGATCTCAAATGAGTAAACTGCGGTGAGTCGCCATCAAGATAACTCACAATAGTACCTAGTTTGGTTCCATCCGATAAATAAGCATTATATCGGCTTATAAATGTGTTTCTCTCTGTTGTATCAGCGATTATAAAATCTAACTCAGCATCGTCCATAATCAATCTTGTACAGTGTCGTTTATAACCGTATGAACCACCTTGAGTAAACTTACCAATTATCTTTCTACCGAGATCTTTTGCACGCTTCTCATCGTGCTCGTCTCTGTATTTACGTATATTATTATTAATTTTAATAATGTCATCTTCGGCAAGATCAGGAAATTCCTTCCTGGCATCTTCTATATTAAATATATCCGGTTCTTGTAACCAAACTTGCTTTTGTTAACTATAGGATATAATCGCGTCATTTACTTTTAACGATACTAATACTCCAGCATCAATCATATATCTTAATAACACTCTTGGTGCCCAACATTTTTCTAAAAAGTGTTTACCAAACCAAATATAAGTAATCGGATGGAGATCTTTTGCGAACTCAAATGATTCTATATATGCAAATCCTGTTATGTCAAAATCTGGTAAGGGTCCATTTATGGAAACTCTAGCCATGTCATGTTTAGGATGTCCGAATCTGTTAAAATATTTAGAACACTCACCATATCCAAGAAAACTTCCAGGATAACATGCAGCCATATCGACTGATATAACATCATTATAATTGTATTTAGTATTCCATAATCCTCCGTGTCCATATTCTATGCAACTTTTTTGTATATCCTCAATAAATTCTGATCTTGGAGGTTTCCATGAATTTTTTTCCTGAGCGAAATGGGCCGCGACTGATGGTACGGTAAAACAATTATTCAGTAGTTGTCTGATTTTGTCATCGTCAGAAGTATATTTTAGTGCAAGATTTCTCATTTCTTCATAAAGAGATTCTGTACAATAAATATCACCATTGGGTCGTACAAATTGATCATGATAACCGTGTTCCGAACTCTGAAATAACCAAATTGATACAGGGTCTTTTTTACTTATATTTTTAATAAAATCAAATACATAACCATTATAAAATTTAATCATTCTGTCTCGTGGGAATATTGTTATAGCATCAGTCCATGCATGTGCATTATAATCAATGATTGTTATAGGGCTTCCATTTTTTTATATTTTGGTTTGTATAATATCTCTCCCGTTAACGTTTTTACTGTTATTGGAAATCTTAATGACTTTTCTAGCTTAGCAACATCCTTAATAGATGCACCTGAATCTTTAACGGTCTCTGTCCATTCATATATTTTTGCGTCTTAAATCTGTTAAGCCATTGCCACGCATCGCATTTGTAAAATGTTCAGTAATGGGCTCCGCAACACAGTTTATTCTTGACTCTGATAGTCTCATCGGTTTGAGATCCGCAATATTAGGTTTAGCATTTAGTAAAAACAATCCATATACCACAGCAGTAACAGGATACCCTCGCTCAAAATACGGTCTATCAATACCAGTCAGTATTCCAGGTTTGGATTTGTTACTTAATAATATCGTTTTATTATTTCTAGACTGTACAAGAATAGGATTCCTCTTGTCACGAATCATCCATATATTATCGTCTGTCTTCACAATAAATTTCATTAAAATAAGATATGTTTGATTATCAAGGTGGTTAATAATTACTTTCCCCCGTTTGTCGTTCATTACATTAATAACGTTTTCAACTCTAAAAGTGGACCATACATATTTTGCACCTTCTTTACAAAATTCCCTCTTAGCCTCACGGATATGTTTGGTTATATCTGTATTTGTTAAAGCTAGATCTTTCATGGAAACACTAAATTTATATTCTGGTAGTCTGTCAAGATCAAATGTAGTAGCAGATGGATCAATTGCTGATAATTCCTCCATCATTATAATTAAGACAAATATTCAAATTGAAATTTAGTATATATAGATATATAAAATGATTCAAACTGAAAATAAGTGTATTTGGTTGAAAATTGGACATATTTTTCATTGTGATAAACCATGCGTAAACAAAAACAAATACTGCAGTTACCATATGCAAAGTATTAGACATGGAAGTACTGGACCAAAACCCTGCATTCAATGTGATATTGGAGTTAGGGGGAAAACGCAAATTTGTGTAAATTGTGGAGGTAAAAAATATAGGGAACTTAAACGCTATTATGACAAAAAAAGATACATCGACAGGTAAATGCCCTATAAAAACAGAAAACGATTATCTAACCAGATTTCAAAACAATGATTTAGACAAATAAATATTATATACAAATAGAACAAAAAGAATTTGTGAGACATCCAATATATACGAATTACGAGGCGTCCAGATATGGTATTATTAGACACTGTAGACTAAAGAAACCAGTAGGTACTATTGATAATGCTGGTTATTTTAGATCTATCGTTAGTGGAAATAAAAGATATTTATCACATAAGTTTATATTTGAATGTTTTTATGGAAAAATCAAAGATGGACTTGTAATCGATCACATAAATTCAGATTCGAAAAATAATAATTTATTAAATTTACGACTTACCACACAGAGTCAAAACTGTAAGGCAGGAAAAATGGCGTTAATAATCATTGCAAGAGAGCAAGAGTTATTAAATCTATAAATGTGCAGACAGACCAAACAATAAAATTCAGTTCGATAAGTAAAGCTGCCAAATATTTCAGTATCAATTCAGCATCAATAAAACGTGTAGCTGATCATATATATAAACCTGCATATTCAATAAAGTATGACCAAAATATTATATTTCAATACGTATAATAACTGTGTACTCTTAACTCAGAATAATATTATTTTACTTTATAAATAATTCGACTCTATCAATCTTACCAAGGATCCTGTTTAGCAATAATCATATTTCCTGACTGTGTCAGGGAAACACTTTCATTATCACTGTTCTCGGTTTCGCTATCATGTATTACAGAATCAAATATAATATAATCCGTTTAAGTTGAGTCACACGATTATCAATCATTTTCTTTCGTTCGTACTCGTGAGATAATGCACTTTTTATTTTTTCGATTGAACGCATAAGAGGCGATAATAATCTTACCTGTTTGTCATTTACGACAGCTAAGGTTTCTAACGTAGAATTATATATAGACTTTATAAATCTGTAATTGGAATTTAACGTAAACTTATTTTGAAATTTTCTCTCCTGTAATAATTCAAAGTCATATATGATTTTTTTCAGGGTCAAGGTTACCGGTTAAATTGACTCCTTCGTACTTTAATTTTTTAATAGCAAAAATAATATCATTAATATTTTCACTGTTCATTATATATATATATATATATATATATATATATATATAAAATAAAAAACAAAACATAATCACAACACAACCCATATGAACTTTCAGCTTGTTATAAAACATTCTGATAAGCTCAGGGGCATTTGAATTAATCCCCGTGTGATCTCCTAAGGTGCCAAATAACATCTTAGTGAGTACAGGAGGAAATTCGAACGACGAAAGACAAACCCCATTTTGAACCCCTCTGTTGCCCTATGACATCAGAGCAGGATCAAGAGCTTACATTAAAGATTGTATGAATATGAAATATATACTGATGAATATGTGGTGTTGATATAATTATCTCTAAGACCTTAATACTAAGGACGGCACACTGACTTCATTTGCACTCCTCGGTTGTCCTATGACATCCGGGTAAGTCCAGAGGTGACATTAAACGATGTATGAGCATGAAATATATACAGATGAACATGATTTTGATTTTGATTTGGACGGATTTTGATGTGGACGGCACAAACCTCATGTTCTCCTTTAAGATGTTCACAATAATATCTTTTTAGGAACAGAGGTTGCATATAACGATATATGAGCATGAATATATATATATATATATATATATATATATATATATATATATATATATATATATATATATACACACACACAGATGAACATGATTTTGATTTGGATGGATTTTGATGTAGACGGCACAAACATAAACTCATCCTAACGGGGAATACCTACATCCATCAGATTTAAATACACTCACCCACAATATACCCTGTGAGTGATACAAAAATGTACCAGCCACTTGGTATATTTGGCGGGTGAGTGTATTTGATCGAAATGGACTTCGTCCCCCACTTAAAAACACAAATTGACATAATATCGCCAAATCGTCGCTATATCTTTTGAGTCACGGGGATTTGAACTTACGCAGTGTTTCACCTAAGTACCACATCCACACGATTAATCCACTACACTATCGTCTTGTCTTACATACTTCTGATCAATTAGTTAATATTTAGGTAACTTAAACATATCACAGTAGCCGTGATAGAACATTTGAACCGGTAAATGCTATCTATTTTCTTCATCCAGTTATGTGAGAGCAGAATATATCCAACGAGAAATTATTGATAGAGGTGTTGTTGTGTTAATCTGATAACTGTATCGTTCTGGGAGGGGGGGGGGAATGGGACATTTTTCATATAATATATGATTGTATACTTTTGCCAAACTATGATATATAGTATATATTATTATATTTTTGATTGCTTCGTCAAAATTAATTATTAAACCAATCGTTAACTGACCATATATGAAATTTTAACAATAATGAATGTTCGTTTATAACCAAAATGTCACATTGAGTATTTTCTGCATTAGAGTTGTCATCTTTTAGAGGATGTTTACAAAGATATAAATAACTTTTGACCTAAATTCCAACGCCTTCAAATTAGAAAAAACATTACTTACTGGAATTTTTAAGTTATAGAGACAAATATATGTACCAGTACCTCTCCGTGTTACATTTTTGTGGTTTACTAACACCTAATTGTTTGTGAATAACAGATAATTAGGCAATAATTGTCTGAAAAAAGATGTATTTTTGTCCATATCAGACAAATAAAATGTATTATCCTTATGTAAAAAGGGAAATAATTATCTATTGCTCAACATAGATTCAGAGCAGTAATTATCGCGCTTTGTTTACTAGTATTTCAATTAAATATTTATTATAAATATTATAAATAATGAATATTAATGAGTCCCAGTCAGCAAAATTTGCTAAACAGCGATTAGAATCAATTAAAAACTATTTACCTGTCCGTGATTTAGTCAAACAACAGTTAGAGCAGAGACAGGAAACTCAGGTTGATTTTGAAGAAGACACTAAGCAATTATTTAAACATATAATTGAGACAACAAAAGATATTCAACCTATATTTGAAAAAACCGCAGCGGCAACACAGAAAATAGCAAAGAGGACCAAGCAAACAAAACAACTTCTACGTGAACTTCCCACTGAGATAACAGCTGCATTACCAGTTAGAGAAGTAGAAATCAAAGAACCAGAAGAAGAACAAGAAGAACCTAAAATACTGAGCAGAATTAATGTATACGATAAATTCAATGATGAATATATAAATGAGATTAACTCAATTAAGGATGAGGCCAATTTAGCTAAATATGCAGTTGATAGTTTAAATGACAAAAAAAAATACTAAAACAAAAACACGCCAACGAGAACATTAGTTGTGAAACGTGGTATAAGTGGCTTTTCAGAATTCGCTATAACACTAATCAGGCCAGAAACGATAATTCAAAATTTATGAAATATACAGACGCTATCAATGCTCATTTATAATTTATCAGACTGACACCTCAGCAACAACAAGTACAAAGAATGGCAGAGGAACGGAAAAAAGCAAGACCGAGGATACCATCATATAAATTACCAAAGTCACCCGGACATCCATCATTGGCACAACAATCACCACCACCAACTCCTCAATTATTAGCACCAGCACAACAACAGGAGGAAGAAGAATATTTGCCATCGGACGCCTCTTCTGGAAGTGGCCTTACCGCACAGGGAAGTGGTCTTATTACTCAGTGTCCAAACAACGTCCTTGCTGATGTTGAACGACTAGAAATTCTGATTGGAGGAAAACGAGCTGGTAATAATTCCCCAGAAATCATTAATGAAGCAGCAGATTTTGTAAAAGATTATTTACGGACGGTATAATGGATATTAATGTGTATCAGTCTCTTATTAATGAAATTGCCGATGATTATTATAGCGACTAAATCAATGAACTAAGTATGTAATTAAATATAATGACTATTTAATAAAATGATAATACATAGTACTCAACGTGGACCTATCATGGTCAGGGCAATTAACTCTCGAATACCGATTTATAAGACAACCTACGGAGATGGGTTAGGTGACATTGTACAGGGTCTATTTAGAAGAATAGCCCCAAAAGCAATACCAATTGCAAAACAGATAGGAATGAAAGCTATTGATGTTGTTCGTGAAAAAAGTATAGGTGCTATTGGTAATATTGCTAGCAAAGCATTCTCAGCCATCAAAGATAGACTAGCACAATTAATACGTAGACCTCAAGCGGTCCGACCTCAGCCAGTAAATTTACATAGCACTGAAGTGATGCCCGCAAGTGTAAGTAAAATAATAAATCAAGCCGCTAATAAAAAATTAGCGGAGTTAGTTGATGTCCCAATGTCGGAATAGGAAAAAAAATATAACCGCTAGTCTGATAGCAGGAAGCGGACTTCCTTTTAAACGATAAAAATTAAAATAAATATGTTCAAACGTATAAGTGATCCTGCATTTGACATGGACTCACCAGTCCTCAAAGATGAGTCTATACGTGATTATCAGTATTATTCTTACGACACACGAATTCCAAATCAGCGTGGAAGGATTGAACTTCAGGTTCATGATACAAGTAGATATTTCCTACCCTCAGCAGCAATTATTGAAATTAAAGGTGAGATATTAAAAGCAGATAACACTGAATATGATGCTAATGTGAGCGTCTGATTTGTTAATAATGGTATAATGGCGTTGTTTGATAGCGCTACGTACATGATTGACGGAACAAATATTGAATCAATTCAGAAAGATGTTGATGTTGCTACAACAATACTTGGTCTTGCAAGATATAGTGACGAGTATTCAAGATCAGCTGGTCCATCAATGATGTTTGTAAAAGATACTTCTGATTCTCCAGAGCACCAACAATATGAAATAGGACAACCAAGAAATTTTGCTAGAAACGCCAATGCGGATGTACAAAGTATGATTATTAATATAGATCCAGATTTCAGCTTAGGATTTAGATCACGTCGAGTGATGTTAAAAGGAAATAGAAGAATATTTTCATGTGCAATTCCACTATCACATGTCTTTGGATTCTGTAGATATGTCAGAAAAGTCATTTTCGGAGCCAAACATACAGTTGTACTAGTACGAAAGGCTGCAGATAATGATGCAATATGGAGACCCGCCGGTGATGCTGGTATAGTAATTCTTACAAAACTTTCATTGTGGATGGTAGTCTTAGTTCCTTCAATATCTGAAGAGCAACGATTACTATCTTTCATGAGTCAAGGGGGTAAATCAATACTATCATGGCTGACAATGACCACAGATGCTATCCAGAGTAATATTAACGGTTTGTTTACATGGCAAATAGCCTCTCAGCAGGGGCTTTTCTGCACCTAGACATATATTTATTGCATTACAAAATGCTGCACGAGTAAATGACCAAACGCGTAGTCACATGATATTTGACACTCTTGGTGTTTCTGGGGTTTCATTAAGGATAAATGGACATCAAGAACCATCCGAGGATATATTACTAAATTTTGATCAAAGACATGTAGCACGTGCATATCATCGTCTTATGACGTTTATGGGCCGTGATCAAAATGTTGATACTGGATTACAAATATCTCAGTTAGATTTTACATCCTTGTATCCAATTTATTACTTTTCACTCGAACATTTAGATTTAGCCAGACAATCGGTAGTCGATATATATTTTCGAGCTAGGGTAACAAGAGGAGCTATCGATAATTATAGAGCAATTGCTGTTATACTTAGCGATAAATCAATGCTCCTTGAAGGTGTTGGTGGACGAATGAGAGTCTAGGATGCTCCAGTAGAAAATATGTAACACGTAATTAAATCATTCATGAGTAATATAAATGTTATATAATCACGTTAATGTTACTCTGACTCCTGGTCAGATAAAAAGACTGCAATCAGCATCAAACAATAATTGTGGAATAAAAATATCGTTGAAAAAGATACAGATGAGCGGTTCAAATAAATTATCGTTGACCGGTCGTCAATTTAAAAACTTTAATGAAGCAAAAAAAATCAAATAAAGGCGTCAAACTTAGTCTTTCTGCAGGCGCTATCAAAGATGCTTTTAAAACGGGTGGTATATTTCCCCTTCTCGCAGCTATACCAGCATTAATAGCCGCTGCAGCCCTTGCGGTTGCAAAAGCTGCTGCATTAGGTGCTGTAGGAACTGCTGCTGGAATGGCATTAAAGAAAGCAACTGGACAAGGAATCAAAAAAAAAGGAAAAGGTCTCAGATTACCAGGGACCCTGCCCTCATGGTACGGAAAAGGTCTAAGACTTCATAGGACAGTTTACTGATCTCTCCTATGTCTAATTTTGATTTATTGGATGCTGCTAGAAAGCTAAAGATAAAAAACTTTAGAGGTGTTTTCATTCGCGATCAATTACCAAAACAACCTAACAATATTGAAACAGGTATTATAAATCTCGATAAAAACTCTGGACCAAGTACCCATTGGGTAGCGTATGCAATTGATCCACGTGGAATTATCTATTTTGATTCATATGGATTAGCGCCACCAAAAGAATTTCTTCATTATGTCAGTAACAATACTGCAGCAATCTGGTATTCAACATTACCTACACCAATATGTGGTCGTGAAGTACTTAATGTACTTAATGCTATATCCATGGCATCGCCAAGAAAATCACCTCATAAAGTTGTGCATAAATATACCATTCTGTCACATTTAAACAGACATCAGTAAAATATAATTGTAGATATTTACGGAAGATCTGCTCGTAGTAAAGCTCAGCAGCAAGGTGATTTATCTAAATATGTAACCCTCGATCAACTCAGAAATGAGATTGGTGATTTATTTAATATTACAAGTGTGGATCAAAATGAAGTGGTTGTTTTTCAGGACAAACAAGGACGATTATAGACGAGTAACATATAACCACCAGACGTACTTATACGAATTCCTACTGCATTTGCTGATAATATTGTTACTTTTAATGATCAGGGTAAAATACAAGATTTCGGTAATTCAGCTAACGATTATGTCAAGACGACTGGCGGTGTATTTAGTGGAGACGTTATTATGAACAAAAATAAAATTACAGATCTTGGATATCCAATTACAGATAGTGATGCTACAACAAAAATATATGTTGACGATCAGGAATCTAAGTATATATTAGCCAATGGCGGTATAATGCGTGCATTTCATAATATGACCATAATGGTATTAATAATTTAAGAACACCAGAATCTGATTTTGATGCTGCTACAAAAAAATACGTCGATGATAAACAGATTCCAATCACTAATGTAATAAACAAAATCGAAACTGAATTTACCGGTCACGTGAATACGTTTTTGAGTTTTCGCAGAAACATAAACAGAATTAATAACGAATTTTTTGGAAATCCACCAAATGTTGATATAAAACTTACTGATATTAACACAAAACTCAATGATATTATTGGAGGAATTCCGGGTATTATTAAAAAAAAAACCTGATTAAAATTCCTCACAATCAGATAAGAAATATTGTGTATACACTTGCATATGGGCTTGGATCGTGGACTCCAGAAAAAAATACCATCAAATATACTGCAAAGATTACTGGTATATATAGGATGTCTGTACTTAGCGTTGCAGATTTTAGAATATCCACTACATCTTCATCGACTGAGAATTCATTTAAAACTATATCTGTGTTGTTAGATAAAGATTCTGAAGGAACATTTACGCTGGCATCATCGAGTAGAAATTTACCTCAAGCTTACTGGTGGTGTTTGGAATTTGTAACTCAATTAACTACTTAACATCATAGTATAATGGATCAAATAACTACGTCATCTATTGACGTACAGCGTCACAGATATAATCAAGCGTGTGAATGTCTGTCCAAACTAACAAATATCGTCGACCATTACACAATAAAAGTAAAAAAAAAAATATCGTAGACGTATGGTTGTCATTGATATAGTTGTATATTCAGTTTCTGCTATTGTTGCTGGATCCGGATTAATATTATGGACATTAACAATGACAGCTCCAGCAATTATAACAATTATTGTTTCAACTTCTACCACTATAGCAGGTATTTTTAATATTATTGCTAAAAAAATAACTACATGTGCTAATGATAAAATGCGTGAGTATATGATACAATTGCACACAGCAACAGAAACATATTCTAAACTATCTGGATATATTTCCACTTATCTCAGTGATGGTAAAATATCTGAAGTGGAGTTCGTAACGATAATTAAAACCTACGATGAAGCATTCAAAATTGTTAGTGATTCTACTGACAAAATAAATGGAGAATTAAACAATAATAATAACAATAATGTCAGCAACTGAACATCGCTTGGATATTGAGTCAAGAGAGTTGTTACAGCAGATCGTCACTAATACAACTCCTTCAAAAACTACTATGATAACTGCAATTCCAGTAAAAGAGATAGCATTAGCTCAGTTACGTGTTTATCATAGCTGGCCCAATATTAGATGAAAACCATTTGGTGGACAACAACCAAATAATTCACTAGTATTCGCAAATAAAAATCAGTCTGATGGAACTTCCGATTAGCAAGTAGTTAGTATTCCAACTGGTAGTTATCAAATAGAGCAAATTAATGAGGAATTCCAGCGCATAATTAAGTCTTTAACCGGAAAAGATTCCAAGATAGCAATTACTGTTTATGAACCAACATTATCGTCGGTGATTGAAATACATTCTCCTGATTATACTGTAGATATTTATCAAAGTTTGATTAGATCAGTATTAGGATGGCCTGAAGTTGCACCGGTTTATCAGGTTCCACCAGAACCACAGCGATCCGACTTTATCATAGATGTTAAGAAATTTATACAACTTCCAGAATATAGAAAAAAAAATCCATTTATGGAGAGCGCTACGATACCCAGAACTTATACGAGTCATACTTATTTTATGGGTTTCGTTCAAGGTAAGAAGGATCCAGTAAAAAAACATTAACGCTTGATATCGAGCAAATTAACTCATTATCAAGACCGATTAAATCTGAACATGAACGTGTGTTAAATGATCTTAAAAGTTTACTTTCCAGCATCAATACATTTTATAATGACGATTTAAAAAATCAGATAATTGAAACAATACAACATCTAAATCAAGTTTCAGCAGACTTAGAATATGTAAATAAGGCTATTGTTGACAGAGAAAAAATAATAAACGTGTCAGTAGATAGAATTTCTAGTTATTATATAGTTAATGAAGATGACCCAATTCAACATGTAAATAATAAGCGATTATTTAAGACAGTATTTCTAAAATATTATGGAATTACAGAACAACAATTATCAACATTTATAATTCTCGGATTCGAATCCGAGAAGTTAAAAAAATCAGTTAGTGATCTTATTGATGAACACTTTAAAAGAATATGTAATTCCTGGAAAAAATTAATTCCACCCCCAGTAGTTCTCAAATATAATAATGACCCATATGGAACAGGTCGTCATATCTCACCTAATATTGTTAATATAACATCCACCATCGCACTAAATTTAATATGCGATATAATTGATAATAGCTACCATTTTGACCTCTCTAAGTCTAATCAAGCTCAGCAGGGATATATATTATATTCATCCAGTATTCAAACATCCCCTGGGTGGCTTATTGTATCTGAGCCAATAAATCAAGTCTACTTGCGTGTACATAATCCATTATTGTCAAGAATGAATTTCAAACTCACATATCAGGATGGAAATATAATTGACTTAAGAAACGAAACTCTATATATTAATTTATACATACGATCCTAGATTGGTCTAGATAAAATCTTTGGTTAGTTCCCCTTGACCATCAATAGCAGCAGGCAGGGTGGAAGGACAATAATTGAGTCGCTTTACGAGTAAACAAAATAGCCTTACAAAGTAAGGACAAAATAACTTCAATAATAGTATAACAAACTGAGCTAATATCAGGCGATTTAAATTACCTGTTCTTTACCGTATGGAAATATAATTAGTTAGAGACTTTGGTTTAGTGCTATTGACTTTTTTTTCAGTCTCTGAAGGAACCTTTATTTTTCGTTAAGGATTCGAGCAAACTTTTGTAGGGTTCACCCTGCCTGCTGCTGTTTTCATAGAATAAAAACGGTTGTTAAAGCCTTATAGAAACTAGAGTTCTTACATTATGCACCAATCAAGATAGCTTTCAGGTTTATTTGGGATGACTATGGTCCTTAGACCTTTAGACCCACCCTCGGGCTTGCGAAATTGGTACTTTTAGCCCTTATGGATCCGTTATCGTCGAAAACTTGTAGGTTAATTAAAATCGGCTTTCAGAACGGGGTGTTGGGTTGGTCCGTTGCAGTAACTTTTGTATTTCCCTCCACTTGGGGTTTATGATTCAAGGTTTGCGATTGGTTGCCAGTTCTTCAAACTCAGACGCGAAATGAGTTTTAACGAAAAAAAAAATTGTCTTTGATTTTAATCAAATGATATCTGTTTTGTCCGATAAGAGTGTACATCTGATGAAACAATGAAAGAACGTGGCGCATCCAATTTTTCACGAAAAACTCGGTTTCCGTAAATACACAACCCTCCTCATCATTATCTTTTCATCAGTTTTAATGGAAGAAAAAATTATGCCTGTAAAATGTTTTGTTTTTCAACTGATCATTAACATTTCGACAACGTTTCTGTTTACGGAGATTTTATTATGCTGGCTGTTGAACATTCGTCTTTCCACCTATAAATCTCTGCGTTTTGGCAGGATTAATATGGGAGGGGACAAAACCAAAATCAATAGGACGAGCCTTTAAAGTGATGCCATGGGGAGGGGACAAGCTTCCACTGTCGGGTTTAGTCCCTCTTATCCCGCTGACGCCTATTTCTACGAGAGTGTAATTTTTAGTGTGAAACTTGAGTTTGAAGAAGGCATTTTAGATTATAAAGAATAACAAGATTATAGGACAAAATATAAATTAAATATTAGGACGCATTGTTGAAATATTTGGAGAAAATATATTGGCAAACATATTGGTTAATATTTTGTTAATTTATCTTGCAGAATGAACCTATCTGGTTACAAATGGTAATGATATCAGATGTCATGTCTGTTTTGGCGGTAAATATAATCGGTTGTAGCTTGTTTGGCTTATAATCAGAATTTAATATTAAAACAGTATATTATCATTATGAAGCTATTTTTATGGCACTTAGGATACAATGGGGAATTGACATTATGCCACCATTTTGTGGGATTCTGACGACAATAAGAAATCCGATGTTAAAAATGTCTACAGGTTTTGCATGATGTGTTATTGTAGGGATAGAGTGAATTTCACGTTTGGCCGCCATTTTTTATGATATTCTAGTGACAAGGGAAAAAAAAAATGTTTGAAATCTCCTTAGGCTTCTCTATTATAGCTCTTGAATGAAGTTTACGATGGGAATTCTTTTTCTGTCCTTAATTTAAGATTTTCACCAAAAACTAATCTATATACTGACACTCACTTGCATTTTTTCTATAAGGCTGACATATTGTTTTATTCATCATTGATACAATGTTAAGTAAAGCAACTGTTGCTTGACAAACATCGACCTTGAATACAACGCCATGTTGTGTACTTTTAATAGAGTTTCCCCTACAATCTGACATAGGCTTAAAAAATATTGACAAAATATAGCGTGCTAAGATCTGTGGTTATATTGCAACATTTTATACATACTGTATATCTAGTGGCTGCCTTATCTGCATCGCTTGATAATTATATATTAGCATATATGTCATGCAGAGAGAGAGAGAGAGAGAGAGAGAGAGAGAGAGAGAGAGAGAGAGAGAGAGAGAGAGAGAGAGAGAGAGAGAATATGGTTGTGTGTAAATGCCTTATCCATACTTAAAACAATTCAAGACATGGAGAGTTACATTGATTGGAATATTTTCCCGTAAATAAAATAAAAAAACATCATTTTATAACAATTTTATTCAAATGCAATATAATGTAATTCTCTATATCTTGATATCATAAAAGTACGTATCGTTAAAAATATTCACACACATTTTATAATCTACTTATATGTTCTTCTTTCTCAGACACCTGTCTGGTTCTTATTAAATTCTCTCAGATACCCATCCTCTCTAGGTATATTAATTCTCAGTTGCAAACACATATTTTATAATTTACTTGTATGTTCTCTTTCTTTCTCAGACACCTGTATGCTTCATATTAAATTCTCTCAGATATCAACCCTCTCTAGGTATATTAATTCTCAGTCACACACACACACACACACACACACACACACACACACACACACACACAGACACACACACACACACATCCTCTCTAGTTAAATTATTTATCAGTTTCAAACCCCCACTCCACCCACGCGATGCATATATAATGAATTTATCTCTTTTTCTCTTCCACTTCGAGGATCGATGCACTTTTATATATATATATATATATATATATATATATATATATATATATATATATATATATATATATATATATATATATATATCATACAAAGCAAATAAAGCAGCTACAATACAGTATGTCTCAATGAAATATTTCAATATGACCATAAATCTTAGCAGCACTAAAGCTGACAAAACAAAAAAAAATTTGTAAGTAGTACACTGCCAGACATTTTCTCCAAAGCCAATGTGTTTATTAAACTACAATGGAATTTTTCTTACGTTTGTGTATCAAAATGGATGAAAAACAACTTCCTGACTTGATACTGACAGAAAGTTAAAGATTCTGCTTTTGTAGGACGGAATTTTGTGCGAGAATTGTGAAATCAAAATTTTAGACTGCTTCTTTAACTTCATAAAAGATTTATAAAGGATATTTTGGTATTTGTAACGACTAAATTAGTTAGTTGTTCAGAAGTGCATTCTTCTCTCCATTCTATTTAATCATTTCTTTTAATCACTTTAAAAATAATTTTGGGATTATAAGAAAGATTATGGTGAAATTGTATCTATATAAGGATGGTAGGTGAAGTTTTGGCCATAAAATAGAATATAAGGAGATAAGGGGACAAGGAACTTAATTTTGTAAGGAATTTAAATTCCATTTTTTGTATCTATGTCTTCTATATCTTCCTCTGCATTGTATTGATAACAAACTATGGGAAATGATCATTAAAAACGGCGTGTGTGTTAGCTGGTGTAATGGATTTGTATAGTATGGGTTTGGAAATGAATATTATATCACTGCACTTTTAAGTATATTAAAATTATGTAAGTGACTAGCATACGATACCACTGTCTCTAGAATCCTACACAAATATAGTGGTCTAATGTTAATTTCCTTCATGTCTCTATAGTTACCCATCACGTTAAACTTTTAGAAAATTCTAACAATGGATGGCCCCTTCTTCCCAGAATCCCTAATGCCACAAAAAGGAAGTCCTATTGTTAACTTCCCCTCATCCCAATAATCACCCATTATGCTAAATCCAAATGGATAATTTTTACAACACGGGATTTCTCCTTGTATCCAAAATCCCTAATGCCACTAAAAAGACCTAACTTCAATTTTCCACTCTCGTCTAAATGCCATAAGAATGGTTCCCTGATTATAATATCCCATTGTCACTATCAGCATCCATCGTGTCAAACCAATGGACATTGCTAACCTAAGATGATAAATCGATGGACATGTTAAATAACGGAATTCTCCTTTTTCCCACAATCCCACAAAATAATAATATCCATATGTCTTACAAGTTCCATTTATGTAATGGCGGCATAATATTAATTCCCATAGTTCCTATAATCAGGAGAGCTTTGCAATTAGTGTCCGAAAATATCCATCAATGTACAACGTTACATTTCTCCGCCATAACAGACCTATCATTTTACAATGTTACAATTTCATACCAGAAAAAGATTGGCCGAAGAACGCTAAATTCCCGTTTGGACAGATTACTTTTAGTAGTTTATGGCACCTAAGCATAAAAAGTTCATTTCGAAAAATGTAAAAAAAAAATGTACTAAAATACTAAAATTACTTAATATAAACCCTTTCCAAATATGTAAACATGAATTATCACAAGATAAAATATAAAAGGTAAAGATTTTAAAATTATATAAAGCGTTTTGTATCACAACAGAAAAATCTGTCTATGAACCGCATTTCCTTCAAATGTTCTCGGGTGGTAGATCCTCGTACATTTTCTTGATGCAGGTCAAGTCAAACTACTTCAGTCTCTCAGAGCAGGAATCGACACATTCGAAAATGTATTCCACGGATGTGCAAATAGATTTACGGATCTTTTGCTGCTATTTCTATGGGGAAAAACATATTTGATAAAGTTTATTCCAATATTTAGACACTTTTTTCAACCTTCAATTTCTTCCTTTTACCGAGAGCTATTTTCACACGTGTCACAATTGTATAGTTCTCTCAAAACTTATAAATTTGCATTAATTAGATATTTAGAAATGTTAGATGTGAGACAATATGTTTTGGTTAGGAGATATTATCATTATTATTATTATTATTATTATTATTATTATTATTATTATTATTAGTAGTAGTAGTAGTAGTAGTAGTAGTAGTAGTAGTAGTAGTAGTAGTAGTAGTAGTAGTGGTACTAGTAGCAGTAATAAACTCTACCTTTCAGGATTCTGGTGCAGAAGCGAATTTATTTATTTATTTCATTTGGTCTTCTATTGTCCAGTTTGAGCCTAAAATAAATGCTGTCGCGAAACTAAAGTGTACACGGAGACAAATGGGCATGTCAGGTACGAAGAGCACTAAGTATATGCAGGGTTGTAGAGAGCGATCATGGGCCCTGGGGTAAGAAACGACCGGGCCTCTCATAGTTCTTGTTCAAACAAAATTTTCTTTCATAAAATTAAAAAATGTTGTTCGCACTGGATTGCTGCTAATTCGCCAGGGCCTCGGAGATATATCCTCGGTTGACACCTCCCCCGTTCTCAGCCCAGAATATATGTCCATTTTCAGTGTAGAAATGATCATGATTTAATAAGAATTGTGGCAAAGAAATTTTAGTAAGCTACTAAATGGTCTCAAGACATTTATGCAGACATTGACTAAGGTCGAAAGTTGACTATGGTTCCACTATTCGCTGGCATATTTAGAAACGTGTAGATACATATTTTTTTTTGTTACTTCCTTCAGCGTCATGTGTTCACCGAACATAAGCTATGGTTTTCATATGACTATATGGGTACAAACTCTTGATGCAATTAGAAACTCTTGCTAAATATAATGGAATATATTATCCGGGATAAAATTCTTCAAGTAATGTTAGTGAAGAAATTCGGACAATCGTGGCAGTCAGTAGAGGAATCATATTGTTGAGGCATCGCCGGGGAGGGCCATATTTAACTCTCTTTGCAGATAAAATGCGAACGAAAGTGAGATCAATAGATCAATAAAGTTAAGGTATAGAGATCATAGATGGATTTCAAAATGGTGGTGGTGGGGTGATAAGTACATTATATACCCCAAGGATTATATAATACAAGTCCTAAAGCAGGAGTCATTTGAGGTAAAAAGGATCAAAGCCAAAAATACCCTCCTCCACGAATTATCCGAAACGTAGTAGCCAAGGTAAACAAACTAGTCCAAAATCAAAACCCATAGGATGGCAACAATCTGAGGAGTAGATCAGTAGTAGGAATCATTGTCTTGAAAGACCAAAAAAAAAAGTCAATATATACTTCTATGTGATGGGATTTCTACTCGACAAAAAAAATGGTACAAGGGGTATGAAATAGACCTGGCAAATTTGACACCGTCCTAAAGATTGTAAAACCCATTCTCCAGTACCATCATAATAGTCCATACTGAAGTTTTAACATTATTTCAGTTCTAACGTATCAAACGCTTGCTAGTAATTAATAAATTTATTTTGACTGACCTTGGTATGCGGATGGAAACTAAAATTATGTATATAGCTAAAGATGACCTGATTTTTAAGTTGCTGACGCATGCGTAGAAAGCTGCATCACCCCGAGACAAGAATAACTGATGGAATCTGTACACAATAAAATCTGGTTCAGTACCCACGAATATAGCCCCAGTCTATTTTTAGATCATTTTTTTTTTTCCTGTCTCCGTTTGGTGGTGATACAAGAGTTAGATTTTGGGATTCTTGGTAAGGATTTAAAGGCAATTGTTTATTCTTTAGAATGTGAGCATATGGTGTGGTTATTTGTGTTTATTTCGGCGACGTGTACAGTTATAGTCCGAAAATACATCCCCGTTGGTTTGTACCTCCCTACCGATTTCAGCAACGAAAATTATCAATAAGATCAGAAATCAACAGAACTTAATCAGTTCATTCATTGATTTATCATTTGTAATCCAACTGCGATAAGGTTGGCCATAACACCGTCAATGTCTGCGCGTGTCATGCCTAACGGAAGTTTCCTTACTAACACGACGCCATATTCTATACGATATGGGCAAGTCTATTTTTCCTCTAATTTAGTGACGTCATCACTCCCATTTCATTACTTCCTGATACTTCCGTAAAAAACGGTAAGGTTGAAAGTTATATCCCTTGGCACAATCGTTGTTAAAGCCATGTGAAAGACAAATTTGCAGTTGTGATTGTTTCCTTTGCTGAATTTTACATAAAGACGATCTGTTTTGTGTGAGGCTTTGTTTTGTAAATATATAACCATCCAATCGAATGCAAGAATTTTGAGTTACTGCAGTATACAAACGTGGATATGGAAAAGCTAAAAAATATGTTTCTCAGTTCAGCGGGTATTTTTGGACCAATATAGTACCTGCATAGTTTTCTACGCGATGGGCAACAGAGCCGGCTTCCACCATTGTTTCAGGTACATTTTCAAGCACCAGTTTCTTATTGTTTTCATTAACACATTCATAGGTTTTCTTTTTGATTATTAAAATATGAGTTTTGTGAAAAGTTATGCACTTATTATTTCATGCCGTTATATTTAATTTGCTACAAGAAATATAAATGTAATTTGAGTTAAATGGTTTTATCGGCTAAATTTTAGATTTTTTATATATGTAAAATTAAGTCTAGATTTGTAAAAATAGAATACCCAACACTGCATGCAAGCCAGACAGCTTTGAAGTTGCTCATTATGTGACACATTCCAAACAAAAACCATTTAAGGCGTCATAGATCCTACAATAACTTTGCATAAGAGTAATCAATACAATTGTGATGTTAAACATCCAGTATAATCAAAATATAAATCCTATGTGATTATTAAGGGCTGGATGTTTCCAAATAAAATCATAGATGACTTAAAGGGGTATGGTGCTGTTTCACTATCAGAAAGATCAGCAAAGACTTGAATGATGGCCATGACTTTATTGTCATGAAGAGAAACCACTGCAAAATACACAAGCTATTGTAATTGATGACATTCTCATTAAATAAGAACATGTTCATATCTTTAATATTGTACACAAAATTAGCATCATTTGCATTTTTGATTATTATTCATACAGAGCTATTAAATCACAATTTGGAATATCATTTCAGGATGAATGTATTTAATGACAATCCTGTCTGTTTATTTAATGTTTTATTTTCCTCTAACTAGGACATAGACTATGGCACCCAAAACAATGAGAGAGGATGGATCTGATGATGCTCTTGCCTCAAAAAGAGGGACAATGGTCAAACTTCATGCCTCCCAATGAATGATACAAATGATGCTCCAAAACAGTTAATGTTCATAACTTATGATCAATTCAATGGAACACTGTTTTCAAATTTTGAAATCTTATCTATGCATATAATGTAAAAACAGTTAACTTTTGCAGCAAGCACGCTAAAGAGGAACACTACCAAAAAAAGTGTTGTCCTAGTAAGAAAGATTGAGATATAGAGATTTCTAAACCAATATGCAATGTCAAAAGTCAAAATTTTTCATATTATATACATGTTTTCATCAATTATAATCATGCTTAAAGTTTCATATATATATATATATATAGATGGATAGATAGCATGTAGTAATTGGATGAACCAGGAGAGTGGTAATTTGACAAACTTAATAAAGATTACATTCATATCAGGGGCCCCGAGTGGTCTAAAGCGCTGACCGTTACGGATCACTGCCATTTCACCTGTCTTCGTGAGTTCGAGTCCAGACTCGGCTAACGTGGGTAAGTGAGAAAGCCTGCCAGTAGCTTCTCGTGGGTCGATGGTTCTTCCCTGGGTTTTCCAGGGTTCTTCCTCCACTATTAATACTGTCCGCCGTGTATAGCCTATCTTGTGGTGAAAAATGGCGTTAAACCCTATAACAATAACAACATTCATATCATTTACACCACTTAGTTCATACACGATACATATTTAAGTGGTTTATTTTGTGTACATGTTTACATATGTGCCATTGAAAGACAACATGCTTAGGAAAATATTTGGTCACTTTGACCTATAAATAATTAGGAAATCTTGTGTGTCTTGAGTTTGCATTAATGTTTTGACACAATTGGTGACTGAACTTTACCAGGATATCATGCAATACATGTTTGAATGGAGACAAATTGATATTAGTCACAAACTGTTTCATTATGTAGTGGTATTTAAATTAGGGTGGGTATATTTTATTGGGGCAAAATTGACTCAATGACATACACAAATCTATATTTTTAAACTTTTTAAAATTAAGTTGGGTATTAGTGTTATCAATGACAGTCAAATCAAAGCACAATTTTTTTTCTTGGCCATATGAATAATGATTAAATATTTGGTATAATGATAATATTCACATACAGTGGTTCATTGTACAATAGTAAATCATATGCTCAAGTTAGAAGATAACTTGATACTTGGATATAAAGTATTCAACTAGTAACTTCCCAAAACTTTTGACCCTTTTAACTTAATTTGTCAGTCATGAATGAAGCTTGTGTTCATTCAAATATTTTTCTCCACAATAAATGAAATATTAAAATAAATATTATATAGTCACCACCATTATTATCAATAACAAAACCTTATGAGAGAAGTCGTAATATGAAACATTGATCATTAAGTTGAAGGTACTAAAAAACTAATATATTGGGTTAAAAATTATGATCGCATAATCACTTTAAATTTTCATGAATACATGTATTTATTTCATTTGAATTATAAAAAAAATAGTTCATCACAATATAGCAGTTATGCTAGCAATTTCATATGAAAATTATACATCAAGACCTGTTACAAAGAAATTAATGAAATTATTTTACTTGCATCAGATCTTAATATCTTATAAGGGTACATGTTTATTCATTACTAACATGTACACATAATTATGACTTTCTTGAGATGAACCATTTCATTATTTCAAAATTCAGAACATTGTATATTTAACATTGATTGTATACATATGCATGCATATATATATATATATATATATATATATATATATATATATATATATATATATGTGTGTGTGTGTGTTTGTGACAGTTAATTATATCTTAATGTATCGGTGTGATTGCTGGTATACATCATTTCATTCATAATGTAACACTTACTTTCCATATATTATGTATATTTGTTTGGAGTTTTTGAATAGCTGTATCAGAATGAGTCGTACACTATGATGTCTGCAGTGTGACCCTTTATATAAAAGTCTAGTATTCGGGTATCATGACACAGACATGTGAAATCGTGTACCACCCAGTTACATTATCATGACAGCAGTCAGTCCAAACTTTGTAATATTAGTGCTAATCACCAAATGAAGCAGCTATATTAATATTTATAAAAAGAATATATGGTATGACTGCATGGGTTCCAACCCATGACCTCATGCATCCAAGGCAGATGGTACAATTACTTAGGTTACCAAATCTGTACTGTACAAGTAAAGATTACTCGTAAAACAGTAAAAAAATAAATATATAAAACAAAATTTATATTGTATTGTTTAAATGATTCACTTTAAAGGCATTTGGAATAAAATATACATTTATTTCATTTTTATACGAAGTTACGAGGACTATACGTATAATATTACAGTTCTTCATCGTAATTTTCATTAAAGTATAGTAATTTTAAAAATTATAATAAGGATACTAGACGACTTTGAGATTTTCTTAAAAAATAATCTTTGATTGCACACTGAAGGAAACGTGCGCTTAAGACCAGTTACATACAATTGTTAGATGATCAGGGTGAACATGTTTCACAGTAACTGTCCTTTTTATTCAGTGTTAAAAAATGAAGTTAACTTTCATAAGTTATGTTGTGAAGGATTGCCCAGCACCGATCACACAATGATTTATTTTTAGATTCTTTGCAACATTTGTCATACACCCACTTCTCGCATAACCCACATTCATGCCAACTCACATTCCGGATTCTTGCACTCAAACTTGGAGGCTCTCTCTGTTGACAAATGTTGCAAGGAATATCACATTCATTGATGGCATGTCCCCCTGCGGGTCCGGGGTTGTAGAATTGGCCCGCCGTGCCTCGCCACGTGTCGTAAAAGGCGACTAAGTAGAGGCAACCTGTTTGCCGTGGGTTGCGACCCGTAACGGAGGAGGAAAGGATCCTGGTAGTTGCAACACACTACTTTGGCCTCTACTTCTCTTAAGACGGGAGGTTGAGATGGGCCCGGTCTCGACAAATCGGCTGGTCACGCCGAGCCCTAGGAAGTCTTAATTAACTCTCTCACCTCCTTTTACTTTATTCTTGTATCTCGCTTGATACCACCGTTGCCCCTATATTCTATTCCTATATCTTTCCTTTTCTTAAATCTTAGAAGA
>JAEAOA010001060.1:0-43537 GCA_016746295.1 Potamilus streckersoni | reverse complement strand
CTAAAGGGATATGCTCAAATAAAATAATTGTGATATACGTGTAGCAATTTAATTTTAAATCTCTCTCTCTCTCTCTCTCTCTCTCTCTCTCTCTCTCTCTATATATATATATATATATATATATATATATATATATATATATATATATATATATATATGCATCACTATTGCATTATACTACAGCACGCATGTGCCTGCAGACGGTTGAAATTGACCTCATTTAAAGCTTCTATGGTGTACTCCTTGTATGTCGAGAAACTTACAATCACATTAAGCATGAGCAGAGTTTTAAATTTGCGAGAGTATCAAGATGGTCGGTCGCTGAATTAGTTTCAAAAGTTCAATATTTCTAGCAGACGAAAGATGTCTGCCACGTGTGTAGTAATGTACATCAGATGGAAGCACAATTAGTGCCTTAACAGCACTAACACAAGAGTGCACGCAAAAAAATCTAGAGGGATAAAAAAAAAAAACCTTGATGCCACTAGGCGTCAGCTCAGAAACTTTATCGCAAGTCATTCATGACATTACTGGATATTCCAGGAATAATGACAACTAAACAATATCACACCTATTATTTTATGACCGTAAGTAAGAAATGTTTGTGCCACAGATAGGTTGATAATCGGAATAATTGTGTCCCTTTAAAGGAAGAGGCATATAAACAAAACTGCCAATGTTATTTATGTAACACGGACTTTACATGGATTAATGAGAAAGCTGCAAATGCTACTACTACTACTACTACTACTACTACTACTACTACTGTGCTACTACAACTACTACTACTACTACTACTACTACTACTACTAATAATAATAATAATAATAATAATAATAATAATAATAATAATAATAATAATAATAATAATGATGATGATGATGATGATGATGATGATGATGATGATGATGATGAACACCAATTTACATGATATGACTTTATTTAAACAATACCTTGCTCATCAAACAATTGAAGTGTTCATTTTGCATACTTAGAGCAGTTACGTTCCACTGACCTCTTTATTCAGGTTAAAACCATTGTTTTGTTAGGAAGCAACCGTCTAATGCAGAATGCATATGACCGCTAGCACTTTCGGTGGATTAGGCTTTTCCGTTGTGACCAGTTGACCGCTGAACTCGGTTAACAGTTAGGACAGTTTGACTATTTGTGTGTGTCCGTGTATCTGTGTGTCTGTATAAATATTTGGGGGTGTCATTTTAAATGTACAGTTTGATACAAGAGAAGTAACACTTTCAGGTAACTGACTTGGCTTAATTAAGTAGTTATTTCCCCTACGTTATGAAGTGGCAAGTACAAACTTTCCGATTAAGAATCGATTTGCGTAGTATTTTGTCAAATTTAGTTAATTATGTAAACAAACAAAATATTCTCAATAAATATGTGTACCTTTAAGATCGTTTCTTATGTATTAAAAGAGTCACAACTGAGGTGTAAAGATAATACATAAAATTAAATTGATTTGGTGAATAGGTTCAAAGTCTATGTGTGTGCCCCTACATAGTGGCTATAGGGGAGGGGTGCATTTGCCATCCCCACCCCACCCCACCAACTCGATTCCAACTCGAAACATGTTTTGGCCTACATATGTGAAACTTAATAGCTGACGATTACATGTTTTCCCCCTTCCCGAAAATAATTCTGCGGGAGCCCCTGAAAGTCTATTGCAAAATGATATTTACCCTAACACTTGTAACACATTAGGGACATGTTGAGAAAATGGACGCACCGAGGTAACCACCCCGAGTTTGTATCAGAACCTGTTCATCCAACTGAGCTGCAGCTGCTTCTGATAATAAATAACAAGGCTTTTAAGCAAAATCACGTGTTTAGATTATACAGTCTGTACCTTACAAAGAGCTATCAGTGAAATTTTACTTGGGCGGAGAGGAGATTTATAATGGAAATATTCTAAATAAAAGAATACAAATACCGACCATGAATTCTTACTTTCGTTGTATGTTGGCACAATATTTTTAGACCATTTCAAGTATTTATACAACTGAAATTACGTACAAGTGGCAAATGAAATATAGTTCACACCGTCTTGATCAATCCTTCTTTCTTATATAGACAAGGTCGTCTGAATGGCAATCATTGACCTGATCAGAACATGGCTCAGTCTCCTCCATCAAAACAACAAAATGACCTCGTAAATAATTGTATCAATACATGTCAGTTTCATGTGTTTGGTAAATCGCTTCCGGCGGATTTCATCACCTATGCTACTACAGCAAACGTAGAATTTGTTCCGACTGTGACTTTATCTTCTTCCGCCAAGATATTGTTCCAGGTGAACGAAAGTAGTTCAGAATACAGTTCTCAGGTTTGATAAACTACCTCATAAGTTTTTTTTCCTGACTTGATAGGAAAGGCCAATGATACTCCCATACACTCGAAGTATGGTCCATATAATTGTCTGAAAGTTGCGAGTACAGTGGTTGATCATCTGGAGGCAAATTTACTAATTATTTTATTATATATTACACACATGAATTTATCCAAGCTGAACTCAGACCAACATGCCAATGAGACTAGGATTTTTAGAAGTGGAAGTGCAGTTATGATACATTTATGCGTACTAAAACGTGTTATCCTGCAGCTTTTGGAATGATCAAATTCTACTGGGTTCATGACTCCATTTCTGAGTCAATAAAAACATAGTTCTTTACCATATTTAATGCTTACTTTACGTGTGCAAATGCACCAAATTGCTTTCACAACCACAATTAAAGGCATCTTAAAATATAGCATGACTCATTCCCAATCATTCCACGGTAAAAATGAGTCTCAGTTTTGAATATTTAATAGCCAAACAACACCCCTAAATTTAGATATGATCCGTTTGCTCACACCAAACCGGAGAGATTTTATTCTAGTCTGACCCCGTGCTTCTTGGAGAAATTCACAGGTGTTTATAGTCCGTTACGGTGACCTAGTGGTTAGAGCGTCCGCCTCAGATGTAGGAGGTCGCGGGTTTAAATCCCGGTCGAGTCATACAAAAGACTAATAACATGGTACTAATAGCTGCCACGCTAGACGTTCAACATTAAGATGTTCTTATTAGGACTGGTCATCCAAGTGTCGGGATAATGTGACAGTATAGGACATAATGTCATTTGTTTGCGGCATAATGCCCCAATGCTAGACATCACTATGAACTGCCACATCGCAGAGATCGTAGCGATATGACATAAATATTGTTAAAGCTACGATAAAAATGCAAATCACACACACACACACACATACACACACACCTCTATTTGTATGCTTTTTGTTTGCATTGTCCCGGTGGTCTTTAGCAATGCCCGGACATAATCAACAAGTATTAGTTTTCCAAGGAATCTATCCTCTAGCAACTACACCTGGTCGATACAAAAATGGGTGTCCATGTGCTAATATAATTAGATGTTATTGATTATTTTGTTATTCATTTCTTCTTACCTTTCGCATGTTAAAAAGACGGTAGTATTAAAAATACAGAATAAATTAAACATAGAAAATGAATCCAGCTTGGTACCCTCCATATCTCATTGGTGCATTGCTGTTTCTGGTACATTTTGAATGGATAGTTTTTACCATTTTTGAAATGTTCTTTGATTGTTAAAATCAAATGCATACTCTTAGAATTGAATCTTTATTCTCCTTCAAACATAATTTACATGAAACCTTTATTATTATTACGAATAGTGCTCTCCTTCAAACATAATTTACACGAAACCTTTGTCAATAATACGAATAGTGTTCTCCTTCAAACATAATTTACATGAAACCTCTATCATTAATACGAGTAGTGCTCTCCTTCAAACATAATTTACATGAGACCTTTATCATTAATACGAGTAGTGCTCTCCTTCAAACATTATTTACATGAAACCTTTATCATTAATACGAATAGTGCTCTCCTTTAAACATAATTTACATGAAACCTTTATCATTAATACGAATAGTGCTCTCCTTCAAACATAATTTACATGAAACATATCAGCAGGTACATAAGCTGAAGACAATATATTTGCACAGACTTTTCTCAAACAGTATTCTGCATCACGCAGGGTATCACACCATTCATAGATTTCGGCCCGACACCCATTTTCTTCAAACCAAAGAAGTATTTGGGAAGAGTTTCTATTTCTTGATGCAAACAGAACTTACTTCCTTATTGGAAAAAAACAAAGGTTTACTAAAAAAATGAATGATGGTATACTCGGCACAAACGCTGTAAGGAGAACAGTGCCCTCTACAAGACTGCCTGGTCAAACTATCAAGTTCTTATGAACACTCTTTCTTTTCGGTCTTTGTCGCTGAATGGGAAAGTGTTAAGCAAGCGCAGTACTGCATTTAATTTTCCAAAGAGTTTTAATGGCTTTGAAAATACGTTTAACCGGCAACAAAACCAATATATCCGTATTTCTTGGTTAAATTAGATTAGGCGTCAATGAGATCTTCATCCATCCTTATGCAATATTGTACGCTTTTTAAAGTAAAAATTTTATCCTTGTTATTCTTAAACATTTCAGAAAACAACGAGGACCTACATTTCCTTGGTTTTCGATGGTTCCGCACTAAATATAAGTAAAGACAGTATGTGGTCGAATTTATTGGGTATTTTATTTACTTGTCTTATCGTTATATTTATCATAGTGATCACTTCAAACTAAATATGAAGTATTTGAGTATGTATGTGTGCGTGGGCAAATATGCAATAAAATACAACGATAAAGTTTGCTTTGATAAATTATCTAATGGATGAATCAGTTACAGTATTAACTTTCCTGTGCTCGAACTTACCGTGTCTACCAGGACACTGAAAGGTACTAATGAGAAGCTGGATTTCCAATATCTCTTTCACACTGCTTTCTTTACGTCTGAAATCAGTTTCATGTGGTTGACTCCATGACATTTGCCACCTGAGACATTTTCACTCTGTTATGTATATCTATATCATGTGTGTTAATTTCATTATTGATTATTGTTTGAAAGGCTCATTTAGTAAATAATATGCTAGTTACTAATGATCGGGTTTGTAGTTTAAAATGTGTTCATTTGAAAAAGTTCAGAGCGTTATTTCAAGATTGTGAATTGTACTATTATCGAAGTAAATACGGCGATGAGATTTGTGTTCAAGGTCATGGATTTTCTTAAAACGCCAAATTGATCTAGTTTCCGACTGGCTGGCTAATAAGATACTTGACCTTGCTGATAAGCTTAGATTGAGCTAGAACGAATATTTCAGCCCTCATCCGTTTCTGTTATTGCGTCTAACTTTTCGATATAATAAATGTTTACATGAAAATTAACTATACCCAACATTAAGATTATTCGTAGAGTAGCAATTTATTTGTGGTCATTTGAGAGGATTTATTTATTACTTTCAATTATTCATTGGAAGTTTGCACAGACTTCGGATTTTGGTTCTTCGAAATATTGCGAGTTTATTTAAGGACATTTTGGATTAGATCATTAATACATTAGTTTTAAATACTTTTTATGTTCAAACATTATTTTAAGTTCACTCATCCCATTTTGTTTTATTTGTTTTTATTTTTTTATTTCAGTCGTATGAGGGACAATTAATATGGTTAGGAAATAAATAATGACAAAGCAAATACACATTTTCCGTATTCATGTCTTAGAAGAACAATCAAGAATCTCATCTGTTCGATTAATTTTCAAACTCTAAATGTATTAGTGACATCTCAGGAATAATGTGAAAGGTTTTAAGTCCTTGACTTTCAACACAATATCAGTTGCTATTTTGAGAAAATGCAATGTAATGTTTTAAATGGCTCACTTTTCATCCTAAGGAGGTGGAATGGAGAAGGGCTTGTGTAAGACTTTACTTTGAATGAATATTGCTCTGTAGTGTGAACAAAAGAATTATTCAAAAGAACTGTTTTGATACTTGCTACTTAAATGTTGCAGCTATGCAACCAAAATTGAATGATAGAATAATCACAATACCTATGTGTTTTCTATTAAGCTTGCGCTCTGTAGATATCATGAACTTCTAAGAGAGTGATGGGTGAAAGGTGAAGTTATTTGCAATATACACAGTGGAGAGAATTTTGGCATAGGTATATGTTACTTTCATGTACTGTGGCTGAAATTTTGAAGGATATTGTTCTTGTGTAAGTTGTAGATGATCTAAGCCACAAATAACCCAAATGACTGATTCCATGTGCTCCAAACATTAGCCTAAATTAGTCTAAAATACATTACCTTTAGCAGTTATTAATGAAGTAAAAAGGATTTTTGCCAGACTATGCAATATTGCTTCGGAAAGTGAAATTAATGAATAACCAATTATATAAAATGTAAAAACTGTTATCGAATTTTGTATCCAATAAACCTCTGAAATACAAGGAAGTGAAAATGACCAAGTGGAGCTAGGATTTGCTTTTGTAGTGGCACATCTGTAGTAAGGTAAAGCTATTCACTCAGCCTAAACTACATCCATAAATCGTGCACCACAATAAATAATTAAATTTCTTTTAACAGTTTATAAGATATAAGGCGTTTTAAAAAGCAAGTATAACCAGTGAGGAAATTATTTTTTCTTTTTTTCCCCTGCAAAATGCGAAATTGTAGACTAAAGTGAACTTCATTCAAAATACAACTGAAAATCATTTGGATTACTTGATACTTTTGGACTGTAATAGAACTTTAGGACTTTAGAATTTTATTCACCATACTGAAAGTTATTTTAAAATTTTCACTTTGTTTTTAAGGAAATAAAATTTTGAATTTTACAAAATATGTTATTCTTTGCTCGTTTCTATTACTTAATATAAAACCATAATAGTCGTAAAAAAACTCCCATACTAGTTTGATAAAGATGACGCAAATCCTCACACTTGTATATTGATATTTTAAATGCTGGTTTTCTAAATGAATGGGTTTGTACTATTAGATGAATCATTGTAATAGTTCGTCGATCCCTTTAAGTTTGAAGGCTGAGTTATCAAAGTAAATATCACGTGATCGGACTGCAGGTCACAGATTGTTTTAATAAGACAAGATGACCTAATTTCAAATTAGCTAGTGATAAGCAGCTAACAATGTTTACCAGTTCGATGTGGAATATAAATGAGTCATTGATCCGTCTTTATGTTTTAACAATTGCGTATTAACTATCTATATAAGAGGATTATTACGAATAATTATTTGTTCTTCTTAGTTGTTGTAGTTGTTGTTGAGTTTAACGCCATTTTTCAGCACAAGATAAACTATACATAGCGGTCAGTATTAATGGTGCAGGAAGAACCTTAGAATGACCCGGGAAAAACCACCAACCCACGAGAAGCTACTGGCAGGCTTTCTCACTTACTCACGTTAGCCGAGTCTGGACTCGAACTCACGCAGACAGAGGTAAGATGACAGTGATCCGTTACGATTAGCGCTTTAGACCATTCGGCCACTCGGTCCCCCCCCCCATTCCTTAGTAACAACAGTCTTAGAAGTTATTCATGGAGAGTATTCGTTTATTTAATTTAATCATTCTTTGAGATTACAGTGCACGAAATATTCAGATTAGTTAAATAATAGTTGTCAAGAAAATACTGTGAATTAATTTAATGATAGTTTGGTCTTATATCATAGTGATTATTTTGTGTTGTTGATACTTCAATGAATACAAATCGCCATTCGGAATACCTTTGGAACTTATTCAGATCATTCGATACTTTTGGATTTTATAGAACATTACTGAATGTTTAAGATTTTATTCACCATACTGTAACTTTTTTTTACTTGCTACTATATATTTTAGGGAAGTAGGTTCTATTTTCAACTTTACAAATATTGTTCGTTTTCGTTCTTTATTGTTACTTATTTTAAGACTATATAATCGTAACAATATTTACAGACCTCTTCATTTGCCCTCTACCCATTTACTAATTTCACTGGATGGGCATTTGCCCCTCCACTTCACCCAAAAAGTACAAGTAAAACGAGGAATTAAAAAAGTGGTTGATATTCCAACATCTTTTGCAACCTGACATGACAGAGGTTTGGGGGCTTCTTTTATAGAAATTTTGTTTATTGAATTCAAACGCTTTTTTTGCAAGTTAGCAAATAGGTTAGCACATCGCATGTCTGACAGTTTCGCCTTCTTCGTAATTGTCACTCATTATAAATAGCAGGCCATTGGTCTCTTCCTCGTATTTCTCGCTCATTAGAAATAGTAGACCATTGGTACCTTCATTTATTGTTAATTCTCCTGTCAGATTTGGTAGGTTTAAAGGCAGAGTAATAAAACCGACCAATTAAAACAATACATTAACCAGAAATTGCAACAGTTATGAAACACCTCCACGAAAGGAAGACATATATTCAAACTACAGAAAGAAATCACCAGGACAATCAATGTCCTAAAGGATATGGGAGTAACAGATGTAGGATCCATCAACAGCCTTATGACAGGGAAAACCTTACTGAAGGATGGCTTCGGAAAATACCTAAAGTACTAACGCAACCACAAGAACAACTTTCCGTATTACCCAGTCCCGTAAACACTGGACCACATCTTCAACACATGTTCCAGATATCAAACTCAACGCAGAAACTTCAGGTATTACTTAAAGAGGATAGGATCACCTACAACATACCCGGAGATACTGGACAGAAAACAGAATGTCAACCTAGCAGCCACCTCAAAAGCATGATATCATACCTAAAATAGATTAACAAGTACGGGAAAATATAAGCACAGCAGCAGGGAAATACAATACACAAGAAGAAATCTAAATCTACATCAAATATACAAACCGCCCAGCACCACAATGCCCACATACAGCAGTAACATTAAATGGACTAACAACAAACAACTTAACATTCATAAATATCTAACGGGCGAATTTGGCTTAACAACACCAAAATTAAGGGAATAAGAGTAAGTAATACCAAATGAGAATAATAATTAAGACACCCAGAAATCGCAACAAAAAAATACAAATCAACAAAAGAGCGAGGGTGCCAAAACTATCACATAACCAAATATGAACCAAATATGAACACGTCGGGAACAATAATGGATACATGGTATCTAAAGCAACTTAAAGAAAAAGGACTATGGCGAACGCCAGTTAAAAAGCAAGTCCCCAACCCTAATCTAAAAGAATTAAATGGAAAGATGACCAGGACAGCCGGACTATGGCAATAACTGCCAAGCCAAAATATGGGTCCCAAAGAAACGGAACACTTAAGACACCAACAACTACAAAAGGAAACAGGACTATGGCAACATGGGCCATGCCAAAAGGCGAGTATTTAAAACAGCTAATAAGAAGAAGGACTATGGCAAACGTCGGCTAAAAGCAAGTGGAAACCTGACGTAAAGACACATAAAAACGGAAAACAAGGAAACCCCATCAACACCAGCAACAATACGAAAGTCAAGGATACTGTTACAATCCAGGGGTGCTTGACCGAGCGGTGTCAAAACCCTGGCGCTTTTCCCTCTAGAAATCATACGTTTGCCCCAAATTTGCAAAGACTTCTACTATACAACTTCAGTTATAAGTTGGAAAGCTCGACGTGTCCATTCTATATCTAAATTTTACTCTAATCAATGCAAGACCACATTATTCACAACTTTCCAATTATCCATCAATCGCACATCCGTATAGTTTCTTTACTTCAACTTTCCGTATCGTCAGCAGTTCACACCTTAGAAACTCTAAAATTTACCCTAAAACATGGGGACTATTTTAACTATGCCACCTTAGGCCAGTCAATCTATCGTTGCAAGGCACATCACACCACTAAAACTACATCACATTTGCCACCATGGCGACATAAACGGTATCTGCCAGGTCCCTTCTCATTTATTCCATTGCGTAATTTACTGGTTTCCGACCATAAATACTGCCACTGCAGTCACAACACCGATGTACACCACTAGATTTTAAAAAGTACTACATCACTCCAGGCACTCTCATGCGAATTGGGTCTAAATTCGCTACTCATTGACCATGGCATCTTAGAAACTTACTAACACTTTCTCTTCGTGACGTTTGCTCCTAGTAATTGTCTAATTACTTCGGGCTAAAGAATATTTCCCATTGCACCGAATTCCAATCATCAAACAAGTAATCACACAAACCTAAGAATTGCTTAAATGGGGTACTATAACCAAATGCGTATCTCCTTAATTTTATTACAATAACAACCTCTTCTCCCTTCTTTCCCCCACTACCTTATCTATACGAGAGGCACTTCTATTGTCAATCGAAAGCCTCATTCGATTACACCTCTACATATAACAACATTGATCCTTTGGACTGTCTGCATTCAAAATAACAACTAAGACTAACGATACGTAACCCCAAAATCACAGAATTGCTTACACCCACCCAATTGGTATAATTTTGACAATGGAAGTACGCTTAATACACAAAATTCCAACTACATAAATATAAGATTAGGCAATCATTACCTCAGAACTTAGGTTAATTGCACAAGTGGCTCACACAATAATGGGGATAGGGAACGTTCGCTAGAACAACTGGACAGAATTTTATATCCTCCTGACAGACAATTGAAATATACGGATATTGTACGTAAAGGCGATGTTTTTTTGTGGCATCATTCCAAAAACACCGACCAATTTAAAAGCTCAGTCATTGAGCATTTACTAGAGGTAAAAGCTCTAAGCTTGAGTAGGCGACTTTAATAATTGTCAGTCAGTCAGTCAGTTTAGCTACCCATCGTTGAATGGTCAACATTACAAAGGAGTAGTAGATTTGCTATGCTTTTAGAAGTTCAAATGCACCAGTCTCTTTTCAGATGAACTGGCAAGGAGGCCATTGAAGAAGAAGAAAGAATTAAAGGAGATAGAGATGAAACAGAATAAAGAGAAGGAAGAAAGGATCCTGCCTCACCTCTTCAGTTTACCTCAGTGTAAGGTGAAACCTGAGGTGAGGACTCCTCCAAAGGCAGCAGCAGCAGCACCACCACCACTGCAACATCAACCACAGCTACCAGTACCAATAACACAGGCAGCAAGGAGGCCAGATATTCCTTCCCGTGTCTGGCATCAGAAACACACTTTGAACATCTGTTTAGGTTGGGCTGGACCCGCTTTAAATTATTTTGCTTACAAGGTTTGTGTTGTTTCTCAACGGCAACATATAAAACGCTGCTAGTTACATTACTGCGTTAGATTATAAAGTGATTTGCTTAAACCATAGCAGTGGAACTGAACTACTATAATTTTATTTACTATTGAAATTTTTTTATAAATTTTATAAAATATCGGTACAAAAGTACAGTGAAGTTTTAAAATATACACTCTTCACAATGGTGCTTTTTTAATTATCAGATTAGCATAAAAATAATTTCCTAATATTATCTTAATTGTACCAATCTTAAAAAGAATTGCACAGTGATAATGTAAAAGGCCATAATTTAACTAATTCTGAAACGGTACCTCTACTAAAGAAAGTATCACACACACACACACACACACACACACACACACACACACACACACACACACACACACACACACACACACACAGTTTTATGTCCCAAATCACCATGGTAACAACAATAGTACGCCATAGATAAATAAAATACATGATTATATGCTCATTTTTTTTTTCTCCGTAACTTTACATTGTCAGAATCGTTCAATATTCTCTGATATTGCACACCTTTATTCTATACTCCTCGCGTTTGATGCACGTGAGCGCGCGGTACGCCATAAATTTAAAAAGTCGGTGGGCAGAGCGATATACGCATAAATACTATTAATGTTTATTGAAGGAATCTATGATTGTGAACTTTATTATTTTAATAATAAAATAATAAATGTTATTATTAAATATATTTGGTTGTGAATCTTATTATTAAGACTTTGGTAATGAAACAAAAATGAACATATAATGAAAAGGTTACTGCATTTGAATGGAAAAATATGAACTCCTTTTTTCGAATGGATATAGTGCACTCCCAAGGTCGTGTAGTATAGCCATTAGAAAAACTCGTTCATATTTTCCCATACAAATGCAGTAAACTATACTTATTTACTTACATAACTTTACAACATTTTTTATGTTAAAAACTCAGCCCAAGTTAATTTGGGCTTTTATCTAATGAAAGCTGCATTTGACTGAAAAAGAATGGCAATGTTTGTTATCGAAACTTTTCTGGAACAGACCGCATCATATATGTGTGCTTTGTCATCTAACTCAAAAGCCAACAGATTAAAATTACATATTAAATCATTAAATGCGTCGGTCTTTAATGCGTCGGACTCGTATCTAACGTTTGCGAGCCTCAACCAGCTTGGCACGTAGCTCCATTTCAAATGTTATTACGTATAATACATCCACTGGGATACCAATCAGCGATATAAGAGATCGATAAGTTGTTTTTATATTTAAAAAATTAGAATTAGCAAAAACAATTTCTGTGAGATCATTTGAATAAAGCTGTAGTATTAATATTATTTGGCCTAGTTAGAGTCCATAACTTTCCTCTGGAGTTAAAACGTGAAAACGTATGTTAAAATTGTTCGTAGACTTAACATTGAAGGTAAATGGTAAAAATTTTAAACGAGGTTGACATCGACTGAGGTTACATAAAAACGTTTTTCAAGATCAACTCAGTTATGACGGTTGAGAGAGAAAGTCAAATGCTAATATTATAAATGGGTCTGACATGTTGAATCTGACTGAATGTCTTAAATGAAATTGCTATGTTAACTTGGGGATTGTTATAGACAGTTTCCATATTGAAAGGTGCATAGAGATATAGCTGCAAACATACCAGCATGATATCCAACGAAAAGGTTGCTAGTGTCGATTTATCTACATTTTTGTTAACTCCTGATATACGATTTTGTCTATTTTTTAAATTTTTTATTAATGACTGACTGTATATTTGTGTGGTTTATAAAGCAGTTGTGCGTGCATATGGTTTACTGTAAGATATTAAAGAACGTAACATTGCATAGGATCTGTAAATAGATGCTTACGTACGTCTTGACAGCTACTATTCTTAGAATTCTTAGTAAATATGTTTACAAGATTCAGAACTTTTCACCATTGGACAGGTCGGTCAGGTTATATTTTTGAAGAATTAAGTTAATTTCCATTGGATGGTTTAAATCATGTGAAGTCTTCTACCATGTTGAAAATTTGCCCTTTATTAAGAAGGCAGTAGTGATTATATACATATTTAAGCTTTTTTGCTACCTAACTCAGACTAAGCAGTTTTCTTCTTCTTGTTTCTTAAGTTTCTGTTGTAAAATCAAGTCTGCAGAAGTATTTTACCTTGCTTTTAAATATATTTTGAGAGGAAACATGTGTTATGATCATTCGGAAAAGATCGTCGGTCTACTGGTTAAGTGATGTGATTTCGCATATTGTGCACGGAGCTCGTATTCTTCAGTCGTACGCACCCCATTTTTACTGGTCCCATTAAGATAACTTTTCATTACAACTTCATCCTATCTATCAAATACCATATCATCTTGTTCCACTGCAAGAAGCCTTATAGACGTAATGTTGATAAATACTTATGCAACGGTATTTGACGTGAATGGGTGCTTGGATTAAGTGACGACTCAACAGAATGTCATGAATGATGAAAGTTTATGAAATGAATTGATAACAATATATTTATCATCAATACCATATACTGTGTGATTCTTTCACGCTCTAAAACACAAGACTCATTCGATTACTTAACACAAACATTCACAAATGGAAAAACAAACATGTGATTCATATTTAAAAATGAAAGTAAGATTTATATAATACCATGCAATCAAAGTGATAGTAGTAGAGGAAAACCAGATTTTCAACTCACTTTGTTTTTTTTACCCTCCAAACAAGTATAAATTATAGTCCAAAATTATCCCCCACCCCACCCCCTTTTTTTCCAAAATAAAACAGGGTTTTGACTCACCCTCCCCCACCTCTTTTTCCCCCTACTACTACTATGTAAACAGGTATTTTGTAACCAAACAAAACAACAGGTGTTGGAATGCGATAAGCTCTTTACACAGAGGTGACTAATTTGTTAGAACAGCGCATGTGTGGAACACAATTATTCTAAAGACGGCAAACGGGTTTTTACCACAAGATAACAGGATGAAAATTAAACTGTGCATTAGAATGTTTCAGTTAACAAGGTGGAAATTAAACTAGCATTAGAATGAAAATGATATTATTTTAGTTATATTATATCTTAAGTTTAGATAAAATTTTACGTTACTCATATTTTTTTTGATATTTTTTTTCATACTTGCTAACCCTCATTGGTAGAATGTCTGTTAACATATTATCAATAATACGAAATTCACGTAATAAATCATCCATATTATATTTGACTCCTCGTAGGTAAGACCGGATCTGATCAAGTAGTTTCTTGTAAGTTTTAATTGATGTTAAACATCCATGCTTTTTTATCAAAAGCCTTGGTTCTACTTTTTTACACGCCGCTGTAAGTGAAACACCAATACCAGATATAATTAACAAAAAGGGATTTAAAGATATCCCACTTGAAATTATACCGGAACTGGTCATTAACAATGGTAGATATGATATTACTCGAAGGATCTTGTTGTAATATTTGTAACATTTTTTAACACACCAATGTTTTTTGTGATAATATTTATAGTATTGTATTAGTGCGTCCACATCCTGTTCTGAAATATCTTTTGAAATATGATTAAAATCAACTATACTTTTTTCATTATAATATTTATTTACATAGTTATGATAAATCAGTTACAAATTCCAAACACCAATGATAATCGGCTTCAACTACTGGAATTGTATCAACCAGTTCAATTGAAAATTCTTTTTCAATACCTTTTAGTAATAATATAATTACAGTTCCAGAAGACCTATTAAAATTATGTAATGAAGATGATGTGGTATATATTTTAAAATTTACAGTGCTAATCACTGACAATCTATACATACCAGTAACTTCTGCAGTGTATTTGATAGAATTATTTTGCCTCATCCATGTACTAGACCCAGATGCAACAGTATACACAATATTTTTAATCTGTTTGTGAGGAATTTTAATCATACTCGTTTTCTCAGCAATATTAGGAATTCCACTAATAATATCATTGAGTTTTGTGTTAATATCATTGAGATTTGTGTTAATATTAGCGAGTGTAATACTAACATTTGATGGATTTCCAAAAAATTCATCTCTAATTTTGTTTATGTTTCTGCGAAAACTTAAAAATGTGTTCACGTGACTGGTAAAATCAGTTTTGAGCGCTGTGATTTCATTAGTAATTGAAGCGTCCCAATCATTGACGTATTTTTTAGTGACAGCATCCCCATCCTCAGTTGGGTTTCCAAGATCTGTAATCTTGTTTTGTGTCATAACAATATTCCCACTTGGATTTCGTACAACTACATCTGACAGTTTTACGTTACTCGTCTTTAATCGTCCTTCTTTGTCCTGGAAAATGACGACTTCATCTGGATCTACGCTGGTAAGATTTAGTAAATTATTGATTTCATTTTTGAGTCGATCAAGAGTTGCATATTTAGATAAGTCACCTGTGGATAAATCTCCTAATAATGTTCCAAATTTTGTATAATAACTCATTATTTACTGTCCTAGATAAAATTATCAACACTAGTTTAATATTATATAAAATGGCAAAATCGTCGATACTAAACTTTGATACAGAGAGACTAGTGAAGCATAAGCATAACAATGAACTTCCTGATTGTCATTATCTTATTGTTGGGCGAACTGGATCGGGGGAAAACAAATTTGCTTATGAACTTGCTTCTTGGTGATAATTTTAACTACGATAGAGTTTATATTTACACAATCAATCCACAGCCAGATAAATATGAGTTATTAAGTGAGTATAATGAAAAACTTCGTGATGATCTTAAAGCTGGCGAAGATTTTTTTATAATTAGGCAGCCAGAAGATCTTATTCCAGTTAATCAACTTGATGCAGATGAACATAAGATAGTAGTTTTTGACGATATTCCGCTAAATAACATGGAGATGAATAAAATAAGATCATATTTCTCACTGTCACGTAACAAACAGTGTAATTCTATTTATCTCGCTCCAGGATTTTATAATGTTGACAGGTTTATTAGGCGAAATACGGGTTGTTTTATTTTATTTCCAGGATTGGATAATGTTGACGTTAGAAATATTGCAAGCGAGCAATGCGGTGGCGTGACAAAAGATAAGTTTATTGAACTTTACCGTAATGCTACAAAAGATAAATACAACTTTTTCTTGTTTGATAAAGTTACAAATGATCCAACTAAAATGTTTCGCTGTTGTATTAACAGTTACTTACAGTAAAGCGTTTCAATTTTATAAAATTTATAATTATAATAATGGACAAACGAGCAAGATACAGACAACACATAGAAGATCTCAAAAAACTTGCTCAATCTCAGGCATCACTTAAGCAAAAAGTACAAGAAGCACGACGTGGGCAAATAACTGCTACAGAAGCAACAGCTACAATTTTCAAGCCGGTTACTGAAGCATTATTGGGTAAACAACCTGAAACTAAACCACTGTTAGAAGAAGAACTTAAACAACTGCAGGAAAAAGGTTTGGTTGGAATTGTTAAAGAACAACAAGAAGCAGCTGCTGCAAAACTTGTTACCAGATCTGATGAAGAAAAAAGAAAATTAATTGAGGCACTTACAGCAAATATAGCTGATCCTGCTGCTAGACAAGCTGAAACAGATCGATTGATAAACAATCCGCTGGAACTTGAGCGAAGATTAGCAGAGTTAACAACGCAAGGAATAACAAATATTATAACAAGTTTATCAGGAGATATAAAAGATATCAAAGAGGAGCAACAAAGAGTTGGTGAGCTTACTGTAAAGTTTATGGAAGTTGGAGATCAAAGACTTTATTTTACAAAAAGAGCAAATGATGAGATAAAAGGTAGTGAATATGATGATTTTTTAAACAAAGAAAATATAATAGATATTGATGATATAAACAAGTGGACTAATGTAGAATATCAAGAATTACTCGATAGATTAGATGTAATATTTAATGATGGAGTTACTGCTAAAGATGAAATAAAAACGGTTGCAGAATTTGATAATATGATTCCACTTTATGAAAGAATGAGAAACGGTGTCATTGCTCTCACGTTTAAAAAAGCAGCAGAAAATAGTAGACCAAAAGGTTTTGGTAGTGGGTGGGATTTTAGAAGGAAATTTTTTACTTCTGATAAATCTCGTGTAAAAAAATATAGAAAAGAAAAAACAGGAACTGGTGTAAAAGTATTTACTTCAACTACTGAAATGATAGGTAGATTAATGTTATTAATATCGTCAAAGGAAGCTGGGAATGATAGTGTTGAACTTGATAATGAAATCATTGACATACTTGATCATCTAAGATCGAGTGAATTATTAACATCTGACGAATATGAAACTTTACACCGCGACTTAATCGCGGCGACTTAATTTTATAAAATGATATAATATAAAAGGAATGCAAACAACATTATTACTAAACTCTAGCGAGTCTACAGAAGATAGCGCAAATTTTTCAGTAAATTATATTCCACCTATAGAACTAGATCCTGCAAAACAATATGAAATTGGATTAATTTCTTGTACTTGCTGGAATGCTATACCTAACGTGAAAAATGATGTTAACGATGAAATGTATTTTACTATGATTACAACATCTCCAATATCTACAACAAAAAAAATCAAAATTCCGCAAGGAGCTTATAATATTGAAGATCTAAACAAGACGATCAAAGAGCTCATAACAAAAGCTGACGGTGTGGCTGATAATTTTGAATTAGCAGCAAATTATAACACATTGCGAACTAGGATAACTTTGAAAAATATAGCAATCAATCTTGAACCAAGAGAAAGAAGTATTGCACAACTGTTAGGATTTACTGAAAAAACTTACACTGCACTTAATCAGCCTATTACATATGACAGTGAACTGCCAGCAAATATAACAGAAGTAAATACAATATTAGTAAATTGGTCTACTGCTTCTGGCTCTTATACATCAAAAGGTAGCAAAGGTCAAACGATTTACAGTTTCTCACCAGAAGTCCCGCCAGGTTCTCTCATGCAAATAACTCCACGACATATTATATATTATCCTTTAAACGTTGAAGATCAAATATCAAGTATAAGGATGCAATTGACAGATCAATCAGGAAAACAGTTACATGTTAGTAATGAAGTTGTAACTTATTATTTACATCTACGCGAGCAAAAGTAAAAATTATGCAACATCAAATATAATGAAACAAAGAAAAAAGTTTATCGAAGAAAAATAGTAGGAGGATTTTTTGGAAATATATTCACTAAAGTTATTGAAAATATTCCAGGACTAGCACGTAAAGTTGCACCAATTGATATTGACGCTGGTAAAGCTTTTGCAACTGGGGCTGCATCTGCCGCTGGGACTGCGGTGGGACAAAAAATAGCTGATAAAATAAAAGGAGATCCACCGACTGCATCTGAAATAAAACAAGCTATCTCAGAAATCGCTCCAACAAAAGAAACTCAAAAAGCTATGATAACAACAACAAAAAAATTATTATCACCAAAGGGCGAGCAGATCATACAAAAATTAATATCTAAAGTAACAGTGCCGCAATAAAATTTTGTATAATCTAATAAAATAAAATGTCTGTTAAAAATTATCTCGACTTAACAGAAACTTATGACATCGACAACGATGTGACAGAATTCGAGTTTGTTGAGTACCTTGATGAAAATTCTAACGAACCAAATAAAACTGGTATTAGAACCTTTAACACCAGAGACGAAGATGTATTTCTACTGCCACATAAGGCTATGTTAGAAGTTCGTGGTCAGATTATGACAGTAGCCAATCCACCTGCTGCATTTGCAGTTGGAACAGAAGTATCTCTTATAAATAACGGGTGGTGTTTATTCAAAAGTGCTAGATATCAACTGGCTAATCAAACTGTAGAAGATATTTCAAGTCATCTACAAGTTGCAAGTACAATTTTAAATATTATTTCGTTTTCCGACGATTACTCGAGATCAACTGCAACTAATATGATGTGGTTTAAAGATACTGGACGGGGTATAGCTGAATCAACAGAATTTTTAAAGAGAGGCGCTATAGTACATGGAGCTAATGCTGATGAAAATACTGTAATTGCGAGAAATTTTCTCATTGCTAATGCTGCTGCACTAGATATTGTCACACCTGCTGCAGATGCTAATGCAAACGCTACAAGAGTTTCTCTTACAGCAGCTTTTAATAATCTAAATATAACGCCACCAGGAGCAGCTGCAGACGGTACTGCAATGTTAAATTTACTTCTTAACACACTTGACGTGAGAAATCCACGTTATAACGAAGGCTTTGCTAGGCGAAGAAAACTTGCAGCAGGATCACGTCAAATTACAATGATGCTTCCGCTAAGCACAATTTTCGGCTTTTGTCGCGATTATGATAAAGTATTTCGCGGAGTAAAACATACGCTTATTTTAGATCGAGCAGACCAAAACGATTGCTTGTCTAGATCTGGAGGGGCTGATGTACAGTTTATCATAAACAAACTCGCTTTGTGGATGCCACGTATAACACCATCAATCACTAAAATGTCAGAATTAAATAGTACGCTTGATAAGCATGCGAATAGAATTTATTTTAAGCAGCATAAGGTATATCAGACAGCGGTTCCAAATACTACTGACTACACATGGAGGGTCACAACAACATCAAGCGAACAACTGCCGAGAAATATCTTTGTCGTATTTCAACAGCACGCCCGACGAGGAAACCAACAACAAAATAATGCAATATTTGACCACGCTGATGTCAGACGAATATACGCTAGATTAAATTCAAAGCAATATCCAGAACGAGCTATCGAGTGCAATTTTGCTGATGACGTTAATAAAAATATTTCTCGACCGTACATGTACCTGCTTGACGCAATGCAAAAATATCAAGATGTTGAAGATGGAACTCAAATATCAGCAGAGGAATTTCGTACGCTTTATCCTATATTTCATTTTGATGTTAGTAAACATAACGAGCGAATTGTAGACAGCACATCGGATATTGAAATTACCTGGACACTTGGGGCGGTTCCAGTAGCGCCGTTGTACGTATACGCATTAGTGATTAGTGATAGATTTATCACGGTAGATTCTATTGGAGGTAAAATGACAGTTCAAGTTTAATCTACAGTTGTTATATAAAATGGCAAGGTATATTGTAAAAGAAGTGTATTTGACTGATGGTCAGGTCAAAAAATTAGTAGCTGCTATTGCAAAGCGAGAACAGGTATCATTAAAAATCAATCCTAATATTTCTGATGGTGTTTTAACAAAATTAATGCTAACAAAAAATCAAGTAAAAAAGTATGATCGTAAAAAAACTTTTGTTTTAAATTTGAGTGCTGCACAAATGACAGCGATGGCAAAAGAAGGTGGTTTTCTTGGTCCGGCATTATCAGTATTAACTAGTACAATAATACCTAAACTTTTACCAGTCTTAGGCACATTAGGAATAGCAGCAGCGTCTGGAGCAATATTTGGCGCAACGGAGAAAGCAGTCAAAGGTAATGGTATCATTCGTGGAAGTGGAATAAAAAAATTGTAAATTTTATATAAATAATATATTATAATGCCACAAAAGAAAAAGAAATCACCAACAACAAAAAAAAGAAAACAACAAAAACAAAATCACCAACACCAAAGTGCAAATGCATATGCAATCAAACAAAACAAGGAGGAATTATTCCGTTCCCTCCACTTTTGGCGGGACTAGCGGGAAGTCTGCTGCCAAATCTTTTAGGAATCGGACGTGGTCTAACATTACCAGGAACTCGTCGACCCCGTTGAGTAATTTTGATATCATTGATAAGTTAAAAGCAGTTCCTGGATTTCACGGAGTTTATTCTAAAGATGAGCTCTCAGCAATAAAATCACCATCTGCTGTAAGTTCATGTGTTATTAATATACAAGATTTCAATGACGGATCCGGCACACATTGGGTAGCAGTTTATAATAATAATTATTTCGACTCGTTTGGACTTCCTCCAAGCGATGTAATAAAAAAGTATATGAACAAAAAATTTAAAAAGGTGTATTATTCGTCAAATCAACTCCAACCTGTTGGAACGTCTGCTTGCGGATATTATTGTATTATGTTTATCCGACAGATGAGCAGATATCTTAACTTTTTAAAATTTATTTTACAGTTTGATAAGCAACCTTCTCACGCTAATGATGAGATCGCAATTAATTTTATCTAAACTTACAAGTATAATAATGTCAACATACTGTCTCAAGTGTAAAACTAAAACAGAAAATATTAATGAAACAACAGAAAAAACAAAAAACAACAGGATAATATTAAAAAGTATTTGTGCAATCTGTGGAAAAAGAAAAAATACATTTTTAAAGAAAACGTCCCCAGCGATAGTATCTCCAGCGACGTCGCTAGGATCTGGTTATCCTAATATTATTTTAGTCGACGACTAAAAATATAGAATGATATGCAACTGTGATTCTGACAGAGATTTGTGTATTGAGCAAAATAAAATTGTCGCATACTGTCAATGTTGTAACAACAGAGAAATAATAGGGTCAGGTATAGATATACATAAACTAATTGAAAAATTACCAAAACCAAAAGGCGGTTGGACATTGCCAGGGCATCGGTATACTGGTCCATGGAATCCGCTAGACCAACAACTAGATGAAAACGACAATCCATTGCCAGGACAAGAGCCTTACAATCAATTGGATGCAATAGCAATGCGTCATGATATCTGTTATCGTGATCATGAAAACTCAAAATTAGATTGTGATAAAGTAATGTTAGACGAATTACGTGATATGAAGCCAACAAATCTACGAGAACGTTTTGATAGAAAATTTGTTCAGGGAATAATTGGAGCAAAATATAAACTTGGACTCGGGGAGTCTCGTCAATCACCTCACGATCGGGGAAATAAAGTATACGATGATCTTGCAGTCGAGCTGCACAGACCTAAAAAAAAAAGTTCCAACGACGTAAAGTTGTCGCTAATGGTGTAGATGATATCTGGGCAATAGATTTGGTGGATGTATCTAATCTAGCTCAGTTTAATGTTGGCGCTGATGGCGCTCCAAAAAGGTATTTGTTTAATGTTATAGACGTTTTTAGCAAATATGCTTTCAGTGTACCTGTTTCGGATAAGACAGGAACTTCAATGACCGATGCGCTAAAGCAGATAATAACGAGTGTAGAAAGAAAACCAAACAAAATCTGGACTGATCACGGATCTGAGTTTTTTAACAAAAAGTTTGAACAGTTTCTAGAACAAAATAATATAAAAGAATACGTTACAGGAAACGAAGGTAAAAGCGTTGTTGTTGAGAGATTTAATCGCACGCTAAACGAGAAAATATACAAACATATGACAGCTAAAAACACCAACAGGTACATCGATGACCTTTCTCAAATCGTAAGCGAATATAATAACACGAAACATCGAACCATCAAAATGACACCTAAAAAAGCTGTTAAAAATCCAATATTAGCAAATGAAAACATGTACCGCAGACATAAATTTAAGGTTGGTGATAAAGTTAGAATTTCTTTGATGAAAAAGGTATTTGCAAAAGGATTTACTCCGAACTGGAGCGAAGAAGTATTTGTGGTTGATAAGGTACTTTTGACATTACCTGTAACATATGTTTTAAAAGATCTGGCAGGGGAACCGATTGTAGGTAGTTTTTATGAACAAGAACTACAGAAAACTGAGCAGGATGTTTTTGTTATCGAGAAAGTGATTAGAAAAAAAGGGGATAAAAGTTTAGTCAAATGGCGTGGGTATAGTGATAAATTTAACAGTTGGATCCCAACCAAGCAGATTATGATATAATGCTATTATAAATTAACTCATACTTTTGTTTGACAGATTTACATTTTACTGGTTTACATAATGATATTAGATACTGCTTACGATCGTTAGAGATCGTCATTAGATTAAAAATCTTGACAAATATGAAATCGAATTTGATATTTTTCTGTCGGCCTGGGATCTTGATATTTAAAAAAGGTTTGATTAACTGCCAGAACAGTTGTTGTTCGGCAACGGTAAAATTAAATTTAATTATTTGCTTAGCAATGTGATACTTGACATTATACCGTTTAGTTGTTGATCTGCTGTAATTAGATCTGTCAGCAACAGTGACTATTTCACCATCATCATCAGATTCATTGTTATACAAAATATCATCTTCACTATAACCAACAGATTTGTCTACGAAATCTTTGGAAAATGTAATACTATGCGTGACCTCATCACTGACGACCTTATCGCTGACGAACTTATCACTAGTATCTTCTTCGTAGAGTTCAGCGAGTCGTTTCATCAAGTCCATTATTATAATATATTTTTATCTAATTTATTATTATAAGATGACTGATGAGATAAAATATCACCAAAAAGTTAATATAGTAAATTATAACGAACTAGCCGAAGCGGTAAGAAAATGTTTGTTGGGTTATAGTGTTGATGTTATTGTAATGCAAGGTGATTCTCATAAAATATTACTAACAGAAGCAGAAAAAGATAAAATTAATGAAAATGTAGTAACAACGTTAAAATTTAATCACGATGATATCATAGCATTTGCTCATCATTGCTTGACTAAAACCGAGCTATCAAATATCATATCTAAAACCAATCCTAGCATCGTATTCTCTTGAAAAAGTTGATTTTGTTGCTCCATCAGCTATAATTTTTACGACTGCGGGATTTATCTTATAATATTTCGCCGCAGCTGAAATCGATTTGAATTCGATCTCCTCATCCGTTTCGAGGTTTTTTGAAATAACAGGTTTTATTGGGCATCTAAAATTAATACCATTACTATTTTTTCCTTTTCTCACATTTTCCTGTTGCGTTACTATCTCCAGATTTTCCAATCGATTATCAGTTTGTATATTATTGATGTGATTAATAACAAGACCATTGGGTATAGATCCATTGAACACCTCATAAACAAACCTATGACCAAGATAACGAACTTGATTTGTTGATGTTCCTCTAACAGTTACCCTGATACATCCCATATTGCTAATAGTACTAAGAACTTTTTTAGTTTTTCTATTTCTAATAATACCGCGATCGTTAGCCACATATAAATCAAATACTGGGTGCGGCTGAAACTCATCTTGTAAGGATAAATTTTCAATATTATCATCAGTGACTTTACCATTATAATGATATACACGCTGTCCCTCTGGAATATCATCGCAAAACAACGTGTAAATAAAATCTTTTCTAAACATTGTAATCCTCTCGGCATTATCTCCCTTTACACTAATATTATAACCCGTTGACGTTAATTTGCCAACAGGTATTCTAGTTTTAATGTTAATAACCGAACCAATTACATTTCCAGCGTATAAGTTATACTTTGGGTGAATTTGATAAATCTCTTGCTCACGTGCGCTTGTCAGATTTACTGTCATTATATTATAGGTAATATTTTTTATCTCTAATTGATTTTTAGCGCATGCGCAGTGTGAGATAAAGTTATATTTTGGGTGAACTTGATATGTTTCTTGCTCACATGTGTTTGTTAGATTTGCTGTCATTATATTATAGGTGATATTTTTTATCTCTAATTGATTTTTAGCGCATGCGTAGTGTGAGGTAAAGTTATGTTTTGGGTGAACTTGATATGCTTCTTGCTCACATGTGTTTGTTAGATTTGCTGTCATTATATTATAGGAGATATTTTTTATCTCTAATTGATTTTTAGCGCATGCGCAGTGTGAAAAAATTATCAATTAGATATTACATTATAGTATAATAATGTTAAAATTGCGTGATATAGCTAAGAGAAGCTTTATGGGAGAACCTAATAAAATAGCGACTGCTTTTGCAGGTTTTGATAATAGTTATCAGTTTGATAATCAAATTGTTTTAGTAAATTTTACTGCAACAAATCTTTACCACCTACTACAGACAACTGTAAAACGTGAGCTCGTAAAACACGAAAGTATCAGATTATTTGTGCAATATCATGTTATATTTTCAAAGTTAGTTATAATGGAAGAATTAACTAACAAGGAAATTGCAGAACCTTATATGAACGCAAAATCAAGACGTGTTTTGCTTGGGACTGATCTGTTATCACTATCTGATGAAATACACCAAGAAATTTGGAAAAAAATAGAGGAATTTAGTCAATTAGGTTCGGGTTGGAAGTTTGAAATGATCAAAGGAATATTGTTTCACACGATGAAATATAATGTATTACGAGGTAGTTCATACGTCGACCTGCCACCAAAAATAAAAAGTAAAAGATGTTGTATAAACATCAAAAACGTAGATAACAAATGTTTCCAATGGGCTGTTCTTTCCGCACTATTTCCAGCAGAAAAAAAAAAACGCTACTCGTGTTGAAAGGTATATCAGTCATGTGTCTAGATTAAATTTTAAAGATATTAACTTTCCAGTAGCAGAAAATCAAATACCAAAATTTGAAAAGCAGAATAATGTTTCAATTAACGTTTTCGGACTAGATGAAAAGGAGGACGTATATCCGAGATATATTTCAGAAAAAGCTTCACAATCAACTATAAATTTACTGTACTACAAAAATCATTATGTTTGGATTAAAAACTTTAACGGACTAGTTGGTAGACAGTACAATAAGGATAAGAACAAAAAGTTCTTTTGTTACCGCTGCTTGCATGGCTGTACAAACAATGAAACATTACAAAAGCATTTGCAGAACTGTAGTGATGTGCAAAGAATAACAATGCCATCTAAAAAAAGATAGTGTGTTACAGTTTGTCCATCATAATCACAAACTAAAAATTCCTTTCGTCATATACGCTGATTTCGAATGCCTACTTCAACCTGTAATTGGTGTAGAAAATAATCCTAATCAATCGAGTACAAGAAAAGTTCAAAATCATGTTCCGTGTGGAGTAGCGTATAAGGTAGTTTGTTGTACTGATTCTAGATTATCTAAATCAATCAAATTATATCGTGGTAAAAATCCAGCTGTTTGGCTTCTCAAGCAGTTGATTAATGAAGTTGATAATATATTTACTCATTTGAAAAAAGTAACGCCAATGTTAAAATTAACACCTCAACAAGAATCCAATCACGAGCAAGCAGAAATTTGTCATATTTGTGAAAAAGCTTTTGACGATGATAAAAAAGTACATGACCATTGTCATTTGACTGGACAGTATCGTGGAGCGGCTCATAATCAGTGTAATTTAAAATTTCATGCTCCAGATTGTATTCCGGTTATTCTTCACAATTTTCGAGGATATGATAGCCATATTATAGTAGAAGCTTTTGGTAATCCTGAGATAAAAGCTCATCTAAAACTCGATAACGTCATCAAATGCATCCCAAATAATTTTGAAAAGTACATGTCAGTTACGCTAGGTAAATTACGTTTTATTGACAGCCTGCAGTTTATGGCAGCCTCGTTAGATGAGTTAGTGAAAGGTTGTAGTAAATTTGATAACCTAAGAGACTGTTTTGGAGATAAATTTAATCTACTAGCTAAAAAAGGAGTTTTTCCATACGAATACCTCGACGATTGGAGTAAATTTGATGAAATATCTTTACCTGACAAAGACAAATTTTACTCACAACTTAAAAACGAAAATATAACCGATGACGAGTACAGGTATGCACAAGATATCTGGAAAGAGTTTGATTGTAAGACTTTTGGTGATTATCATGATTTGTACTTGAAAACTGACGTGTTATTATTAGCAGATGTTTTTGAAAGTTTTCGTGAAGTGAGTTATAATAATTATGGACTAGATCCTTGCTGGTATTATTCTGCCCCTGGGTTGTCATGGGATGCTTTGCTAAAGTTTAGTAAGGTAAGGTTAGAATTACTGACAGATGTGGATATGTTCAATTTTATCGAAAAAGGTATCCGAGGTGGTATTAGCGTGATAACAAAAAAATATGCTGAAACAAACAACAAATACCTGAAACAATATAACCCTGACCTTCCTTCGAAGTATATAATTTATCTAGATTATAATAATCTTTACGGTGGTTCGATGGCAGAACCAATGCCTTTTAGCGGATTTCATTGGATCACGGTTGATCGATTTCTATCAGAGACAGAAAAAAAGATACCCGACGATGTTTCCTGTTTCGTTGAAGTTGATCTTGATTATCCAAATTCGCTACACAAATTACATAATGATTACCCTTTCTGTGCGGAATCGATGGTAATAGATTATAGTTTGTTATCAAAAGAACAACAAGCGTTAGCATCACCAAGGCAACATTCCATGGTCAAGAAACTAGTACCAAATTTACTTGATAAGAAAAATTACGTTTTGCATTACAAAGTTTTAAAACAAGCAGTCGATGCTGGTCTTGTGTTGAGAAAAGTTCATCTTGTACTAAAATTTAATCAGTCGCCGTGGATGAGAGGTTACATTAACTCGAACACTTCAAGAAGAGCTGTAGCGAAAACAGAGTTTGAGAAAAACTTCTTTAAACTGATGAACAATTCCGTTTTTGGTAAGACGATGGAGAATATTAGGAAACGCGTAAATATTGAAATAGTTAATGATGTCAAACGCAGAAACAAACTTGTGTCAGACGATGATTTTGTGAGCATGAAAATATTTAATGAAAATCTTGTTGCGATACAAAGAAGAAAAACAAATCTAAAACTAAACAAGCCGATCTATGTTGGAGCTGCAGTGTTAGATTTATCAAAGTGGATGATGTACGATTTTCATTACACTTTTGTTAAAAATCAGTGGCCGGCTAGTAGATTATTGTTTACTGATACTGATTCACTCGTATATGAAATCGAATGTGAGGACATCTATCAGGATATGTATAATAATCGACATCTGTTTGATCTTTCCGATTATCCACGTGACAGTAAATTTCATGACGACACAAATAAAAAGGTTATTGGTAAGTTTAAAGATGAAATGAACTCGAGCGCTATCAAATACTTTATCGGATTACGTAGTAAAATGTATGCCGTATTGTTAGATAATAATAAAATAACGAAAAAAGCCAAAGGTCTACCTCGTGATTTTGTTAAAAAGTTTATGAAATTTGATGACTACAGGTATGCGCTTGATGGTGGTGTTAGTTTTATGAGAGCTATGGCAATTCGAACTAATCATCATAAACTCGAAACAGATGTCATTATCAAACGTGGATTGTATAATTTTGATGACAAACGCTATTGTGAAAATGGGGTAGATACATTTGCCCTTGGGTATTGTTATGATGATAGATCTATACTCGACATTATCTTTTCCAACTGAAATTTTATCTAAACTTATAAAATAATGTTTGAAAATTTGACAATGACAAATAGCTACAATAGTAACATCAAATATCTAATGATGGACGGTAAACAATTGACAGTTGAATTTAATAATGAAACATCAGGTATATGTTTTAATGGAACATGTGACAAGTTAAAACTTTCGCTCATCAGATCTGATGACAGCATGTATTTCAATTATCTGGAACAATTGTATCAAAAGTTGCTAACGGAATTTAAAAACTTTCACAGCCCCATTAGCCAACAAAACTATACTAAACTCACAATTGATCTCGATCGGTCAAAGGTATATTTTATCAACAAAAAATATCCTCTGAACAAACCAGAAATGAAAGATCTGTTTGAGTCCCGTCGCTGTGTGAGTGGTAAAGTAAAATTTAGTATCTATAGTCGTGATAGTGAAATATTTTTAATATCAACAGTTGAAACATTAATCATTGGTAACGAGATATAAAATAATATCATTTTCATTCTAATGCTAGTTTAATTTCCACCTTGTTAACTGAAACGTTCTAATACACAGTTTAATTTTCATCCTGTTATCTTGTGGTAAAAACCCGTTTGCCGTCTTTAGAATAATTGTATTCCACACATGCGCTGTTCTAACAAATTAGTCACCTCTGTGTAAAGAGCTTATCGCATTCCAACACCTGTTGTTTTGTTTGGTTACAAAATACCTGTTTACATAGTAGTAGTAGGGGGAAAAAAGAGGTGGGGGAGGGTGAGTCAAAACCCTGTTTTATTTTGGAAAAAAAGGGGGTGGGGTGGGGGATAATTTTGGACTATAATTTATACTTGTTTGGAGGGTAAAAAAAACAAAGTGAGTTGAAAACCTGGTTTTCCTCTACTACTGTGATATTCAAATAATCTCAGGTAACGAAAGTAAGATTCAAGTAATCTAATGGTAGAGAAATGCTCTTCGCACAATATGCTATCAAATTAAGATCCAGCCCTCTGAACCCAGCTTTTTCGGCAGTTTTTGAACCAAAATATAAATCCTTATATGACAATAAACCAAATGTCATACCTACATTTGGCATTAGAATATCACAATTTCTCGAAAGTTCTCAAATTGATTTTTCAAATATTCTAAAAGCCAACATCACCGAAACACCCCCATGGCTACTTCAGCAACCAAGGGTAATTTTTACGTTACATGATGGAAAAAAATCGGAGACAAACCCTTCCATTTTCCACAACTCTTACCATGAACACCTCTCACAATTTGAAAAGTATACAAAAGTAAATACCGATGGATCAAAAGATAATGAAAAGGCTGCTGCAGCCTTCGTAAGTGGAAAACACACAACCAAAGTTCGCTTGCCAAATGGTACGTCAATTTTTTCAGCCGAAATTAGAGCAATAGACCTTGCTTTGCAATTCATTGCAAGAAAGCTTATTTCAAATAGCATAATATTCTCCGACTCACTATCAGTACTTCAGTCGCTATATAACAGAAAACTGGAGAATCTATTATTAACAAACATTCTCATTAAGCATACTGAGCTGTGTACCTCCCACAATATAGTATACTGTTGGTTACCCAGCCATGTAGGAATTAAAGATAATGATAAAGCAGACCGTGCTGCTAAAATGGCCCTATTACTAGAACCATCTGATTTTAAAGCACCCTATACTGATTTTAAACGCTGTATCAAAGACTGTTTAAGTCAGCAATGGCAGGCATCATGGAATGATGCCGTGAATAACAAACTTCATGCCATCAAGCCAACCTTAGGAGAATGGACCCCTTCCTACAGATCCGTCCGTAAAGAGGAGGTAGTCATTGCAAGAATTCGACTCGGTCATACTCATTTAACACACTCCTACATATTAAAAGTAAAAGACCCACCAGAGTGCATAGCTTGTAATGAACCATTCACCGTTAAGCACTTTATGCTGGAATGCTTCGATCTTCAACCTACGCGTAATCATTACTACGTTGTGCAAGACATGACGGAGCTCTTTGATACAGTTAACATTACCAACATTATAGACTTCCTTAAGGAAGCAAACATTTATTATAAGTTATGGCTTATATTTTATCACCTTGTTCAATTATGTGTTATATTTAAGCAGTCGATAAATTTTAATTGCCAATCATATGTTTTCGTTATTATACTTTTGCACTCCCAGTTGATCGGGAAACTTTTAATTATTTACCATCATTACCATTTTATCGCTTTACCTTTAACTGTTTGGTTTCCACTCGCTGGTCGATAAAATTATTTTACCAGTTTTAAATGTAAAAGGATATAACATTATGTTTGGCGCTAAATAGCTTCATAGTGCTGGTGCGCCGTTAAAATATCAATCAATCAATCAATCAATCAAATAATCTAATGTAATGAAAGTGACAAATTTGTTCGATTGAAACATCATCAATTGAAACAAATACGTGATTAAATGAATAAGTGGTCGAGTGGTCTAAAGCGCTGTTCTGATTACTGCAATCTCACCTCTGTCTGCTTGAGTTCGAGTCCAGACTCGGATAACGTGGGTAAGTGAGAAAGCCTGCCAGTAGCTTCTCGCAGGTCGTTGGTTCTTCCCGGGATTTTCCAGTGTTCTTCCTCCACCATTAATACTGGCCGCCATGCATAGCCTATATTGTGCTGGAAAATGGCGTTAAACCCTATAACAATAACAATATTATATCAACGTATGACTCAAATATTTGTAAAAAAAAAACTCGCAAACAAAGCATTTTAACAAGGTTTACGTGTCCGTTTACAAACTACACAATTCTCCCAAATTCTTGGGTTGGCCCACACTTGCATTGGCCATATACTATGGAGGGGGATTACCGCCATAATTCTATGCATGTATTTTCTAATCGTCCTTGATGAATTATTGTAAATGGCTGCTTGCAAGTGCTACTTTCACAATTCTATCCATGTATATTGTATTCTCCATTGATGCAAATTGTATGTGGCAGTTTGCAAGTGCTACTGCATTATTGTAAATGGCTGCTTGTAAGTGCTACATTCTTAATTTTAGTCATGAATTTTCTGTTCATTGATGCAAGCTGTAAATGGCTGATTGCAACTGCTTATATCTACTTTCCTTCTCCGTCATTGTATCTCGCAATTTGTCAACTACCGAACATATTATTTAGTTTGTCGTATGGCAAATGCTATGCCAGTTATTAAAAGTTTTATAATTTTGTTATAAACTTGCTATATCACAAGTTACATAGATTGCACCTTTTAAAATAATGATTATAATGTAGCATCAAGCGAGTTGTAAGTTAGCATCAAGGAAGTTACCATAAAATAATGCCTCATTATGACAACAGATGGCGCTGTGACACGTCAATTTCTTAGAGTACGACAGCTCCCCTGATCATAGCAACAGGATGTTATACAACTTTACGGCATATTTGGGCGTCTTATTTAAAATATCACTGAATTATATTACCGCATTACAGTCAGCTATTTCTCAGAGTATTGGCATTTGAAAGAGAGCTGAAATACAAGAAGCACAAAACAAATTAAAGGTATCAAATTGTATTTTACACAATGTTATATTTCCGCTGACTCTTCCCACCCCATTTTTATTTGGATAGTGTGTGTGTGTGTGTGTGTGTGTGTGTGTGTGTGTAATTTACCGCTACCGCACGGTGGAAGAATAGGGTAACCTCTTACAAGCAAGGTTTAAGGTCCTAATTTGTTTATATATTCTCGTACACAATGTTAGAGCATTTTATTATTTAGAGTACAGTGCAAATTCTTCTTTTTGTATCAGTAAAAAATCTCATAAAGTTGGAGCAAAATGCAAATTATACATGAAGGACATGCTTTCTTTTTCTTTATTCACGAGAGAGAGAGAGAGAGAGAGAGAGAGAGAGAGAGAGAGAGAGAGAGAGAGAGAGAGAGAGAGAGAGAGAGAGATTACATTGCAGAGATGTTTATTCTGCTTATTCTCTCATCTCTATGAAATTAATTTTAACTGTATACATATATGGCATGGATGATTATGCAATAGCCAGCAGTATTATCATTAGTTGTATGTGACAAGAATCTCGTATCTCCAATTTCATTGTAAATCTAAATTCCAATGCAACAGCAAGAGGCAAATGACTTCAAACAAGGATATCACATACAAAGCATATACTGTAGGATAGCTATATGCTATAAAAATATGAACTTATTTCACTATAAAAGAAAATAAAGTATAACAATATGAAATATATTTTATATATCTTAACATAAAGAACATTTTCTTTATTTCCATAGATAAAACTGGAAACTACATTTTTTTATTATTTAAAATCGTATTCATCCATATATGAATCAAAATTTATAGTACAGATAAGATGATTGATTGAAAGGTACTTTACTGATAAAGTATCATTCTCGTTTGGTAGCAATTAAAAAAATATAAAATATGTAATATAAATGACGTTGATACTGCTGCCAGTAACCAGTTCAATTTGTTTTTATTATTACTACTACAATACAGTACCAAATTTGATGGATACATTTAAATATGAATTTAATGTAGTAGCTAAAAAGATTAATATAAATTTTTGCATGTATCTTCTACAGATGTGATTATTTCTGTTAAAAGAGTAAGATAAGACACCCACCCACCCTTTAATATTTTAAAAACCTTTCAAAGACTGTAAGGCTACTAAAAGCACATGCTGTTGTAGTATTCAACGCCCACCACCACCAATACCTGCATAAACATCTTCATTTGTCTATGATTGTATCATTCCTTTATCCTATTTAAAATATATGCTAATAATGTCATGACAAAAACATATCAGCAAAATATAACTATGCAATAAAGCAAAATAAATAAATTTATATACAGTCCTGTGTTTAACTTTTCATAGGAAATATTAGGGAAAGAAAATTAATGTAAACCGGCATTCTTAAAACCAATATTATTAGATGCATTATTCTGAAACAAAAATTGTCATAGAGGTAGGCAGTTATAACGATCAAATACCGGGATTGTCTTGTTACTTTGTTCTTTTAAATTTATTTGCCAATCTTTTTTGTTTTTTACTTTCACACGAAATGAATAAAGACAAGCTTTTCACACAAATTGGCTTTTGGATTAAACATACTCATAATTGCAAATTTTAAGGAATTAAAACTAAATTCTGGATTCGCTGATAAACATTTCCTTTTACATACCACATTCATTTGTCATTTATGCCTCAAGAACAGTAAGGTCATATTCCCTGGTGATAGTTTCAAGAATTAATCCCAAACAAAACTCCATTACTGAACTGTATTCAGTATACACACTGTACAAAATTGCTCACCTTTTGGAGAATTTGTTGTTGTTGTTTTTTGTTGCAGGCAATAAAATAGGTTACTTGCACACGCTATGAGCAAAAAATATCAAAAGTATTATATTATATTTGCTAATTTGTTTTTTTTTTTCTGATGCTCAGACCTTCACCAAAAATATTATATTTTGAATTTGAGATGAAATGTTAAATTTGGCTTAATATGTGCCTTGGAACATTGGATAAGGTAAATTTCATAATTTAAATGACAATCACTCTGCAGAGAGAGAGAGAGAGAGAGAGAGAGAGAGAGAGAGAGAGAGAGAGAGAGAGAGAGAGAGAGAGAGAGAGAGAGAGAGGCACTAAACTACTTTTGCAAAAAGCAGCACACTTAATAAGTCGGAATCATGCGTCACGAAATTCACATTTCAAAATGTATTTTAAATTTTTTTTTATTTTAACAAAGAACCTCTTTGATGTGACAAAGAGCAGCTGAATAATTATAACGTAGAGGTGCTATATTTATGTTTTTAAAATTATTGAACTAATTTATTATTTTTAATTGGTTTGATAATGGTAAGAATTGCATAAATAAATGTAAAACCTCCTGTAACATTGTCTTTTGTCTCACTTTCAGAGACAAGTATTAAGGAATGCAACCAGTTGTAAGGCTGTTTGTTTGTATGTTGTTTTTGTTGGGGGTTTGGGGGGTATATAAATACGTTCAAAGGTTGAAGTTATGTACATACAAAATGTAGATTGAGTATTGGAAGATAATCGTACACTAAATCTAATACCTCTATTCGCAATTTTTACCATGATACAAACTTGATATTCCACTATTTGGCTATAGTGACAAAATATGTTCCAAAATGAAGATTGTGATAAAAATACGAAAATCTTCTGGAATGCTTAATATTTTAAATGTCATTTTACTTATAAACATTTGTATGTGCTATTGATGCTGCTCTGAAATATATCAGTTTAGCCAGAGCTTATGTACAGTAGTATAGCAGAAAAAAAAATAGTCGTCTGTGACATGCGTCAAAATGAGAGACGTACAAAACGATCCTTACAACATGAGGTTGTCGGATGAAAGCTCGTTAAGAAAAGTCCGAGGGAATATATCATTGTAATTTTGATCCTTGCTTTAATAAATAACTAATCTTTCCAAAGTAATGAGAGATATAACTAAGGAGTAGATTTCTTAAACGGTGAAAGTAAGTGCGTCAAAACTGGTGTTGATGGACAACCCTGCAGAAGTGTATGCGTTTTTTGTTTTCGTAAGATTCTATATAAAACTTAGATTTTCGAGAAAGCAAATGGTTTTAGAGAACGATTAAAACTTCGTTGCTAACATACATATTAAAAAGGGTACTGAAAAAGAGTCACAAAGTGTATAAACACAAATTAAATACCGTGAAGGTCCGTGGGGAGCATTAACTTTGAAAATTTAGAGCGCCATCTGTTGTTATAATGTCATGCTAATCTCTAACATACCATTATGACAACAGATGGCGACACGAGTTGGACAATGCAAGCGATACTGAAAACAGCAGTTGTAATTGTAATATGTCATGTTTATAAACAGAATATACAAAACTTGTAACAACTTACATAGGACAAACTGCAGAATCAGTTCAGCAGTTGGCAAATTGCAAGATGAAATGACGCAGATGGAAAGTGGATCTAAGCATTTACGAGCAGCTTGTATCAATGAAGAACAGAAAATTCACGACTAGAATTAGGAATGTAGTATTTGAAAGCATTCATTTACAATAATGCAAACGGAAAGTAACTCTTTCAAACTGCCACATACAATTTGCATCAATGGAGAATACAATATACATGGATAGAATTGTGAAAGTAGCACTTGCAAGCAGCAATTTACAATAATTCATCAAGGAAGATTAGAAAATACATGCATAGAGTTATGGCGGTAATCCCCCTCCATAATATACACCCTTCATGGGTCCATCATGCACACAAGTTTACAAATAAAGTCATTCAGTCCTTGTATGGCCTTGACGGTTACACCTGCTTTCATCGACATGCAGACGCCAGACCGACAGCTTGATATGTCTCCTACACACACGCGCCCGCACACAGCTAAAATAAAACCAGACTGGTCATAATATCAAGATAACAGATACGTACTAAGGGGCGGCGAGTGGCCTAGAGGTCTAAAGCGCTCTCCCTTACGGATCACTACCATCTCACCTTTGCCTGCGTGTGTTCGAAGTCTAATTTCAGCGAAGGTGGATATGTGAGGCTTGCCAGTAGCATCTAATGGGTCCGTGGTTCTTTCTGCGGATTTCCCGGTTTATGCCTCCACCATTAATTCTTGCTATCAAGCCTATCGTGTGCTGAAAAATGGCGTTAAGCCCTATAACAACAAAAACAACAACAACGTGCTACTAAATTAAACTCTTAATAGCAACTTGTAACATTTCTAAAGTTCACGTTTCAAATCCGCGTAGTGGTAAAGACAAGATTTCACTATAGCCATGAACGCTTTTCTATATTTTTATTATTATTTTACCATTCTAACTCTTCTACCTCGTAAACAATGATCAACACATCACGTTTTAGCTGGGCAAAACGACCATCTTTTCTCAACACAAAGGTAACATACACATTACAAGTGTAAAGAAACGTTTCATTATGAAGCTTGCAAAAAAATATAAAAATAAGCTGTATAAATTTTATAATGATGCTGTGTAAGAAGTGTGAGAAAAAGTGTAAAAGCTTCTGGAAAATAAATTAGTGGTAAATCAAGCGGTAATTAAATCCCAACTTTTTTATTTAAAACTCAAATACATTCAGGTCATAGAATATGTGAGTTTATATTGTTGTAAATTAGGTCTTAAAAAATTAATAAGTGACATAAAATGGTTGTTAGAAAGGATGAAAAAAAATGCTAAGACTGGAATCTGAAATTTATGGCAAAAGAAAATATACACTTATATCAAGTCGAGTAGGTGAAGATGCTGCTAAATCATTATCAAACTTACCAATAACTCCTTGGGCTAGATATCAAGGTAAAAAACAACTTCCAGGTTATAATTATTGCGGGCCTGGGACTCGGCTTGATAAAAGACTTAATGAACAGGATCGCCCAAAATCTGATGAAGAGCCGATTAATATAATTGATGGGGCATGTTACAGTCATGATCTTGCCTATATGAGTCCTGATTTAGAACAAAGACATTTAGCAAATGTTAGACATGCTTTGAATGCATTGAAAGATCAAACGTTTAAGAAGAGGCTAACGAGCTTCTTAAAGAGATCGACTATGAAATATAAACTGATTGTTGGTGCATCATTAAATTAAACAAGTACAAATATAATGAATGAATCTCCTAGAGTTAAATCAGCTAGAGAAAGATTGGAAGAGCTTTAAAAAATATATGCCTGCTTTTGAAGCCGTGAAGAAAAAACAGACAGGCAAAATGCAAGGACTCCATATGTAGAAGAGACAGAAAAAATGTTTAAGCCAATAACGAGAACTGAGGGAATAATTACAGTGCTAGAGAAAACTGCTAAGACAACTGAGAGAATAATCCCGGTGTTAGAAGGAATGATTCAAAATCCACTTGAACGAGTTGAACCAGCTGAGAATAGGGAGATAAAAATAATGAACAAGTGTTAAAATAATAGATAAATTAAATAATGATGTTGTTAATAAATTTCATGATTCAAAAAATATTAGGGAACCAAAAGGTTTGTAAATGAAATTCTTCAAAATTATCAATATTATTTAAAACCCGAATTTGCTAATGAAGCATTAAATCTGGATGATTGGATTAAGAGAAATATATTTAAAGTTTTATCGGAAGTAGAAGAATCAATGCTAAAGCTAAATATTATGAAGATTTTCAGTAGAATTTAAGTAGACCTGTAGCAAAAGATGATCCAACTACATTGGAAGTGGTTTTAATGACTTTTGATGATATTAACAAAAATATTGATAGATCAGAAGTTTTGATAGACGGAAAGAAAGCTGGAAATAATTCTCCAGTGCTGATTAACGAGATAAATATATTTATAAAGATTTAATTAAAAAGGGATTATGGACACTGATATTTATAAATCATTGATAAATGAAGTTATTAATTAAATTGAAGCTAAAACATTTAAATACAAAATGATTATTCGTTGAGGTCAACATGCCGCGAGAAGCATTAAGAGTTATAAATTCAAGATTACCTGTTTACAGCATTATTCCGTTGATTTTGTTTCATTGCTAAAGATTTTCTAGAATGGCAGCTCCGAAAGTAATGCGGTTATTAAAACAAAATGGAATGAAAGCCATTTAAACTGTTCCTTTGATTGCTAGTAATTTATTTGGAAAATTCACAGAAAAATTTAAACAGATGAGGGAAAACCTAAAGCCTGAGGTGCTGCTTAGTACAGCTGATATGCCAAAGGAAGTTACAAAAATTGTTGATGAATTTATTAATCAAAGTTTGGAAAATGAAGCTAACGTTGGCAATCTTATTTAAAGATGTTCTTTAAAAAAAAAAATTAAACTGAAAATATTATATAAACATGATGAAGGAGATTCCTGATATAGTTTGTTTTTACATGGATGAACCAATCGCCATTGACAGATCTTTAAGTGATTGTCGATATTATTCTTATGAAGCACGTGTGCCAGATCAGCGTGGAAGAATTGAATTACAAATTCAAGATACAAGTAGATATTTCTTGCCGGCTGAAGCATTTATTGAAGTTAAAGGGAAATTATGAATTATTATGATCAAGCAGACACCACAGTGTTTAATAATAATGTTAATATTGATTTTGTCAATAATGGTATTATGGCGCTGTTTGACAGTGCTATTTACATCATTGATGGAAGAAAATGATTTATACGTTGACACAACGATTATATGACTTGGAAGGTATAGTGGTGATTACACAAGATCAGTTGGTCATGTTTGTAGGAAAACTAATTTTGCATGTAGCGATCAATTTATTTTATTACAAAAAGCTCGAGGTACCACCGAAGCTAATCAGTGTGAAGCCGATGATATACGATTTCGAGCACAGGTTGGCGCAGCATTTTCGATATGAAAGAAGTTAACCCAAATTTTAACTTAGGTTTTGCTGTCCGTAAAGTAATGCTGTAGGGAAATAGAGAAGTTTTCATGTGCTGTTCCTCTAACACTTAGTGTCTATAGAGGTGTAAAAAAAAGGTTATTTATGGCGCTAAACATACAGTTGTGCTTATAAGGAAAGCAACTGACTGGAGTGGTCTGGATGCTTGAAGTTGCTAATACCACCGTTAGAGTGATCATTACAGTACTTGCTTTATGGATGCCTGCATTAACACCAACACTGACGATAGACAAACGTTTTCTATATTTCATGCAAACTGGCGGAAAAACATTGTCATGGCTGACGGTATACAAATTGCTGTTAATTGAATTTTTACATGCCAGATCGCCTCTCAGCAGGGGAAAACAGCCATACGAGATTGTTGCTTTTCAAAATACTGTGACGCTAAACAGTCCAAATCAAAGTTTAATAACATTTAATCAACTCGGCGTTTCTGAGGTTTCTTTAAAAATAAATGGGTAACAAGAACTTTTTGAAGATGTTTTACTGAGTTTTGAGCAAAATCATTTAGCACGAGCTTATCATCCTCTAATGTTTTTATTGGGGCGAGATCATAATGTTGACTTCGGTTTGCAGATATATTTGGATTTTAAAACATTATACCCAATCTACTATTTCTCACTAAAAAATTTAAATCTGATTACAGAGTTATTATAGTTATACACAGCGACAAGATGATGATGATTGAAGATATTGGCATAGGAATGAAAATTATGGATGCACGATTGATGATTGACAATTGAATATATCTCATATCTATATAAATGCCTTAAACATCAATTAATGTCAATCTAACGCAGGGTAAAACCAAAATGTTATAAAAAAACTTTCCAAAATAATTCTAGCTCACATTTAATATGAAGAAAGAACATATCACAACAAATGGTGTAAATAAGCCATTTTTAACAATCAGCTCAAACGTTTAAATAGTTCCTGAAATCGTAATTTTAAAATTGATCTTTCTGCAGGAGCTGTTAAAGAAGCAACGAAAACTGGAGGCGATTTTACCAATTCTTTTACGTTTCTTAACCGCCGCCGTTAGATCGAAGTTTATCTTCGATAATATGACTGCTAAAAGGAATTAAAAAGAGTCCTAATTTCAAACTTGCCTTTAACAAACTTTTATATAATAAACGCTGCAAATAAAATTAAAATGAATTTCAGAGTTTTATGCGAAATCAACTGCCATAGAACTCTAACAGTTCTGAGACAGGAATTATTAATCTTGACGATTTCGGTACCGGTACACATTGGATTGCATATGTCATTGAAAAACGCGGAAATGCTTACTTTGATTCCTATGGTGTACCTCCTACTACACCGAATTCGTGAAATACGCCGACGATTCAACGATTTGGTATTCAACGCTATAAACACAGAAATTAACAGATCCACCAATATGTGGTTATGAAGCGCTGCATGTTTTAAAAAAGTTGGAAAAGAAGTTTTTACATCTGAAACCTCCACAGAGTATTTAATGAATATATCTTATTTAGAAACAAAGTAAAATAAAATGGTAGATATCTACAGTAGATCGACTAATAACAAAAATGGTAAATCAAATGTTATCAAAGATGAATTGTTGTGTTTGAAAATCGTAAAGTTGAAAACGAGTAACATTACATTCAAAGATATTCTGAAACCATTTTCAGATTCAGGGTAATATTAATGCGCTGACCAGAATGGTAAATTTACACAGATATGCGGACTAAAGCTTTGATGATTTTTACGGAAAACCATCTATAGATATGAAGATTTCTGATATTGTTAGAATATTAAAATAAATTGAAGTGAGAAATAATTGAATAGAAATAGCTAAAAAATATTGATATGACAAAGCAGCTGAATTCCAGACTAAGCTAAATAAAGTTATCGATATTTATACTGAGAAAATAAAATAATACCGCAGATGCGTGGTCATCATCGACACGGTTATCAACTTCAGTAGTTTTGGCTGGAGAGTTGATTTATCAACCCTAACGATGACTTATCCACTTATTTTAAAAATGATTATTTCAACTTCATCAGCAATCACTGGCGTGTTTAATATCATTATGAACAAATACATGCGCGACTAACAAAATGCATGAATGCTCATTAAATCTTTAAGGGCCTATATCAACACATTTAAAACTTTCGTCATTAATTTCTTCATAACTTGACGATGGTAAATTCTCTGATGAAGAATTTAAGAGATTAGTTGAAGTTTTTAATGGATTTGATATCGATTACATAAATATAAATAAGTATAATATCTGAGATTACTCTGCTCTGAAAAATCGCCGACAACGCACATCTCATAAAAAACAATTAAATATCAATCTCATCAAAAACTCCAGAATTTAATATTAATTTCCCAACAGCTATTCCAGCGAAAGAAAGAGCGTTATCTAAGCTGCATGTGTGTATACAATAGCTGGTCAAATATTTGATCAACGTGGTTTTTTCTAATGAAAGTGAATAATTCAATTGTCTTTGAAAATAAAAACAAAAGCCGATGGAACTCCAGATTGCAAATTGTTATAATTCCCACAGGTTGTTATGAAATTAAACAAATGAATGGCACATTTCAAGATCAATTCGAATTTTTAATGGCGTAATAAATTCTCCTGATTATTCTGTTGACATTAATAAAACTTCAGTTAGAACCGTGTTAGACTGGCCTGAAATTCTGCAGTTTTTCTTGCCCGGAGCCAAAACAAGAGGAATTTATAACTTGGGAAGTGAAGAAGGATTTATAAATTAACCATAATACCGAAGAAACCATGATATGTTTTAATTCATCCAGAATATTCGAGTTTTTATGATTATGTAAACAATAAACCTATACCACATTTTAGAACGGACATATTTAAAATACTTTTGATGGAAATTATTTAAACATTTATATATTCATTATTCAGTGAATATAATTCTAGTTTAACAAAATTAAAAAATTTGTTATCTTCAATGATGTCAGAGTGTAATGAAGAATTGATAAAACAAACAACAGCTGTTGAAAAACAAATTTTTCATATTTATACTTTCAGAGTGAAAGTATTACACTATAATTACCTCGAATTGTATTATGGAAAAAAATAGTCCGGGCTTATTTAAATGTACTTTTAAGATATTTGAAATTAAAGAATCAGACCTACCTACATGGCTTCACAATATCAATGTTTGATACAGGTAAACATAAGGAAGCGACAACCATTTTAATATATATTTTAATAAAATACATGAATCATGGAAAACTTTAACCTCACCACAGCTTATTCTAAAATACAGTAATAATTAACAAGGTAAATGCATTCATGTTTCACCTTGTATAATTAATATAACATCAACGATATTTGTGATTTTAATATGCCATGCTGTAGAAAATTCTTATCACGTATCAAAATCGAATCAAGCTTAATATTATATCTTATATATTCAATCAATCTGCAGGTTCTGGATATCTGATTGTGGTAGAATAGATTAATTAAATCTATTTACGTTTACAAAATCCATTACTAACCGGACAAAAGTTTATGTTAACTGACCAAAATAAAAATCTGCCGAATTTTCGAGGAGAGCAATTAAATTTAAATTTGTTGTTGAAGCCTAATTGATAACATTTCCTTGTTTTATTTTAGCTTTCTTTTATATAATTTATTATTAGCCTTAAAATAAAGTGATTTGAATATATGATTACCTATAATATATAATGAGTAACTTCACAATATAGAAGAAAATTTTTTCTTAAATAAAGTATAATATTTAAAAAACAAATAATGAACTTTCACTTAGCTACAGAAAGTTTTGTAGCGTTTGAGGATCCTCAATGAGATTTAGAAGAAATATATCACCTTATATGCATTATCCAGTCTGAAACCGAGCAGAACAGGATGGATATCAGCAACGAACAACTTAAAAATACATCAAATGTATACTGTGTGATGAATTGAAAGAAATTAGAAAAATATATTACCTATGTTCGCGATAAAGTTTGATAAAGGTATATAAACGGCGATGTTAGCATTAATTTATCGTTTCAAAAAGAACTTGATTATTGTATGGGTTTGGCCGGGCTGTTGGGTCCAGAAGAATTTGTTAGTAATTTTAATTCTGATTTAATGACGATTAATGTGTATAAAGGAGATATAGACACTCTAGAAAAAAAAAACTAAACGGGAGGTAATTAATGGTGCGGCGAATCTAGACCATGTTGTGATAATTTCTGAATATAAATGTTGCAAGACGGAGGAAGAAATAGCCGGCCTTATGAATAAGTTATTTAGAATTCAAAGAAAGCACTCAGAGCGCGCGAAATGGGTAAATTCCTAAACAGCCGTGTTAATTAACCCCTCACTGATTTATAATTTCAGTGATGGTTGGTGGCGATAATTTGCGGCAATAATATCTGGGGGGGGGTATTTGCAATAAGCTCACTCTGTAGTTTACGCCTCCGCGAATTAAACTAATTGAACATTTTCCTCTAACACCAACTCCACAACCGACGCATGGTCTAGGGATTTCAAAACATTTTTATCTTTTGATTGTGAACACAACAATAATCGCCATAACAGTATTTTCCAGAGTTCACTTAACCTTGGCATATATTTTACATGAATTGAGACCAACTTGAAATGGCATGATTATATATTATAATATATTTTATTTTTTAAATTGAATTAAATTTTATATAAATGTATAGTATAACATGTCAATGATGAAAACACGCTTTCATGATAAAGTTATGAAACGTAATGTCTGGTATGTGACCCTTACATGCACTGAGCCTCAACATCCTAAATGTAATGCTAAATTAGATTGCTTAAAAAATGAGGTAAATGAAATAAAT
>JAEAOA010001059.1:940000-1130561 GCA_016746295.1 Potamilus streckersoni | reverse complement strand
GACAATGACAAATAGCTACAATAGTAACATCAAATATCTAATGATGGACGGTAAACAATTGACAGTTGAATTTAATAATGAAACATCAGGTATATATTTTAATGGAACACGTGACAAGTTAAAACTTTCGCTCATCAGATCTGATAACAGCGAGTATTTCAATTATCTCGAACAATTATATCAAAAGTTGCTAGCGGAATTTAAAAACTTTCACAGCCCCATTAGCCAAGAAAACTATACTAAACTCACAATTGATCTCGATCGGTCAAGGGTATATTTTATCAATAAAAAATATCCTCTGAACAAACCAGAAATGAAAGATTTGTTTGAGTCCCATCGCTGTGTGAGCGGTAAAGTAAAATGTAGTATCTATAGTCGTGATAGTGAAGTATTTTTAATATCAACAGTTGAAACATTAATCATTGGTAATGAGATATAAAATAATATCATTTTTATTCTAATGCTAGTTTAATTTCCGCCTTGTTAACTGAAACGTTCTAATGCACAGTTTAATTTTCATCCTGTTATGTGATAAAAAATTTGTGGTAAAATCTATTTGCCGTCTTTAGAATAATCATATTCCACACATACGCTGTTCTAACAAATTCGTCACTTCTGTTGACAGAGCTTATGGCATTCCAACACATGTTGTTTTGTCTGGTTACAAAATATCTGTCTACATAGTAGTAGTAGAGGGAAATAAGCGGTTTGGCGGGGGTGGGGGAGGAGGTGTGGGAGGGGGGTGGGTGGGCCAAAACCCTCATTTCCCTCTGCTACTTGTATGTATGTATGTATGTATGTATGTATGTATGTATGTATGTATGTATGTATGTATGTATGTATGTATGTATGTATGTATGTATGTATGTATGTATGTATGTATGTATGTATGTATGTATGTATGTATGTATGTATGTATGTATGTATAATTTATGCGAGTAGATTCGAGTCCTAAATTATAGTTTCATTTAGTTTGCTCGCAAGTAGAGACTGATTTAATTTTTGCTGTACAACTTTGTTGGGCTGACGTTAGCTAAAAATATATTATCCTATACCCAGTTTTTAGTTTTCGATTGTATAATGCATGACTTGTTGACAATGCAATCTGAGTTTTACTTTATCATGTGCGTTCATATATAAGCATCGTTTTATTTTATTACACTGATGCACTTAACATATTTAATAATGCCAGAAAAATTGACTTTATTAAATGAAATCCTTGTCTGTATGTAGCAAGTGGATCTACAAATAGGTGACGATGATAACTCTGCCTTTAAGAACAAAACAAGAAAAACAAAACACTAAGAAAGCAAAAATAAAAACATTCATGGAAATTTACAAAACTGACATATCAAATTATCAAGATGTATTAGGACATTGTGTGTGTATGTGTGTGTGTGTGTGTGTGTGTGCGCGTGAGTATTCATATATGTGTGTATGTATGTTTAAATGGCTGATCGACTTTTTTTCTACTTTGCTTATATTTCATCAGAATAATGAAAGTTATGATAGTAGATGGTCATGAAATACAAATATACACATATACATATACACATATAGACACTCAGTCTCTCTCTCTCACACACACACACACACGCACACACACACAAACACACATATATATATATGCACACACACACATATATGTGTGTGTGTATATATATATATATATATATATATATATATATATATATATATTTATATATATATATATATATATATATATATATATATATATATATATATATATATATATATATATATATATATATATACTGTAGAGTATCAATGCTATACCATGAGATGTATAAATTTTTCCTTAAAAGGAAACGAGGATTACCGAGTTTCCTATCGATTAAAAATGTGTACAAATAGTATATCACTGACCGCCTACATAATGTACATATATTTAATTTATAACACATACAAATGCATGTACTTTTTTCTTTAACGTGTATGTATATAATAAAGCATGAATGTATGTACATATGCTTATATGTATTTATATATGCCTGTTATTCAATATCACTGTAAATATTAATTAAAAAATACTGCTAATAATGACTATAATAATAGTAACAAAAAGTAAGTATGTATGTAGATATGTATCATTATTAATATTTTTATCATTATTAATATTTAGCATATCTTTGCAGCTCATTACAGACTTTATATTTAAAATTTTTTTATCAATTTTTCAATCTCGATTTGCCGACACCTCTCTCTCTCTCTCTCTCTCTCTCTCTCTCTCTCTCTCTCTCTCTCTCTCTCTCTCTCTCTCTCTCTCTCTCTCTCTACATTTTATGTATTTGGTAATTCATTCATTGCATTTTTAGAAGCTGGCATAGTCTAGATTGGCAAAATTCTTTTTCCATATTTTAATAGCTGCCAAGAATAGAGTACTTTAGACAAATTCAGGTTGATTTTTGGAGCACAATGGAGCAGTTATTTTAATTAGCAGTGTCCTAAGATCATTTAAAATTTCCAAAAGTACAATATCCAAAGAAATTTCAGCCACATTACATGAAAGTAGCATATAGGTATACCAACATTCTCCCCACTATGCATGTTTAAAATGCAAACAACTTCACCTTACATACATCACTCTCTCAAAAGTACATAATAACTGGTGAGCGCCACCTATTGTCTTGGGGTGAAGCTGCTTTCCAAGCATGCGTCAACAATTTAAAAATAAGGTCATTATTAGATGTAAACGCAGGAGTTCTGTTCTGACCTTGATTATTTACTAAAAAGTGAGTGTTCTGAAGGATTTAACGCCATAGGTCAAAAGGAAAGGGATTTATGTTTCCATCCCCATATGAAGGTCAGTAGAAATAATTTATTAATTAATAGCGAGCGTCCGATACGTTAGAACTAAAAGTCTTAAAAGGTTCGTATGGTCTATTGCCTGAGGCCGTTGGTGGTCTAATCGTCAGAAATTTAAAAAAAAAAAAAAAAAGAGCCTAGACCTACTTGTTGGTCTAATCGGAGTAGAGCTTTAAAAAAGCACATGAGGATTGATACTGGAGAAAAACCATGCAAGAGTTATGTGTGTGCTAAAATGTTTAGTCAGAGTGGATCGTTCAAAGAGGACCAGAGGATTCATACTGGACAAAAAACATTCAAGTGTGAAGTGTGTGATAAAATGTTTAATCATAGTGGATCTTTAAGACAGCACATGATGATTCATACTGGAGAAAAACCATTCAAATGTGAGATGTGTGATAAAAATTTCAGTGATAGTCGACATTTAAAACAGCACATGAGGATTCATACTGGAGAAAAACCATTCAAGTGTGGAATGTGTGAGAAAATGTTTAATCAGAGTGGGCATTTAAAAAGGCACACGAGGATTCATACTGGAGAAAAACCATTTAAGTGTGAGATGTGCGATAAAATGTTCAATGATAGTCGAAGTTTAAAACAGCACATGATGATGCATACTGGAGAAAAACCATTCAAGTGTGAGATGTGTGATAAAATGTTCACTGTTAGTCCAAATTTAAAAAGGCACATGAGGATTCATACTGGAGAAAAACCATTCAAGTGTGAGATGTGCGATAAAATGTACAATGATAGTGGAAGTTTAAAACGGCACATGAGGATTCATACTGGAGAACAACCATTCAAGTGTGAGATGTGTGATAAAATGTTCAATGATAGTGGAAGTTTAAAACAGCACATGATGATGCATACTGGAGAAAAACCATTCAAGTGTGAGATGTGTGATAAAATGTTCATTGGTATTGGAAGTTTAAAATTGCACATGAGGATTCATACTGGAGAACAACCATTCAGGTGTGAGATGTGTGATAAAATGTTCAATGATAGTCGAAGTTTAAAACAACACATGATGATGCATACTAGAGAAAAACCATTCAAGTGTGAGATGTGTGATAAAATGTTCATTGGTAGTGGAAGTTTAAAACGGCACATGAGGATTCATACTGGAGAACAACCATTCAAGTGTGAGATGTGTGATAAAATGTTCAATGATAGTGGACATTTAAAACAGCACATGAGGATTCATACTGGAGAAAAACCATTCAAGTGTGGAATGTGTGTGAAAATGTTTAATCGGAGTGAGGATTTAAAAAGGCACACAAGGATTCATACTGGAGAAAAACCATTCAAGTGTACAGTATGTGATCAACTGTTTAAACAAAGTGGACATTTAAAACAGCACACAATGATTCATACTGGAGAAAAACCATGGAAGTGTGTAGTGTGTGGGAAAACGTTTAATCAGAGTAGAGATTTAAAAAAGCATATTAGGATTCATACTGGAGAAAAACCATTCAAATATGAGGATTTAAAGATTTGAAAAGGCACTTGAGTCATACTGGGTAACAACCACTCAAGAGTTAAGTGTGTGATAGAAATGTTTATAACTGCACATGAGGATTCACACTGGAGATAAACCATTGAAGTGTGAAGTGTGTGATAGACTGTTTTATTAAATTGTATAGTTAAAACAGCACTTGAAGAAGAAAAACAATTAAAGTGCTAAGTGTGTGACAAAATGTTTAATCATAGATGGGATTTTTAAAATTACACAGGAGGATTCATACTGGAGGAAAGCCATTCAAGTGAAATATGTGGCAATGTTTAATCAGAGTGGATCTTTAAAAGTGCAAATGAGGATTCATACTGGAGAGAAACTAACCAAGTGTGAAGTGTGTGATAAAATGTCTAATAAAAGTGGACTTTTGGAGACTCACATGAGGATTCATACTGGAGAAAAGCTATTCAAGTGTGAAGTGTATGATTAAATGGTGTTTAATCTGAGTGGTCTGCCTAAAGTCAGGATAATGAGGGTGTTGGACTACATGCTACATGTCTGTTACATGATGCCATAGTGCTAAACATCACTATTTACTGCTAGTCTGCAGATGTTGTAATGATATTGCTGAAAAATTGCTGATATTGCTGAAAAAAAATTGTTAAGCTACATTTACAATTGAAACTATTTGCCCACCCCATAAAATGTAAAAAATTGTTCCATATTTCTATTCTAAATGCATGTGTAAATATGAAGTCAGCATCAATACTCACTCCAGGACCATCTTTTACTTAACATCCCAATGGTTCTTTCCGGTGATTTCCCAGTTTTTTCCTCCACCATTAATACTGACTGCCATGTATAGCCTATCATGTGCTGAAAAATGGCATTAAGCCCCAAAAGAACAACAACCCAGAAAAAGTAATTTTAATATTTATTTTCTAGGCTCATCCAAATAATAAATAATTTTTAAATGATAGAAATATTTACCTGATAAAAATAGTGCATCTTAATCCAGGTTTTTTATTTTACAAGACATTGTAGCACACTTACTTTATTGTTAGCTAACCAACTTGACTACCTGCTGCCATTTAGTGCCATTGTTATGTTGAAATTTCTAAAAATGACTTGAAAACTGACCAAGTGCCTTGTTTAAATAATGATGGAATAAGTCAAAATTATGTATTCCATTTTCATAGCCTGATTCATACATATCACATCTTTTCAAAGACATACACAGAATAGATGGACATAACATGAGTGATGAAAATAGGGAGAAATTACATGAGTGATGAAAACACAAGGATAATATTATGTGTCAAATTATTTGGAACAAAATGCTTCAGTGCCAAAGAGAATTTCAAACCATATGTATTATAGTATTTTATTTATATTAATACTTTATGAAAGTCATTTAGGGCTTTCTCTGGGTTTTACTTCAATAAGCATGTGACAGTTGATTGGATGGGGGGGGGCTGATACGGATTAGTGAAGTTAGTGGATGAACAGATAGAGTAAAGCCTTTGGCTTATCCACAGACATATTACTGATTATAATTTAAAAGAGATATTTGGTGATTTAATTTAAATTTTGCAGAAATAAGAGAAAAAGATCAAATTTAATTAAAAATATTGGGTTCAAGTACAATAAATACAGTAAAACCTGTCTTGTGAGACCACTGCTATGAAAGACCATGTGTCTTGTGAAGCAAGGTACTCCTTGCTCAGATTTATTGGTTATTATCATGAAAGAAAACAATTCTTGAGAGACCATATTGTTTTGGCAGAAGGGGTGGTCTTTCAAGACAGGTTTTACTGTACTTACAATGAAAGGTTTGTTTCTGATGGAGACAATATTTATGAGGTAAATTAGGAAACTATAGAATGGTCTGATATATAATGTAATAAATAGAAGTTTGGACCTTCTTGGACACCATACAGATCATGGTACAGTACTAAACAGTATTAACAACAGCAAACAACAATTCCACAATGGCTTGTAATAATGGTCCAACATACACAGGACATAAGTTATACTTTCTATTAGAAAAGATCATGGTTATATTTGAAATTCAGTGTGAATATTAGTTGCAATAAGTTGTAATCTCAGTTGAATAATTCAATTAGTAATATTAAGAAAAAATCTGCCATGGAGAGACATAACCCATTTTAGAATCTATGATCTTTTGAGCTACTTCTACAGATGTAATGGAGACACTTCTTCAACCACCATGGGTCGAATTTTCTTGATCATGGGTTCATAACACCCTCTCAAGGTGCACACAAGTTTGTACACAGGAAAAAATTGTTTAATGTAATATTTGATTTAACATGAAATTGGAGTGGATCTCTTAGAGGCTTATGATGACTTGTGCTAGAGGTGATATATGATTGAACATAAAATTGGAGTGGATCTCTAAGAGGCTTATGACGACATGTGCTAGAGGTGATATATGATTGAACATAAAATTGGAGTGGATCTCTAAGAGGCTTATGAGGACATGTGCTAGAGGTGATATATGATTGAACATAAAATTGGAGTGGATCTCTAAGAGGCTTATGATGACTTGTGCTAGAGGTGACATATGATTGAATATGAAATTGGAGTGGATCTCTAGGAGGCTAATGATGACTTGTGCTAGAGGTGATATATGATTGAACATGAAATTGGAGTGGATCTCTAAGAGGCTTATGAGTACTTGTGCTAGAGGTGATATATGATTGAACATGAAATTGAAGTGGATCTTTAAGAGGCTTATGAGGACTTGTGCTAGAGGTGATATATGATTGAACATGAAATTGGAGTGGATCTCTTAAGGGCTTGTGTTAGAGGTCATATATGATTGAACATTAAATTGGAGTTGATCTCTAAGAGGCTTATAAGGACTTGTGCTAGCGGTGATATATGATTGAACATGAAATTGGAGTGGATCTCTAAGAGGCTTATGGTTTGTGTTAGAGGAGTGGATCTCTAAGGGGCTTATGAGGACTTGTGGTAGAGAAAAAAAGATTAGGCATGAAATGAGCATGTATACTGATATACTGAAGAAAAAACATTTAAATATAAAGTGTGGATGCATGCTGGATAAAAACATCATGTAAGTATGAAGTGTTTGCTCAAACATTTAGTGAGAGTGGAGATTTAATGTTGCTCCAGAGAAAACATTGTAGACAACAAATTTAAATGTTAAATATGTGATATGATGTCTAGTCATGGTGTAAACTATAAGGTACACATAAAGGTACTGCAGAAAAAAAAAGCATGATGCTTATGATGTAATGTGTGTTGATGGTCAAAGTCTCCTGATGTGTCATACTGAAGACAAACAGTTGTTTGATTGTGAAGTTTTGAGAAATTGTCTCATTTAGGCATTTACAAATTAACTTGTCTAAATCATGTGGCAAACATAGTTTTGGCTTGGGTAAGATTAAATTACTTGCCCATGGACAAATAAAGAATAAACTGAAATAGTGAGATCCAATATTTATTATTTAACATGGGCTATCTGGGTAACACATAAAAGAATGTTTCTCTGTGCAGGACCTTTTATTACCAAGAGGTTAATATTTAGTTTGTTATGCTTTGCCATCTACTATTTTATGTCCTAAAATCTCACCAGAGAATGTAATCACCTTTACTTAGTGTTTATATACACCACAGTCCTTTTTTACATAACTTGCTACTGATAAATTCATTTATGAAGTGTATATAGTTTGTAAATTCCTTTATGTAGTCCAGGTGAGTCACATTTTACCATGCAGATGTGATAATGCAAACATTTACTATTCAAAGCAGTTTTGACAAATAAGGAATAAATATTTATATTTTAACTTCTCAGTTACATCTTAATCTTACTATTAGGAACTTGATGACTTCCTTGTTCCCACCTGCAAGCAGTATTTACGATGTGTTGTTTACATGAATGGTCTTTCTGAGGTTAAATTCCCAAAAATGGCATGCAAGCATCATGTAACAATGTGGAATAAACCCCATAGCATTGTAATATAACCCTACTGTTGCCATAGTAACAATCCCTTGAGATTTTCAATATCGTCCAAATATTCATTTTATGCAGCAATACCATTCAAGACTTTACCTACGTTTGTGCTTCTTTGGACTAAAGTTTAAAAAAATGACATGCATGAACTTGGAATAAACTCTGTAGTGAAATATAAGTCTTTGTGGCAATATGCATCATACAGTAGATCTGAATATCTCCCAAAACTGTGAAATAAATGTTGATGGGGCAATAGTAAAATTCACTTTAGATATTTAATACCTTCATACTGTTCATGTTATGCAACATCTCCACTGTCTGTCTCTTCTGAAAACAGTCTTTTTAGAGCTAAATTCCAACAGATCATGATGTTAGTAGCCAAATCTGCTTTACAATAAATATATTATACGTTACATATAAATTGTTAATAGTATTTAACTTTCCAAAAGTTGATATATATTTTATGATTAGTAGTATATAATAAAATACAAGAATGTTTTGAATGCTTTGACATAGAATTCAATTTTGTTTTAAAAAAATAAATCAAATGTAATCCTTTAAAAATTGAAATTTTTCCACTGTGGCTTGAAAATAAAATCTTTAAAATATAGTTTGCCATTTTGCTTACCTGAAGGACAAGGAAGGTGAGGAATGTGGGGTCTTGAACCAAACTATTACCAATGACTTGGGTGCTTTTACTTACATTGTGATCTCAGACAGTGAGGAATGTGAGTTCCATCAAAGGTAAATATACATTAGACTTGCTGACCCAACATCCTAATTTATCAATAGGATATTTTGTATCATGTTACTGAATTAACTAATTTGGAACACTGGATGAATTTTTTTATTATTTTATACAATGTTTGACCATTGCTATATATAAGTAACAATCTTTATTAAAATGATATAAATTTATATTACAACCCAGAAAAGTGCTTTTTGTAAAACATCATTGAAAATTCAATCTTAACATGGATATTAGCTTTATAAATTTTTATAATTCATTTATTTGTGATGCTTAACAGATTGATTATCAACATAGATTAAAGAGTATGACTTTTTCCTTTACATATTACAGGTTTTCCTTTAAGGTCGGCATTCCGTTTCTTGGATTGAAGCATAGTATTCGATCACTCAGATCGTTAACAAGGCATGAATGACACAAGCAATTAAATAATTTTGTGTTTACTTCACCTTACTTGTACACTATATCTAGTATATCTTTTCTACAAAGTTATTCTGATCAGTTTAAAAGAGTGATAATCCCTTTGGTACTAGAACTGCAACATATTTGTCTTCTTTAAGTATATAGAATCAGCGAACTTTGTCTTTAACCATTAATATTGTTGATGTAATCTCCAGTTAAAATCCTCACAATATGCATGCAATGAGGTATGCTTCTTTTGTGTGTAATATTTGAACGTCCGACCATTGGTCTTCATTTTATTTTACTGATCTTTTTTATACAACAAAATACGGTCACTGATCGTGTTGCATTATTATATGACCATAAGCACAATAAATTAAGCTGTGGTCGAATTTTGATGGCGTCGAATTGTCCAAGGAATTTCAAAATTTATCATGGAAATGAAAAATGACATTTCCATAGTAAAACTATAAAAAAAAGTAAAATTAGTGAAATAACATGGGATACATTTGATTATATTCCTACTTCAACCAAGATTCGATATCAATCACACAATATACAGCAGCAAGCACAGTACGTAGGGACCCTTGGCAAAGGTGACTCAATTTTAAAAGGAGAGGGATTACAATCGAATGATTGAAATTTGATCAGATAAACAAACTTTTAGATACGCAAGGGAAATAATTACCCCGTCAAATATTTGTCTCTAAATAAATTTTTGATTAAAATAAAGTTTATAAAGTAAACAATACAACCCACCTTAGGGGCATATATAGAAGAAATATGTTTTCGTTTTTTTTTTCGACTGTTTAGTACCCCTCCCCAGCCAACGGGAAAAAAAACCGCTTGTTCTTGCAGTCGAAATGCGGGCCGAATTGTCTTTGCGGTTTAATTGTCTTGTGTTCGAAATGTCTTTTGGTGGAAATGTCCGAGAGTCTCGAAAACTGCGGTTCCTACTAAACACCGTAGAGTCAAACAAAGTCATGTAAAAATACATAATCACAGAAGTGTTGTTTGTCAATAACCACTCAAGAAATGTTTTTAGTGTTTCTAAGGACACGGTGTCTATCTCGTCCCATATAATATACTTAGGTATATATTTTTCACCCATTCGCTCAGGAGTCCATGTGTCTCCACACCATCTAAAGAAACTATGATATGTACATGTTTTAACCCCTCGTTCTTTCATCTCTCTTGCTAGTTTATGTGTAGGTGTCAAAACAATCATATCTGAATTGTTGTTCATAAATAATTTAATCGCACAAGTTGTTTTACCTGATCCTCCACACCCATTAAGATAAACAATCTTATGTCTAGCCACGGGATCGTACACAGATGGTGCAGATGATACTGATATTTGATTATTATTTTTGTAATATATTTCCTTAATTTCAACTTCAGCAAATTCATAATGACTGAGTATATTTTCATGCTTTATCCTCCATGTTCCCCACTCACCATTACCGAGTAGCGGCTTTAATAAATCATTATATTTTTTGTTTATATAAAAGGAATCCGTAGCGAGTCTATCAGCGTGACGAGGAAATCTATTTATCATCGGTAGTAGATTTATAGAAACACTGGCTAGCATTGCAGATCTTAAATGAGTAAACTGCGGTGAGTCGCCCTCAATATAGCTCACACTAGTACCTAGTTTGGTCCCATCCAATAAAAAAGCATTATTTCGGCTTATAAATGTGTTTTTCTCGGTTGTATCAGCGATTATAAAATCTAACTCAGCATCGTCCATAATCAATCTTGTACTGTGTCGTTTATGACCGTGTGAACTACCTTGAGTAAACTTACCAATTATCTTTCTACCAAGATCTCTTTCACGTTTTTCATCGTACTCGTCTCTGCATTTCGTATTTTAATGTCATCTTCGGCAAGATCAGGATAGTCTTTCCTGACATCTATATTACATCTGTCCGGTTCAGGTAACCAAATTTGCTTTTGTGGACTATAGGATATAATTGCTTCATTTACTTTTAACGATACTAATATTCCAACATCAAGCATATATCTTAATAACACTATTGGAGTCCAACATTTATCTCTAAAATGTTTACCAAACCAAACATCTCAAATCGGATGGAGATCTTTTGCGAACTCGAATGATTCTTTATATGCAAATCCGGTTAAGTCAAAATCTGGTAAGGGTCCATTTATCGAAACTCTGGCCATGTCATGTGTGGGGTTTCTTAATCTGTTAAAATATTTAGAACACTCGCCATATCCAAGAAAACTCCCCTGATAACTTGCAGCCATATCTACTGAGATAACATCATTTTAATCATATTTAATATTCCATAATCCACGTGTCCATAGTCTATGCATCTTTTGTTTGTATATCCTCAATAAATTCTGATTTTGTTTGTTTCCATTAATTTTTCTCCTGAGCGAAATGGGCCGCGACCGATGGTACGGTAAAAAAAAAAAATTGTTCAGTAGTTGTCTAATTTTGACATCGTCAGAAATATATCTTAGTGCAAGATTTCTCATTTCTTCATAACGAGATCCTGTACGATAAATATCACCATTGGGTCGTACAAATTGATCATGATAATCGTGTTCTGACCTCTGAAATATTCAAACAGATATAGGGTCACTTTCACTGATATTTTTGATAAAATCAAATCTATGACCGCTATAAAATTTAATTATTCTATCTCGTGGGAATATGGTTACAGCATCAGTCCATGCATGTGCATCATGATCAATGATTGTAATAGGTATTCCATTTTATGTATATTTTGCTTTGTACAATATCTCTCCTGTTAGTGTTTTTACTGTTATTAGAAATCTTAATGACTTTTCTAGTTTAGCAACAGTAGTATAGGAAAATGAGGGTTTTGGCCCACCCACCCCACACCTCCTCCCCACCCCCGCCAAACCCTCATTTTTCTATACTACTACTACGTAGACAGATATTTTGTAACTAGACAAAACAACAGGTGTTGGAATACGATAAGCTCTGTCAACAGAAGTGACGAATTTGTTATAACAGCGTATGTGTGGAATATGATTATTCTAAAGACGGCAAATAGGTTTTACCACAAATTTTTTATCAGATAACAGGATGAAAATTAAACTGTGCATTAGAACGTTTCAGTTAACAAGGCGGAAATTAAACTAGCATTAGAATGAAAATTATATTATTTTATATCTCATTACCAATGATTAATGTTTCAACTGTTGATATTAAAAATACTTCACTATCACGACTATAGATACTAAATTTTACTTTACCGCTCACACAGCGACGGGACTCAAACAAATCTTTCATTTCTGGTTTGTTCAGAGGATATTTTTTTGTCGATAAAATACACCTTTGACCGATCTAGATCAATTGTGAGTTTAGTATATTTTTGTTGGTTAATGGGGCTGTGAAAGTTTTTAAATTCCGCTAGCAACTTTTGATACAATTGTTCGATATAATTGAAATACACGCTATTATCACATCTGATGAGCGAAAGTTTTAACTTGTCACATGTTCCATTAAAACATATACCTGATGTTTCATTATTAAATTCAACTGTCAATTGTTTACTGTCCATCATTAGATATTTGATGTTACTATTGTAGCTATTTGTCATTGTCAAATTTTCAAACATTATTTTATAAGTTTAGATAAAATTTCAGTTGGAAAATATTATGTCGAGTATAGATCTATCATCATGACAATACCCAAGAGCAAATGTATCTACCCCATTTTTACAATAGCGTTTGTCATCAAAATTATACAATCCACATTTGATAATGACATCTGTTTCGAGTTTATGATGATTAGTTCGAATTGCCATAGTTCTCATAAAACTAACACCGCCATCAAGCGCATACCTGTAGTCATCAAATTTCATAAACTTTTTAACAAAATCACGAGGCAGACCTTTTGCTTTTTTCGTTATTTTATTATTGTCCAATAATACGGCATACATTTTACTACGTAATCCGATAAAGTATTTGATAGCGCTTGAGTTCATTTCATCTTTAAACTTACCAATAACCTTTTTATTTGTGTCGTCATGAAATTTACTGTCACGTGGATAATCGGAAAGATCAAACAGATGTCGATTATTGTACATGTCCTGATAGATGTCCTCACATTCGATTTCATATACGAGCGAATCAGTATCAGTTAACAATAATCTACTAGCCGGCCACTGATTTTTAACAAAAGTGTAATGAAAATCGTACATCAACCACTTTGATAAATCTAACACTGCAGCTCCAACATAGATCGGCTTTAGTTTTAGATTTACTTTTCTTCTTTGCATTGCAACAAGATTTTCATTAAATATTTTCATGCTCACAAAATCATCGTCTGACACAAGTTTGTTTCTGCGATAGACATCATTAACTATTTCAATATTTACACGTTTCCTAATATTCTCCATCGTCTTACCAAAAACGGAATTGTTCATCAGTTTAAAAAAGTTTTTCTCAAACTCTGTTTTCGCTGCAGCCCTTCTTGAAGTGTTTGAGTTAATATAACCTCTCATCCACGGCGACTGATTAAATTTTAGTACACGATGAACTTTTCTCAACACAAGACCAGCATCGACTGCTTGTTTTAAAACTTTGTAATGCAAAACATGATTTTTCTTATTAAGTAAATTTGGTACTAGTTTCTTGACCATGGAATGTTGCCTTGGTGATGCTAACGCTTGTTGTTCTTTTGATAACAAACTATAATCTATGACCATCGATTCCGCACAGAAAGGGTAATCGTTATGTAATTTGTGTAGCGAATTTGGATAATCAAGATCAACTAAAACGAAATAGGAAACATCTTCGGGTATCTTTTTTTCTGTCTCCGATAGAAATCGATCAGCCGTGATCCAATGAAATCCACCAAGAGGCATTGGTTCTGCCATCGAATAACCGTACAAGTTTTTACAATCTAGATAAACTATATACTTCGAAGGAAGGTCAGGATTATACTGTTTCAAATATTGTTTGCTTCAGCATACTTTTTTGTTATCACGCTAATACCGCCTCGGATACCCTTTTCAATAAAATTGAACATATCCACGTCTGTCAGTAATTCTAACCTTACCTTACTAAACTTTAGCAAAGCATCCCATGACAATCCAGGGGCAGAATAATACCAGCAAGGATCTAGTCCATAATTATTATAACTCACTTCACGAAAACTTTCAAAAACATCTGCTAATAATAACACGTCAGTTTTCAAATACAAATCATGATAATTACCAAAAGTCTCACAAGCAAACTCTTTCCATATATCTTGTGCATACCTGTACTCGTCATCGGTTATATTTTCGTTTTTAAGTTGTGAGTAAAATTTATCTTTGCCAGGTAAAGATGTTTCATCAAATTTACTCCAGTCGTCGAGGTATTCGTATGGAAAAACTCCTTTTTTAGCTAGTAGATTAAATTTATCTCCAAAACAGTCTCTTAGGTTATCAAATTTACTACAACCTTTCACTAACTCATCTAACGAGGCTGCCATAAACTGCAGGCTGTCAATAAAACGCAATTTACCTAGCGTAACTGACATGTACTTTTCAAAATTATTTGGGATGCATTTGATGACGTTATCGAGTTTTAGACGAGATTTTATATCAGGATCACCAAAAAGCTTCTACTATAATATGGCTATCATATCCTCGAAAATTGTGAACAATAACCGGAATAAAATCTGGAGCATGAAATTTTAAATTACACTGATTATGAGCCGCTCCACGATACTGTCCTGTCAAATGACAATGGTCATGTACTTTTTTATTACTAACGTTGTCAGAGTCAAAAGCTTTTTCACAAATATGACAATTTTCCGCTTGCTCGTGATCGGATTCTTGAGGTGTTAATTTTAAGATTGGCGTTACTTTTTTCAAACGATAAGTAATATTATCAACTTCATTAATCAACTGCTTGAGAAGGTAGATAGCTGGATTTTTATCACGATATAATTTAATTGGTTTAGATATCTAGAATCAGTACAACAAACTACCTTATACGCTACTCCACACGGAACATGATTTTGAACTTTTCTTGTACTTGATTGATTAGGATTATTTTCTACGCCAAGTACAGGTTGAAGTAAACACTCAAAAACAGCGTATATAACGAAAGGAAGTTTTAGTTTGTGATTATGATGGAGAAACTGTAACACACTATCTTTTTTAGATGGCATTGTTATTCTTTGCACATCATTACAGTACTGCAAATGCTTTTGTAATGTTTCATTGTTAGCACAACCATGCAAGCAGCGGTAACAAAAGAACTTTTTGTTCCTATTTTTATTGTACTGTTTACCAACTAGTCCGTTAAAGTTTTTAATCCAAACGTAATGATTTTTGTAAAACAGTAAATTTATAGTCGATTGTGAAGCTTTTTCTGAAATATATCTCGGGTATACATCCTCTTTTTCATCTAGTCCGAAAACGTTAATTGAAACATTATTTTGCTTTTCAAATTTTGGTATTTGATTTTCTGCCACAGGAAAGTTAATATCTTTAAAATTTAATCTAGACACGTGACTGATATATTTTCAACGCGATCAGCGTGTTGTTTTTTGTTGCTGGAAATAGTGCGGAAAGAACAGCCCATTGGAAACACTTGTTATCTACGTTTTTTGATGTTTTTACAACATCTTTTACTTTTTATTTTTGGTGGCAGGTCGATGTATGAACTACCTCGTAATGCGTTATATTTCATCGTGTGAAACAATATTTCTTTGATCATTTCAAACTTCCAACCCGAACCTAATTGAGTGAATTCCTCTATTTTTTTCCAGATTTCTTGGTGTATTTCATCAGATAGTGATAAAAGATCAGTCCCAAGCAAAACACGTCTTGATTTTGCGTTCATATAAGGTTCTGCAATTTCCTTGTTAGTTAATTCTTCCGTTATAACTAATTTTGAAAATATAACATGATATTGCACAAATAATCTGATACTTTTGTGTTTTATGAGCTCACCTTTTACAGTTGTCTGTAGTAGGTGGTAAAGATTTGCTGCATTAAAATTTACTAAAACAATTTGATTATCAAACTGATAACTATTATCAAAACCTGCAAAAGCAGTCGCTATTTTATTAGGTTCTCCCATAAGACTTCTCTTAGCTATATCACGCAATTTTAACATTATTATACTATAATGTAATATCTAATTGATAATTTCCTCACACTGCGCATGCGCTAAAAATTAATTGAAGATAAAAAAATCTCCTTTAATATAATGACAGCAAATCTAACAAACACATGTGAGCAAGAAGCATATCAAATTCACCCAAAGTATAACTTTACCTCACACTGCGCATGCGCTAAAAATCAATTAGAGATAAAAATATCACCTATAATATAATGACAGTAAATCTGACAAGCGCACGTGAGCAAGAGATTTATCATGTTCACCCAAAGTATAACTTATACGCTGGAAATACATTAGGTTCAGTTATTAACATCAAAACTAGAATATCTGTTGGCAAATTAACGTCAGCGGGTTTTACGATTAGTGTAAAGGGAGATAATGCCGAGAGGATTGCAATGTTTAGAAAAGATTTTATTTACACGTTGTTTTGCGATGATATTCCAGAGGGACAGCGTGTATATCACGTGAACGATAAAGTCACTGATGACAACATTGAAAACTTATCCTTACAAGATGAGTTTCAGCCACATCCTGTCTTTGATTTATACGAGGCTAACGATCGCGGTATTATTAGAAACAAAAACTAAAAAAGTTCTTGGTACTATGAGTAATTATGGATATATCAGGTAACTGTTAGAAGAACATCGACAAATCAAGTTCGTTATCTTGGTCATAGGTTTGTTTACGAGGTGTTCAATGGATCTATACCCAATGATCAGGTTATTAATCATATTAATAACGTAAAAACTGATAATCGATTGAGAAATCTGGAGCTAGTGACCCAGCAGGAAAATGTAAGAAAAGGACGAGGTGGTGGTATTAATTTTAGATGTCCAGCAAAACCTGTTATTTCAAAAAACCTTGAAACGGATGAGGAGATCGAATTCAAATCGATTACAGCTGCGGCAAAGCATTATAAGATAAATTCCAGAGCAGTAAAATTTGTAGCTGATGGAGTAATGAAATCAGCTTTTTCAAGAGAATACGATGCTAGGATTGGTTTTAGATATTATCGTGATTAAATTTTAGCGTCGTTACTGCACTTTCATTAATTTTATTTTTTTCTGCTTCTGTTAGCAATATTTTATGAGAATCACCTTGCATTACAATAACGTCAACACTATAACCCAACAAACATTTTCTTACCGCTTCGGCTAGTTCGTTGTAATTAATTATATTAACTTTTTGGTGATATTTTATCTCATCAGTCATCTTATAACAATAATTTAGATAAAATATATTATAATAATGGACTTGATGAAACGACTCGCTGAACTATACAAACAAGATACTAGCGACAAAGTCGCAAGCGATAAGGTCGTCAGTGATGAAGTCACATTTTCCAAAGATTTCATAGACAAATCTATTGGTTATAATGAAGATGATATTTTATATAACAGCGAATCTGATGATGATGGTGAAATAGTCACTGTTGCTGACAGATCAAATTACAGCAGACCAACAATTAAACGATATAATTTCAAGCATCACATTGCAAAAAAAATAATGAAATTTAATTTTACCGTTGCCGAACAACAACTGTTTTGGCAGCTAATCAAACCTTTCTTAAACATCAGAATTCCAGGCCGACAGAAAAATATCAAATTCGATTTCATATTTATCAAGATTTTTAATCTAATGACGATCTCTGACGATCGTAAGCAGTATCTAATATCGTTATGTAAACTAGTAAAATGTAAATCTGTCAAACAAAAGTATAAGTTAATTTATAATAACATTATATCATAATCTGCTTAGTTGGGATCCAACTGTTAAATGTATCGCTATACCCACGCCATTTGACTAAACTTTGATCTCCTTTTTTTCTAATCACTTTCTCGATAACAAAAACATCCTGCTCAGTTTTCTGTAGTTCTTGTTCATAAAAACTACCTACGATCGGTTCCCCTGCCAGATCTTTTAAAACGTACGTTACAGGTATTGTTAAAAGTACCCTATCAACTACAAATACTTCTTCGCTCCAGTTTGGAGTAAATCCTTTTGCAAATACCTTTTTGTCAAAGAAATTCTAACTTATCACCAACCTTAAATTTATGTCTGCGGTACATATTTTCATTTGCTAATATTGTATTTTTAATAGCTTTTTTAGGTGTCATTTTGATGGTTCGATGTTTTGTGTTATTATATTCACCTACGATTTGAGAAAGGTCATCGATGTACCTGTTGGTGTTTTTAGCTGTCATATGTTTGTGTAATTTCTCGTTTAGTATGCGATTAAATCTCTCAACAACAACGCTTTTATATTCGTTTCCTGTAACATACCTTTTTATATTATTTTGTTCTAGAAACTGTTCAAACTTTTTGTTAAAAAACTCGGATCCGTGATCAGTCCAGATTTTATTTGGTTTTCTTTCTGTACTCGTTATTATTTGTTTTAGCGCATCAGTCATTCAAGTTCCTGTCTTATCCGAAACAGGTACACTGAAAGCGTATTTGCTAAAAACATCTATAACATTAAACAAATACCTTCTTGGAGCACCATCAGCGCCAACGTTAAACTGAGCTAGATTGGATACATCCACCAAATCTATTGCCCAGATATCATCTACACCATTAGCGACAACTTTACGTCGTGAAAACTTTTTTTTAGGTCTGTGCAGCTCGACTGCAAGATCATCGTATATTTTTTTTCCGAGTCCGAGTTTATATTTTGCTCCTATCATTCCCTGATCAAATCTTCTATCAAAACGTTCTCGTAGATTTGTTGGCTCTATATCACGTAATTCGTCTAACATTATCACAATCTGCTTTCGAGTTTTCATGATCACGATAACAGATATCATGACGCATCGCTATTGCATCCACTTGATTATAAGGCTCTTGACCTGGCAATGGATTGTCGTTTTCATCTAGTTGTTGATCTAGCGGATTGTAAGGTCCTGTATACCGATGACCTGGCAATGTCCAACCGCCTTTTGGTTTTGGTAATTTTCCCATAATTTTATGTATATCTATACCTGACCCTATTATTTCTCTGTTGTTACAACATTGACAGTATGCGACAATTTTATTTTGCTCAAGACACAAATCTCTGTCAGAATCACAGTTGCATATCATTCTATATTTTTAATCGTCGACTAAAATAATATCAGGATAACCAGATCCTACGGAATTTTTGGATGGCGACACTATAGCTGGAGACGTTTTCTTTAAAAACATTTTTTTTTTCCACATATTGCACAAAAACTTTTTAATATTATCCTGTTGTTTTTTGTTTTTTCTGTTGTTTCATTAATATTTTCTGTTTTAGTTCTACACTTGAGACAGTATGTTGACATTATTATATTTATAAGTTTAGATAAAATTAATTGCAATCTCATCATTAGCGTGAGAAGGATGCTTGTCAAACTGTAAAATAAATTTTATAAAATTGAGATTTCTACTCATCTGTTGGATAAACATAATACAATAATATCCGCAAGCAGACGTTCCAACAGGTTGGATTTGATTTGACGAATAATATATCGTTTTAAATTTTTTATTCATATACTTTTTTATTACATCGCTTGGAGGAAGTCCAAACGAGTCAAAATAATTATTATTATAAACTGCTACCCAATGCGTGCCGGATCCGTCATTAAAATCTTGTATATTAATAACACACGAACTTACAGCTGATGGTGATTTTATTGCTGCGAGTTCATCTTTAGAATAAACTCCGTGAAATCCAGGAACCGCTTTTAACTTATCAATGATATCAAAATTACTTAACGGGGTGGTCGAGTTCCCGGTAATGTTAGACCACGTCCGATTCCTAAAAGATTTGGCAGCAGACTTCCCGCTAGTTCCGCCAAAAGTGGAGCGAACGGAATAATTCCTCCTTGTTTTGGTTGATTGCATATGCATTTGCATTTTGGTGTTGGCGATTTTGTTTTTGTTGTTTTCTTTTTTTGTTGTTGGCGATTTCTTTTTCTTTTGTGGCATTATAATATATCATTTACATAAAATTTACAATTTTTTTATTCCACTTCCACGAATCATACCATTACCTTCGACTGCTTTCTTCGTTGCGCCAGATATTGCTCCAGACGCTGCTGCTAGTCCTAATGTGCCTAAGACTGGTAAAATTTTAGGTATTATTGTACTAGTTAATACTGATAATGCTGGACCAAGAAAACAACCTTCTTTTGCCAGCGCTGTCATTTGTGCAGCACTCAAATTTAAAACAAAAGTTTTTTTACGATCATACTTTTTCACTTGATTTTTTTGTTAGCATTAATTTTGTTAAAACACCATCAGAAATATTAGGATTGATTTTTAATGATACCTGTTCTCGCTTTGCAATAGCAGCTACTAATTTTTTAACTTGGCCATCAGTTAAATATACTTCTTTTACAATATATTTTGCCATTTTATATAACAACTGTAGATTAAACTTGAACTGTCATTTTACCACCAATAGAATCTACCGTGATAAATCTATCACTAATCACTAATGCGTGTACGTACAACGGCGCTACTGGAACCGCCCCAAGTGTCCAGGCAATTTCAATATCTGCTGTGCTGTCTACAATTCGCTCGTTATGTTTACTAGCATCAAAATGAAATATAGGATAAAGGGTACGAAATTCCCCTGCTGATATTTGAGTTCCATCTTCAACATCTTGATATTTTAGTATTGCGTCAAGCAGGTACATGTACGGTCGAGAAATATTTTTTTAAGCATCATCAGCAAAATTGCACTCGATAGCTCGTTCTGGTTATTGCTTTGAATTTAATCTAGCGTATATTCGTCTGACATCAGAGTGATCAAATATTGCATTATTTTGTTTTTGGTTACCTCGTCGGGCTTGCTGTTGAAATACGACAAAGATATTTCTCGGCAGTTGTTCGCTTGATGTTGTTGTGACCCTCCATGTGTAGTCAGTAGTATTTGGAACCGCTGTCTGATATATCTTATGCTGCTTAAAATAAATTCTGTTTGTATGTTTATCCAGCGTACTATTTAGTTCTGACATTTTAGTGATTGATGGTGTTATACGTGGCATCCACAAAGAAAGTTTGTTTATGATAAACTGTACATCAACCCCTCCAGATCTAAACAAGCAATCGTTTTATTCTGCTCGATCTAAAATAAGAGTATGTTTTACTCCACGGAATACTTTATCATGATCGCGACAGAAGCCAAAAATCATACTTAGTGGAAGCATCATTGTAATTTGACGTGATCCTGCTGCAAGTTTTCTTCGCCTAGCAAAACCATCGTTATAGCATGGATTTCTCACGTCAAGTGTGTTAAGAAGTAAATTTAACATCGCAGTACCGTTTGCATCTGCAGCTGGTGGTGTTATATTTAGATTATTAAAAGCTACTGTAAGAGAAACTCTTGTAGCGTCTGCATTAGCAGCTGCACCTGTTCAGCAATACCTAACGCGTCTGCATTAGCAATGAGAAAATTTCTCACAATTACAGCATTTGCATCAGCATAAGCTCCATGTACTATAGCGCCTCTCTTTAGAAATTCGGTTGATTCAGCTATACCCCGTCCAGTATCTTTAAACCACATCATGTTAGTTGCAGTTGATCTTGAGTAATCGTCGGAAAACGAAATAATATTTAAAATTGTACTTGCAACTTGTAGATGACTTGAAATATCTTCTATAGTTTGATTGGCCAGTTGATATCTAGCACTTTTGAATAAACACCAGCCGTTATTTATAAGAGCTACTTCTGCTCCAACTGCAATTGCAGCAGGTGGATTGGCTACTGTCATAATCTGACCACGAACTTCTAACATAGCCTTATGTGGCAGTAGAAATACATCTTCATCTCTGGTGTTAAAGGTTCTAATACCAGCTTTATTTGGTTCGTTAGAATTTTCATCAAGATACTCAACAAACTCGAATTCTATCACATCGTTGTCGATGTCATAAGTTTCTGCTAACTCGAGATAATTTTTAACAGACATTTTATTTTATTAGATTATATAAAATTTTATTGCGGCACTGTTACTTTAGATATTAATTTTTGTATGATCTGCTCGCCCTTTGGTAATAATATTTTTTTGTTGTTGTTATCATAGCTTTTTGAGTTTCTTTTGTTGGAGCGATTTCTGAGATAGCTTGTTTTATTTCAGATGCAGTCGGTGGATCACTTTTTTATTTTATTAGCTATTTTTTGTCCCACCGCAGTCCCAGCGGCAGATGCAGCCCCAGTTGCAAAAGCTTTACCCGCGTCAATACCAATTGGTGCAACTTTACGTGCTATACCCGGAATATTTTCAATAACTTTAGTAAAAATATTTCCAAAAAATCCTCCTATTTTTCTTCGATAAACCTTTTTTCTTTGTTTCATTATATTTGATGTTGCATAATTTTTACTTTTGTTCGCGTAGATGTAAATAATAAGTTACAACTTCATTATTCAATTCCAGCTGTTTTCCTGACTGATCTGTCAACTGCATTATTATTCTTGATATTTGATTTTCAACATTTAAAGGATAATAGATAATATGTCGTGGAGTTATTTGCATGAGAGAACCTGGCTGAACTTCAGGTGAGAAACTGTAAATCGTTTGACCTTTGCTGCCTTTTGATGTATAAGAGCCAGAAGCAATAGAGCAATATACTAATATTGTATTTACTTCTGTTATATTTACTGGCAGTTCACTGTCATATGTAATAGGCTGATCAAGTGCAGTGTAAGTTTTTTCAGTAAATCCTAACAGTTGTGCAATACTTCTTTCTCTTGGTTCAAGACTGATTACTATATTTTTCAGTTATCCTAGTTCGCAATGTGTTATAATTTGCTGCCAATTCAAAATTATCAGCCACACCGTCAGCTTTTGTGATGAGCTCTTTGATTGTCTTGTTTAGATCAGTAATATTATAAGCTCCTTGCGGAATTTTTATTTTTTTTTTGTTGTAGATATTGGAGATGTTGTAATCAAAGTAAAATACATTTCATCATTAACATCATTTTTCACGTTAGGTATAGCATTCCAGCAAGTACAAGAAATTAATCCAATTTCATATTGTTTTGTAGGATCTAGTTGGATAGGTGGAAAAAAATTTACTGAAAAATTTGCGCTATCTATCGCAGACTCACTAGAGTTTAGTAATAATGTTGTTTGCATTCCTTTAATATGTTATCATTTTACAAAATTAAGTCGCCGCGATTAAGTCACGGTGTAAAGTTTCATATTCGTCAGATGTTAATAATTCGCTCGATCTTAGATGATCAAGTATATCAATGATTTCATTATCAAGTTCAATACTAACATTCCCAGCCTCGTTTGATGATATTAATAACATTAATCTACCTATCATTTCAGTAGTTGATGTAAATATTTTTACACCAGTCCCTGTTCTTACTTCTCTACTTTTCTCTACACGAGTTTTATCAAAAGTAAAAAAATTCCTTTTAAAACTCCACCCTTTACCAAAAGGTTTTAAACTACTATTTTCTGCTGTTTTTTTAAACGTGAGAGCAATAACACCGTTTCTCATTCTTTCATAAAGTGGAATCATATTATCAATCTCTGTAACCGTGTTTAATTCATCTTTAGCAGCAGCTCCGTCTTTAAATATTACATCTAATCTATCGAGTAATGTTTGATATTCTACATCAGTCCACTTGCTTATATCATCAATACCCCTTATATTTTCATTCTGTAAAAAAACATCATCATATTCAATACCTTTTATCTCATCATTTGCTCTTTTTGTAAAATAAAATCTTTGATCTCCAACTTCCATTAACTTTACAGTAAGCTCACCAACTCTTTGTTGCTCCTCTTTGATATCTTTTATATCTCCTGATAAATTTTTTATAATATTTGTTATTCCTTGCGTTGTTAACTCTGCTAATCTTCGCTCAAGTTCCAGCGGATTGTTTATCAATCGATCTGTTTCAGCTTGTCTAGCCGCAGATTCAGCTATATTTGCTGTAAATGCCTCAATTAGTTTTCTTTTTTCTTCATCAGATCTAGTAACAAGTTTTGCAGCAGCTGTTTCCTGTTGTTCTTTAACAATTCCAACCAAGCCTTTTTCCTGCAGTTGTTAAAGTTCTTCTACTGACAGTGGTTTAGTTTCAGGTTGTTTACCTAATAGTGCTTCAGTAACCTGCTTGAAAATTGTAGCTGTTGCTTCTGTAGCGGTTACTTGCCCACGTCGTGCTTGTTGTACTTTTTGCTTAAGCGATGTCTGAGATTGAGCAAGTTTTTTTTAGATCTTCTATGTGTTGTCTGTATCTTGCTCGTTTGTCCATTAATATTATTATAAATTTTATAAAATTGAAACCCTTACTGTAAGTAAGTATCAATTCAACAGCGAAACATTTTAGTTGGATCATTTGTAAGTTTATCAAATAAGAAAAAGTTGTATTTATATTTTGTAGCATGACGGTAAAGTTCAATAAACTTATCTTTTGTCACGTCACCACATTGTTCGCTTGCAATATTTCTAACGTCAACATTGTCCAGTCCTGGAAATAATATAAAACAACCCGTATTTCGCCGAATAAATCTGTCAACATTATAAAATCCTTGAGCGAGATAACAGAATTACATTGTTTGTTACGTGACAGTGAGAAATATGATCTTATTTTGTTCATCTCCATGTTATTTAGCGGAATATCGTCAAAAACTACTATCTTATGTTCATCTGCATCAAGTTGATTAACTGGAATAAGATCTTCTGGCTGCCTAATTATAAAAAAATCTTCACCAGCCTTAAGTTCATCACGAAGTTTGTCATTATAATCGCTTAATAACTCATACTTATCTTGCTGTGGATTGATTGTGTAAATATAGACTCTATCGTAGTTAAAATTATCACCAAGAAGCAAGTTCATAAGCAAATTTGTTTTTCCTGATCCATTTCGCCCAACAATAAGATAATGACAATCAGGAAGTTCTTTGTCATGTTTGTGTTTCATCAGTCTCTCTGTATCAAAGGTTAATATCGACGATTTTGCCATTTTGTATAATATTAAACTAGTGTTGATAATTTTATCTAAGACAGTAAATAATGAGTTACTATACAAAATTTGGAACACTATCAGGAGATTTATCCACAAAAGGTTACCAAGGTGACTTATCCAAATATGCAACTCTTGATCAGCTCAAAAATGAAATCAATAATTTATTAATCTTACCAGTGTAGAACCAGATGAAGTCGTCATTTTCCAGGACAAAGAAGGACGATTAAAATCGAGTGATGTAAAACTGCCAAATGTACTTGTACGAATTCCTAATGCGGTTGCTGATAATATCATGACTTTTACCAATCAAGGTAAGATACAAGATTCTGGTAGGTCAGTAAATGATTTTGTTAAAAAAAGCTGGTGATTTATTTAATGGGAATATTGTTATGAACCAGAACAAGATTACAGATCTTGGATATCCAACTACAGATGGAGACGCTGTAACTAAGAAATATGTCGATGATCAGGACGTTCCAATCAGTAATGAAATAACAGCGCTCAAAAATGAATTTACCGGTCACGTAAAAACGTTTTTAAATTTTCGTAGAAACATAAACACGCTTAAAGATGATTTTTTTTGGAAATCCATCAATGTTAACATTACACTCGCTAATATTAACACAAAACTCAATGATATTAAGACAAAACTCAATGATATTATTAGTGGAATTCCTAATATTGTTGAGAAAACGAGTATGGTTAAAATTCCTCACAAACAGATTAAAAATATTGTGTATACTGTTGATACTGGTTATACTGGCTGGACACCAAAAAATAATTCTATCAAATATATTGCAGACGTTACTGGTGTGTATAGATTGTCAGTGCTTAGCAGTGCAAAGTTTAGAATATCTACAAAATATCTATTTCGTCATCCAAATGATGACTCATCTGGAGAATTATCTGTAATAATAAACAAAAATTCTGAAGAAGAATTTGTACTTGAACCAGTTGATAAAACTTTAAAATTAGCAATTTTTCTCTTGTGTTTGGAATTTATAGCTGAACAACCAGCTCTTATTATGGATTAACCAAACATAGGACTATGTGAACTAATATTATAATGAAAAGAAGTATAGTTTATTTCAATCATATTTCAAAAGATGTTCCAAAAACAAGATGTAGACGCATTAATACAATACTATAAATATATCATAAAAAACTTTGGTGCGTGAAAAAATGTTACAAATACTACAACAAGATCCTTCGAGTAATATCTTATCTACCCTTGTTAACGACCAGTTCTGGTATAATTTCAAGTTGGGTATCATTAAATCCTTTTTTGTTAATCATATCCGCTATTGGTGTTTCACTTACAGCGGCATGTAAAAAAGTAGAACCAAGACTTTTGATAAAGAAGCACGGTTGTTTAACATCAATTAAAACTTACAAAAAACTACTTGATCAGATCCGGTCTTACCTACGAGGAGTTAAATATAATATGGATGATTTATTACGTTAATTTCGTATTATTGACAATATGTGAACAGATATTCTACCAATGAGGGTTAGCAAGTATGAAAAAAAAATATCACAAAAAATATGAGTAACATAAAATTTTATCTAAACTTAAGATATAACTAAAATAATATCATTTGCATTCTAATGCTAGTTTAATTTCCGCCTTGTTAACTGAAACGTTCTAATGCACAGTTTAATTTTCATCCTGTTATCTGATAAAAAAATTTGTGGTAAAACCTATTTGCCGTCTTTAGAATAATCATATTCCACACATACGCTGTTTGAACAAATTCGTCACTTCTGTTGACATAGCTTATCGCATTCCAACACCTGTTGTTCTGTCTGGTTACAAAATATCTGTCTACGTAGTAGTAGTATAGGAAAATGAGGGTTTGGCGGGGTTGGGGGAGGAGGTTGGGAGGGGGGCCAAAAATCTCATTTTCCTATACTACTGCAACATCCTTAATAGATGTACCAGAATCTTTAACGGTCTCTGCCCATTCACATATTTTTTTACGTATTAAATCTGTTAAGCCATAATTGCGCATCGCATTTGTAAAATGTTCAGTAAGGCGCTTCGCAACACAGTTTATTCTTGACTTTGATAGTCTCATCGGGTTGAGATCCACGATATTAGGTTTATCATTCAGTAAAAACAATTCATATACCACAGCAGTAACTGGATACCTTCGCCCAAAATACGGTTTATCAATACCAGTCAGTAATCCTGGTTTGGATTTGTTATTTAATAATATCGTTTTATTATTTCAGACTGTATATGAACGAAGTCTCTATTATCAGGAATCCTCCAAATATTATCGTCTGTCTCCACAATAAATTTTATTAAAATAAGATACTTTTGATTATCAGGTGGTTAATAATATCTTCTCCCCGTCTGTCGTTCATCATATTAATCATGTTTCCAGCTCTAAAAGTTGACCACACATATACCTTACCATCTTCACGAAATTCCTAATTAGCCTCACGGATACGTTTGGTTATATCTGCATTCGTTAAAGCTAGATCTTGCATCGAAACACTAAATTTATATCCTAGTAGCCTGTCAAGGTCAAATCTAATAGCAGATGGTTCAATTGTTGATAATTCCTCATTCATTATAATTAAGACAAATATTCAAATTGAAATTTAGTATATATATATATATATATATATATATATATATATATATATATATATATATATATATATATATATATATATATATATATAATGAATCAAGAAGTAAGTGTATTTGGTTGAAAATTGGACATATTTCTTATTGTGATAAACCATGTGTAAACAAAAACAAATACTGTAGTTACCATATGCAAAGTATCAGACATGGGAGTACCGGTCCAAAACCATGCACTCAATGTGATATTGGAGTCAGAGGAAAAACACGGCTATGTGCAAGTTGTGGTGGTAAAAAAAATATAGGGAACTTAAACGCTATTATGACAAAAAAGATACATCGACAGGTAAATCCCCTATAAAAACAGAAAAGGATTATCTAACCAGATTTCAAGATAATGATTTAGACAAAAAAAATTATATATATATATATATATATATATATATATATATATATATATATATATATATATATATATATATACACACATATACACCTAGACACCCTGAAATATATATATATATATATATATATATATATATATATATATATATATATATAGATGCAATAAACTGACGACGAACAGTACGAAACTAGTAACTAACTAGCCTAAGCGCTTTCGACTTTTAATGAGTCTTTTTCAAAGGCAAATACAAAACATAATTACGACAAACAAATAAACACAAAAACGTTGTGTTTGTAAGCCTCTACATTTCTGTCTTCACATGTGCTAAAACTATAAGCTGGTTGTATACAAGCTGGTTGTATTTATAGTTTTAGCACATGTGAAGACAGAAATGTAGAGGTTTACAAACACAACGTTTTTGTGTTTATATGTTTGTCGTAATTATGTTTTGTATTTGCCTTTGAAAAAGACTCATTAAGAGTCGAAAGCGCTTAGGCTAGTTAGTTACTAGTTTCGTACTGTTCGTCGTCAGTTTATTGCATCTATTTTAATTAATCCCTGACAAATGTGATCCCTTGTTGGATCCAGTACGCTTGAGAGGGTTGTTATTCGCCATATGATTTGTATTCTTTATATATATATATATATATATATATATATATATATATATATATATATATATATATATATATATATATATATATATATATATATATATAGATGCAATAAACTGACGACGAACAGTACGAAACTAGTAACTAACTAGCCTAAGCGCTTTCGACTCTTAATGAGTCTTTTTCAAAGGCAAATACAAAACATAGTTACGACAAACAAATAAACACAAAAAAGTTGCGTTTGTAAACCTCTACATTTCTATCTTCACATGTGCTAAAACTATAAATACAACCAGCTTGTATAGACTAGTTGCGGAAACTGAAAACGTTGTATAATTCCCTAAAAGTCTCCAAGCCAAAGCGACATCTATTTTTATTTTGTGTACATATGTAACGCAGATTATATCCCGGATATTTGGTTCTATTTGTATTCTTTATATATTTATATATATATATATATATATATATATATATATATATATATATATATATATATATATATATATATATATAGACAAATGGAGCAAAAGGAATCTCTTATACATCCAATATATACGAATTACGAAGCATCCAAAGATGGTGTTATTAGAAACCGTAGATTCAAAAGATTAGTCGGTAGTTTTGATAAATTTGGTTATTTTAAATTTAACGTTAGTGAAAATAAAAATTATGTATCACATAAATTCATATACGTGTGTTATTTTGGGCCGTTAAAGATGGACTTGTTGACCACTATATATTTATTTATTTAAAATAAAAAATATTTAATTTTTTAAAATTGACTTAACTGAAGTAGTTGGATATATAATAAAGCGACATAACCTCTGTCCAAAAAATCTTATTCACAAAGTAGATTACTTTCCTTCATGTAACACGTCATTTATGTTACTGTCCTATGCAGTTTTTAACATCTAATATATGTGCATTACACACTGAGATATTTGCCTTAAACCTAATATATATTAATCTTAATAATGTGTATCTGTCTGTCTGTTTATCTGTCTGTCTGTCTGTTTAGAAGCTAAATCTATCGTTAAAAATCCTGGCCGATAATGTGACGGTGCTTATATATGTTGACCTATATTAGTCATACAGGTATGTGGGTTGTGATTATACATGTGTCTATAATATAATTGAATCCTTTTATACGTGCCTTAATACGTTCAGCGGCTATATATCTTTAACAAATCACAAAATATCTAGATTCATTTATAAATGTGAGAAATATAATGCTTAGAAATGTTATGCTTAGAAATGTAATATCCTCGTGTTAGTGAATAGCTTTATAATGATTTCTCGAGCGTGTATTGTAACTGAATTTCGTAGCTCAGTGCAAGAATGCTGGATTCTGGTACTGACGGCCCCAGTTCAGTTCCCATCACTGGCTAAACCGGTGGGTATGGTTCTGAATGTACCAAACAATATTTTGTAAAGGGGGAGGGGCGGGGCAAACCTCCGGTTTCGATAAATACTTCACTTCGTCAACCACGTGGTGAGGGGTGCGTTTTGCATCCTTAACTGGATTCTGGGGAGTATTTATCGAAACCGCAGTGCCTAGACAGACTTCTGAATTTCTAATATTTCGGTTTTCGTCGATTAGCAATTCGCCAGGGGATATTTTTATGCGACCCCCCCCCATAATCAGTAGCATGCCTTGAGATCTCTGCCCCATGGAAGAACCTTCAAAATAACACACAGAAAGGCTGTATAGCCAAAAGAAACAGCACATGAGTGCCGCATAATATGTCATAAGAGAGACGACCATGTCATTACCTCATGAGAGACACAATGGCTATCAAAGGAACTTATGAAGGGTAACTGCTAGGATGCTGCTGATTATTTTTGATAAAAATTGCATACACACATTAAAGACAGACAGACATACATTTATATATTAAATATTTGTTATAAATATTAAAAATGAATATTGGAACGCCACATTAAGCCAGATTAGCTCGCGAACGTCTAGATGTAATTAAAAAAATATTTACCCGTCCGTGATGCAGTTAAAAATCAAATTCAATCACGCAAGGGGTCAAAAAATAAGTTTGAAGAGAACACACAACAATTATTTTGACCTATTACTGAGACTACTAAGGATATTCAACCTGCATTAGAAGAAAATAGCAGAACAAACTAAGGAAACAAAAGAGATTTTTAGAGAATTTCCAGTCGAAATAGCTGCTGCTCAACAACCAGCACAAGTATCACATAAAGACGCTGATGCATTGCCTAAACAGGGGAGTAGTAAATTATAGCTGGCCTAATATTAGATCAAAACCATTTGGTGGACTACATCCAAATAATTCATTAGTATTCGCAAATAAGAATAAATCTAATGGAACTCCCGTTTGGCAAGTAGTTAGTATTCCAACTGGCAGTTATCAAATTAATGAGGAATTCCAGCGCAGAATTAAGTCTATAACGGGAAAAGAGTCAAAGATAGCAATTACTGTTTACGAACTAACATTATCGTCGGTGATTGAAACACGTTCTCCTGACTATGCTATAGATATTTATCAAAGTTCGATTAGATCAGTGTTAGGATGGCCTGAAGTCGCACCTGTTTATCAAGGTTCACCAGAACCAAAGAGATCCGATTTCGTCACAAATGTTAAAAAATTTATACAATTTCCAGAATATCGAAAAGTAGAAGAAGCTTATCCATGGAAAATGTATTCTGGCATTGATAGAGTTGTGCATTATATAGATCGGATACCAGGATACTTTATAAAATATATCGATGTCAAGAAGAAAGATGCAAGAATAGCAACACTGGATGTTGATCTAATAAATTCTTATGCTAATACGATTAAATCTGAACTTGAACGTGTTTCTAAAAATCTACAAAATTTACTTTTAAGTATTAATGTTTCTTGCAATGGTGATTTAAGAAGGCAAAAACTTAATCAGTATAACATTTCAATCAAGTTGCTTCAGACCTAGAGATCGTGAATAATTTTTGTTAAACAGAGAGAAACGATTAGTACTACCACCATCAAATCGAAATATAACTATTGAAAACAGAATAATTAATGAAGACAATCCAGCTCAACCCGTTCCAGCCTATCTTTATTTCACAACAGTTTTTCTAAAATATTTCGGAATTACAAGAGAACAATTACCAACACTTATAATACCTGGATTTAACTCTCAGGAACTAAGAAATATCAGTTAGTGATCTTATTGGTGAACACTTTAAAAGAATATGTGATTCATGGAAAAAATTAATCATGTTTCCAACTGTTCTCAGATATAATAATGACCCATATGGAACAGGTCGTCATATCTCGCCTAATATTGTTAATATAACATCAACCATCACACTGAATTTAATATGCGATATAATTGATAGCAGCTACCACGTCGACCTCTCTAAGTCTAATCAGGCCCAGCAGGGATACATATTATATTCGTCCAGTATTCAAACACCTCCAGGGTGGCTTATTGTATCTGAGCCAATAAATCAAGTCTACCTGCGTGTTCATAATCCTTTATTGTCAAGAATAAATTTCAAACTCACAAATCAGGATGGAAATATAATTGATTTGAGAAACGAAACTCTATATATTAATTTATACATACGCTCGTAGATTGGTCTAGATAAAGTCTTTGGTTAAACCCACCCTGTCAAAGTCAGGAGCAGCAGAGAGGGTGAAGGACAAAAATTGAGTCGCTTTACAGGTAAACAAAATCACCTGACAATGTCAGGAAAAATACGTCAACAATAATATAACAAAACTGAGCTAACCTAAACGATTTATACTAACTGTTCTTAACCGTAAGGAAATATACTCAGTTAGAGACTTTGGTTTAGCGTTGTTGACCTTTTTTCAGTCTCTGCAGGAACCTTTATTTTTTTCGCTAAGGATTCGAGCAAAATTTTGTAGGGTTCACGCTCCCTGCTGCTTCTGGTATGCTGGAGTCATACGAATAATACTGATAATCGCGTAAAGACCCATCTTGGAGAACTGGCGCATCCATGACAAATGAGAGATCAGATGCTCGTTTAAACATTATTTATATTTGTTATTGTCGAACACAAAAACCACTTCTTGCTATTAAAATTTCGTGTGCAATTTTTATTTCTCTGACATAGATGGCAAAGCCATTGCTGATAACTTTTGATTTACAACGTTATTTATTAATCTGCCAGCATTTGCAGGCATTACTTAGGCGCTGGGCAATTTTTACTGGCTGAGGATTTCTTCGTATTGATCGTGCTAGTCTATCCTTGGATTGTTGAGAATGTTTTGTTCTAAACTTCGCCGACGCTACTAATACCTTTTGCATAAATAACGTCAATAACTTTCGTTCCCAGTTGCTTTACAATCGGTATTGCTTTTGGAACTATCATGCTAAGTAGACCTGAACACCAAGTCCATCACCGTAAATCGCTTTATATGTAAATAATCGTGAATGTATCACTCTAACTTTGGTTGGTTCACGTTCAACATTATGTATGATCATCTCATTTTTTTTGTATTTATTGTATCTAACTGCATTAATCCCCCGTCATCAGAGATTGCATTAATAAGATTCAGGAAAAGATACATACATACATACATACATACATACATACATACATACATACATACATACATACATACATACATACATACATACATACATACATACATACATACATACATACATACATACATACATACATACATACATACATACATACACACACACACACATACATACATATATATATACACACACACACACATATATATATATATATATATATATATATATATATATATATATATATATATATATATATATATATATATATACTGAACGTAATTTCACATGTAAATGCACTAATTATTTCATCGTAATTATTACAGAATCTTAACCAGCAATACAATTATTTTTTTGTGCTATTGATATTTGTCGTATCGAATGAAAATAAGCGATGTCGAAATATAAATTTTCTCCAGGTCGATATTCTTTCGTAACTTTAAGAAAAAAAACCACCCCTGCCATTTATTATTTCCTTTTTTCAATAATGATATAAGGTGAATTTGCTGGCATCTGCAACATTCACAATGCAGCGAAAGTTGGCATATCTATCTCACTTTTATGCACTGTAGCATAAACTTCTTTGGATATTACACTTTTGGATATTGTAAATGATCTAAGCACATAGCTATCGAAAGAGACTGCTACCACCTATTCAGAAAAACAGCTAGAGTCAGTCTAAAGTACAAAGTTTAAATTTACAGACTAGAAAATACCAGCTTCTGAAAATGCAATCAATTACTTACTAAAATATATAAAATATGAAAAGTTATGTGTTGCCTTTTAAAATTTACCTATGAAGTCGATGAAGGTAAAATGTCCAATTAGACCTAGAAGTTTTTTTTTTATAGGTGTATAGCTGAAGCCACACGACACAATCAGTTATAAAGCAAAATGAAGCGAATTAGAAGTTCTATTAAAAATGCGTAAGATATACAATATCTTTCTTAAATACCCAGTATATCAGTGACGAAAACTAGAAAAATATTTTTCTTTAAAAGATTAAACTTATGCAGCATGTATCACTGTTTCGATCATATCTTTAATTAATATTGCTGTGTTTCCATATATCATAACTAATGTCGCTGTTTATTCGTATACCATAATTAATATAATTGAGTAACCACATATAATTAATACGAATAAGTACGTACAATGTATAATTAATTAACGATTACAAATATAACACAATTAAAACGGAATAGTACCAATATACCATAATTGATACGGATGAGTACCCATGTACCATTAAATTTGCTGTGTACGCAATTATTTTCAGTGAGTACCCATACATCTTTATCTCTAAGTACTGAGTACCATAATTAATATCGCTACATAACCTTATACTATGATTAATATTGATGAGAAACAATACACCATAATTGATATCGATGAGGTATCATAATATCCGTATACTCTACCGTTATTATTATTGATGATTACTGATATAACGTTAACTAAAGAGTTTTATATATAAAAAAAAAAACATTTCAAATATCGGACCTTTGAATAATTATTACTAGCTCATGATGTAAACAATTAATACCATAACTGGAAATAATATTTTTTTTTTCAATCTTCAAAGAATTGCAATATGCATGAACTAACCTGGCTGTGAAGATTGAATATCCTTATAATATCACTTACATCTGTGACATGAATTACCATTGTGATATCTATCATTTACCATCGTCATATAAATTATCCTCAGGCTATACCATAGCTTACAACTTTAAAATATATTACATTTGCGATGTATTTTATTTTGAAACAGTGTCATAACTTACCTATTATTATATATTATCAATTGCCACCTTGCCATAAATTACCATCATTAAATTCTAGCACATAGATCTTCGTGTATATGTTGACCTTTGTCACTGATAGATAAACAGTGACGAAAGTTATCTCTTTACAATACTGAAGCAGCAATGAATGACAACTAAATGCAATTAACTTTCTTAATGGAAAAGAGGAATCCATGGGCACTCAAATGACATATGTTAGCCAATGTAAAAAGTATGCTTTTACAAATTCGTATGAAGCGCCACTGTCTGGAATACATAAGGTGTCAAACTTGTAAGGCCCTTTTTGGTCCTTAAGGGTGCTACATATATTTGTATATAGGAACAGAGAAAAATGTATTTTTTAAAAAAAAGTCAAAAAGTTTGGGGTTGGGGCAATGAAAGAGGGGTTATATCATCAACATAAAATCGAGAACAATTTTGGCAATGTTTAATTAATTGTAATAATAAATAAAAGCTATAGTTATTGTGTACAGCTAGATCATGTAATTCTAATATAACAACAGGAGGTGGGGGAGGCTTTCAAGTGTGGTGGGAGACAACTGCAACAATCTATTATTCCATCAATTCTTGATTATTTATTATTATGATATGATATTTGTAAAGATCAAAAAAATGTACATACTCGAAAGCTTGCTTTACTTTGAATTCTGGCGCCGACTGTACTTGTCAGTTGTCTGACCAACATTGACAGCGCTCCCGTATTTATAAGCTTCCCCAGGCACCACGTGAGACAATCCAACCAATCGCTGCATGCACGGCAACCCATGTAACCAATCGGTGTCTTGTATGGTGCGCCATGCATTGCATTGTAAACAATACAGTTTTGCATGGTATACAATGTCAAAATTACAAATACATAAATTGCATAACAATAAATAGTTAAATACCATAGAGCTCGTCTATGAAACGAATAAGAACATTTTATGAGCTCAAGTTTAGGTGAAATTAAACTTTATGATGATAACTTAAGTCTTGAATAATTGAATCGATTCATATAGATGCGGGTTCTGCACTTTATGCAGACGACCGCTATTGTCACATTGAAACATGAATTGCATACCTCGATACAACGGTATTGTAACGATATTATCGCTAAAACATGCAAATCACTTTCTTATTAGTACCTTATTATCATTAGAAAGAATAACTGCAAATGTGAATGTATAGAATCTCTAAATACGAAACTCTCATGCTAATCCAAGATGGCGGACATCGTAATACGAGGACATACATGGACTGTTCTCGTTATGATTTTGTAGGTATTTTACATATATTACAAATAGTAATAGCATAAAAGCATAATATGTGTAGCAGATAAACTAAACAGTACACTCTAAAAACTCTATAACAGACTTTCAAAGACGTTTTACCGAAAGAACCTTTACCTCGAAAATAGGTTACACATGTTAAGATCGGTTGCCAGAATTTTCTGCTAGTTTGACAGTCAATGGACATTAGAGATAAATATAATTACTCTTCTTTGTAAAATGAATATTATAAATCATATTCATATTCATATGTACCATATCTATAAAAACAAACGTAATAAAAGCAAAGACTGAAAAGAGTATCCAAGTCATTGTGACTCTAGTTATGGTCATTACACTCTTCTCCGCCAAGTTACAAAATTCTCCTGAAATTTGTTTACTTTGTAAATCAGATTGAGAGTATTTAGCAATTTAAAGCATCTAGTCAGCATCTAGGCGCAAGGTGACCCCTTCAGTCTTTTTTATTAAGGAATCATAAACATTGTCACGATTTTCTGCTCCTTGTTCCAGGATGGACAACCAATGTTTCATTGCAGGTTCTTCTCCACCTTCCTTGGCTACCTGTCTTAAAACTTCATATGTATAATATCTGCTTTTTGCCAAGCATTGGTCTTTTTTTCTCAAATGATATGTTTCTGTTCCTGGTAGGGCCAGGAAATTGAAGGTGTCTAATAAATCTAGCCTTTCTTGAGGTGGGAACTGCAGCCCGGTCTTTGCCGAAGATAATGCCATAGCTGTATATTCCCATATCAGCAGTTTTCTGTCAGGGGTCATTCCCTCCCATCCTTTTGGTGGCCATTTGATGGATGTCTGGCCAATTGTAAAGGTGATGTCTTCTCCTGGCACTGAGTTCCAGTCCCTTCTTGATGGCGGAAATAGTGGCATACATCCTTGGGACAGCAGGGCAATGGCTCTGGCCTGATTTGTGGACATATCTTTTTGGGGTTTGGATCCATCTATTTTAGACATTTTAGTACACTGATTGCAGGTAGGAGACAACTTTGATGGATTCGTTGCTAATGGCACAGGGACTTCTGCTGCTGGCGATGCTAGTTCTAGCCCTGGCTGAAAGAACATGGCAGACTCTGGCAAAGAGGGTTCATATATTTCCGTGGGCCTGGCTCTTTTGGTCGGTTTCCAGTCTGCGGAGATTGCACGAGAAACTGACAGAATATAATCTGTTGACACCCCAAGTACATCTGCAATCTCATTCTTACGGGAGGTCAGGGTCTGGTCAGAAAGTGATACGAACTGGCCATCTGGGGAAGATGAGGGATTTGGCCTCAAAGTTGCCATTCTTCTGGCAATGGCGGCCATGGCCTTCGGATCATATAATACTTGGTCCTTTAAAAGTGCTCTGTATTTTGTGAGGCCTTGTTGCACTGTTGCGTTTATATTTTGTGGGATCAAAGAAATCTCACATAACATCATTTTCCCCATGTCTGGTCTAGTAGGACTATATGGAGTCATATTGGCATCCTCATCCTCATAATCAGGCTGGAACTGGGACTCAGACAAAGGGGTGGCACTATCAGATCTGTTGGTCATGGTCTGCTGGTCCTGGTTCGTCAACTGGGGTGTGGGTTGGGGTGTATTTCGTCTACCTTCTGCTTCCCAGCCTTGTAGCCACTCACTTCTGTTTCGGGTAGATCTAGTGATCTTCCTTGCCCACTCAAGCACTACGACTCTTGCTCTTATGGCTAGTGGGTCATGCCATGTGGTGGATCTGATAATGCGCTTGTAGTCTTGTGGATACAAAGATAACCAAAATGCATTGTTTTCACTAAAGAAATCTTCAGGCACTCCATTTACGTGGTCAGAATGATGCCTCTTACAGTGGCTCTTGAGGTCAAGTACGCGCTTAAATGTCCGCTCCTCGTGATAGCACCATGGGCATATAACCATTAGTCGTCCATGTGGTGCTGGAATCATGTGGTTTTTCAGCTCTCTCTTGCTGCTAAAGGTTTTGTTACATAGCCAACACGTTTCCACCATTCTGCAAAGAGACAAAAATGATTCATCGTTGTTTGCTGAAATTATTCTTTCTTCCAGCATAGATTATAGCTATATCATTCACAGTTTTGGAAGGACAGTGGGGGATGAAAGAACTAAACAGGTTCTACCTGGTATATAAAGGTAATAATGCTATATGTATTTATGATTCCATCCATATTAACCATGCTGACATGGAATATGTTCAGTTCTTTATTTCACATCAGGTCAGTGGTATAAGCAGGCGCTCAGCTTGGGTTGACTCTTTTTTTGTCATCAGTCGTGTCCTAACAAGGATTATCTTGTACGCTCTTTTGAACTTATTTTACTCAATATGGTAGGGAACATGGTTGATCAGGCCAGATTCCTTACCATCCTATACTATAGGATTCATCTTTGCTTTGACTTGGTCAATCCTGAATCATCATCTATCAGACTTACATTGTTCAAATTTCAGAAATACCTCAAAGGTGTGCCGGCTTCTATCCACAATAATAAAATCTGACATGGCCCATCCCGGATCACCATCTGTCAATAAAGGCTCACTATAGTACTCATCAATTGTCATTGAAGACATATATTCTATTCCTTGAAGGTTACCACTGAAGGTTCATATACTTCTGTACTGAAGGGAAAATGAATACGTATTGCACATTCTATAGTTATTGTAGAGTAAAACTATATATATATATATATATATATATATATATATATATATATATATATATATATATATATATATATATATATATATATATATATATATATATATATATATATATATATAAAAAACATTATGAAGAATTCATATGTCTATAACTGTCATATGCAAAGGTGACTCTACTTTGAAGGTTTACGCGTCTTTAGTAAACCAAGTAGGTGGGTTTTTACCCTGGTAAGGCAGGAGTCTGTCAATATGGTATACTTTGGAGAGCTGTTTTGGTGACCTCTTAATAAGGTAAGTAACATCGTCAATCTTCTTGACAACAACAAATGGTCCTTTCCATCTTGAGGTAAGTTTATGGCATACGCCAACTCTTTTGGATGCATCGTAGATCCAAACTGGTTGTCCTGCTGTAAAGGAACGTTTCTTTGCACGCAAGTCATAATGCCTTTTCTGATAATTCGAGTTTTTTCTAAGATATTGTCTAGCGATATTATGGGCGTTCTCCATATTGTTGCGCAGTCGTTCCAAATAATTGTCTGGGTCTACTTCATTATTGAATTGAGATGGGTATGGTCTCCCTACCACTGCTTCCATTGGTAAGGTGATGTTTCTTCCCAGCATCATCATATTTGGGGTTTTTCCTGTTGTGGAGTTTATTGAAGCTCGATAGGCCATCATGACTTGGGACAAGTAAGTATCCCAGTGCTTTTGATCCTTTTCAGCATACATGGTCAGCATTTCTTGCAAGGTCCTATTAAATCTCTCAACTGTTCCATTGGCTTGTGGTCTCATACTAGTAGTTCTTGTTTGATCTAGTTTTAAAAAGTCGCACATTTCCTGAAATATTTTTGACTGGAAGTTTTGACCTTGATCTGTCAAGATCTGTAAAGGTGTGCCAAAACGACATACAAATTCATCTACAAATGTTTTAATAATGGTGCTGGACTCTTGGTCTGGAATGGGGAAAGCCTCGCTCCACTTGGTAAAGCAGTCACAAACAACCAGAATAAACCTTTTGCTACTTTCAGTCATAGGAAGGGGTCCCAGTACATCTAGAGCAACCTTTTCCATGGGCTCGCCAACTATGTATTGTCCTAAAGGAGCCCTATTGATCTTTCTGGATGGCTTTCTAGCTGCGCACTTATCACAAGTACGACAGTAGTCCATGACAAACTCTTTCACACCTGGCCAGTAAAAGGACTGCTTTATTCGTTCTAGGGTCTTTTTAGCACCTAAATGCCCTGCAGTTGGTACATCATGAAAGTACTTTAGGACATCTAGTCTTCGTTTACTTGGAACTACCAGTTGAAGTGTGGGTTGATTCTCGTCATTTTCAAAGAATTTACGGTACAGGACTCCCTTAATGACTGTTAATCTGTCCCATTGTCGCCAGAGTGTTTTTATTGTTGATGTTTTGTCAGATATTGCATCCCACTTTGGTCGTCCAGACTTTCCCTCAATGGCAATTAGAATAGCAGAAATGCCTTGATCTTCTAGTTGAAGATTACGTATGATGTCAGGTGCCCAGCCTTCAAGTACTGCTTGGCTTTGTGTGAGATCATTGCCTTGGACAGCACTTTGACTCCGGGTTAACACCCTTACCAAATTGACATGGATGATTTGGTCTGCAAGTTGTGTATCTTCACAGTCTTCATCATTATTACCTTCAAAATTATCTTGTTCTTGTTTCTGACAAACACGACATGGCCTTCTTGACAAAGCATCAGCATTTGAGTGTTGTCGTCCAGCTCTATGCACCACTTTAAAATTGTAGGTGTCAAGCTCTTGAAGCCACCTAGCAACCTGCCCAGTTGGTTTCTTGAGATTTCTTATCCAACTTACTGCAGCATTGTCTGTTCTAAGCAAGATTTCTTGTCCATATAGATAGGAATGAAACGTTTTCAGTGCAGTGATAACGGCCAGAAGTTCCTTTCTTGTAGTGCAATATGACTGCTCATGGATGTTCATAGCTTTACTCATGTATGCGATGACACGTTCTGCACCTTCCTGCATCTGTGAGAGCACTGCACCCACAGCTTTATCACTTGCGTCGGTATCCAGTACGAATCCTATTCCAGGGATGGGGTAAGCCAGCAACGGCGAGGAGACCAGGGCTTGTTTTAGATTATCAAATGCTAATTGACACTCCTCAGTCCAGACGAAGTGAGCACCTTTGTTGCATACTTTATGTAGTGGTCTTGCAATGTGTGCAAATCCCTTCACAAAGCGCCTGTAATATGAACAGAGTCCCAAGAAACTACGGACTTCCTTTGCATTTATTGGGACAGGCCAGTCTTGCACAGACACAATCTTCTCGGGGTCGGTGGACACACCCTCTCCAGACACGACATGACCCAGAAATTTTATTTGCTTCTGGAAAAATATGCATTTGGATGGTTTTAGTTTCAGATTTGCATCTTTAAGTCTCTTGAAGATATTCTCCAATCTGTCAAGACCCTGTTCAAATGTAGTGCTTGGTGAGATTATGTCATCCATATATACTAGACATTCTATCCACTGAAGGCCTCTTAGAATGTTTTCCATCAAACGCTGAAATGTACTGGGGGAATTGCAAAGGCCAAATGGCATTACAGTAAATTGGTACAGCCCTAAACTTGTCGCAAACGCAGTTTTCTCTTTATCGTTAGGAGACATCTCCACCTGCCAGAAGCCAGAGTTCAAGTCCATGGAGCAGAACCATTTGGCACCAGATAACGCATCCAAACATTCATCAACTCTTGGAAGTGGGTAAGCGTCCTTGACCGTTACATCATTGAGTTTGCGATAATCAATGCAGAATCGTATGCTACCATCTTTCTTAGTTACTAGAACTACTGGTGATGCCCAAGCACTATTAGAAGGCTCTATGACCCTGCGATCTAGCATCTTCTTAATTTCTTCCTGCTCTATTGCGCGTTTTCCAATTGGTTGACGTCGTGGCGGCTGTCTTATAGGAATGGAATGACCGATATTTATGCAATGTTGCACTCTATCTGTCCGACCAAGCTCAGCTGATGACTTTGCAAATACAGACTGGTATCTTATGAGCACTGTTTCGAGGGCCTCTTTTTGTAGGTAATCAAGGTGAGCTGAACTTCTTTTAAAGAGATCTTTTAGGTACTCTGGTAGCTTGCCTTCACACATCTCAGTCACATTTTCTTTGTTTCTATTAATACTGGCAACTCTTTCAGAGTAGAATACATCTTCATATGGCTCACACACACCAATAGCTAAGTTTTCATGCAGCGTAACATCAGCATCACTGCAATTCACAACGTTTACAACCATTTCTATGGCTTGTGTATCAATCACACCGGGAACCATACTGCACTGGAGTTCTTTGTGAAAGGTTGGCTCGACATATCCAAACTTTGTCATGTGCTCTGTCCAAGGTATGTTTACTGGTAGCCACAATGCAGAGTTAGCAGGTACTATTGTAGTTTTTCGTACTAGTATTCTGGATGTGACATGCGCTTTACCTCCCATCCAACATCTTATGTCAATCTTGTCTGTGTGAAGCAAGAATTGTTTGTAATTGATTTTATTCACATGGTTTAATAAAAAGTCCTGACCAAGGATACCATCTTGACTCACATCACAGACTATAACTTTTTGTGAAAAGGATATCCCACTAAAATTAATGGCAACGTTTATGGATCCATAGGTGTGAATTTCATTTCCATTAACATCATTTACCTTTGTTTCAAATGGTGTAAGCATATACTTATTTTCTCCACACAGTTTTTGATACGTGCTGTACGAAAGAAGGGATGCTGTAGACCCACTATCTATGAGGAAAATGACTTTAGTTCCATCAATCATGCCATTTGTATAAAATCCGTTGTCCCATTGACTGCTGATCTCCCCAATGTGTCCTGTTCTGACCTTTTGTTTTCCTTGTGGTATGGAAGTTTGTGGCCTATTACTACCCGCTGACCCCAGGCCTATTGAATCAACGGTTTGTCGTTTCCCTGGTTATATGTTGAAGATGAACTCTCGTTTCCTTGACTTGAAGCTTTGTCCTTTCTATCATCATGTCCAGGTGCAGTGCAACTTTTGCATTGGATGAAGGTGGGACAGTTTCTGAAGAAGTGGTCTGGGGAGTTGCATACAAAACACGTTCTTCTCTTCTCATTTCTTGGTGCATGTCTGTTCTGTATTTGGTTTCTCCAGTCCTTTACATTCTTAAAAGGGGTACTTCCTTTTTCTAACAATTCTAGTCGCTTTTCAATTCTTTGCAGCATTGCCCCAAATCTGCCATTGTCATTAGAACCTTGGTGCTCCATTTCATTGGACCCAACTGCTCTAACATTTGCCTTTTTCTTGTCACATTCGTCTCCCAGTATTGCTTCATATCTCTCGACAACATCCACGGCATCAGCTACTGTCTCACAGTTTTTATCAATACACCGACACTTCATTTCAATTGGTAATATCTTATAAAACTGGTTCAGGGCAAGAGATTCCTGTGCTTTAGAGTCTAAATTGCAATAGGCTTTCTGCGCCATCTGCCTAATGTCATCTCCCAGTGCTGCAATAGGTTCATTAGGTTGACGTTTTCTCATTTCAAGCCTTGCCAACCACCTGTTTTGATGTCTAGAGCTGCCAAATCTTTGACTAAGTCTAGCAACAAGGATGTCATAGGATCGTTTTTCCTCATTTGTCAAACTCATATAATAGGTTCTAGCTTGACCCCGCAAACTGGCAGCAAGAAAGAGAACTTTGTCCCGTTTTGTCCAGTTGCACAGCTCTGCACAATTTTCAAAATGGGATATGTACTCTTCCCAGCATTCTTTACCATAAAATGGTTCAGGTTTTAAACTAGGGCCATAGTTTGGAAACAAACGGATGGGAATGGTGCCAGCATTATTGGCCTCACGTCTTGTGTAATGGGAGTGATTTTGGTTCTGCTCCGTATATTTTGTCTCTTCTTCATCACTGTGAATTTGACTTGAACCATGCTCGTCACATTGATATTGATCATCATCGATTACATCACCATGACCATCGTCATCTCTATTTAGGCAAAACTGGATTTCAGGATCTGGGGACTCAGACATTGTATGCGTGTCAGTCAACAGGAATCTGCTTTCCACTTGTTATGTTTGTTTTTGTTTGTTTTTTTTTTTTCTTCACTATTTGGACCACCACACTTGAAAAAAAAAAAAAAATGAGGAGGGAGTGGGGGGAGGTTCGTATCCTGGGATGGATTTCAATTTGACTTTTGAAATCCCACTTCTGACACCAAATTGTAAGGCCCTTTTTGGTCCTTAAGGGTGCTACATATATTTGTATATAGGAACAGAGAAAAATGTATTTTTTAAAAAAAAGTCAAAAAGTTTGGGGTTGGGGCAATGAAAGAGGGGTTATATCATCAACATAAAATCGAGAACAATTTTGGCAATGTTTAATTAATTGTAATAATAAATAAAAGCTATAGTTATTGTGTACAGCTAGATCATGTAATTCTAATATAACAACAGGAGGTGGGGGAGGCTTTCAAGTGTGGTGGGAGACAACTGCAACAATCTATTATTCCATCAATTCTTGATTATTTATTATTATGATATGATATTTGTAAAGATCAAAAAAATGTACATACTCGAAAGCTTGCTTTACTTTGAATTCTGGCGCCGACTGTACTTGTCAGTTGTCTGACCAACATTGACAGCGCTCCCGTATTTATAAGCTTCCCCAGGCACCACGTGAGACAATCCAACCAATCGCTGCATGCACGGCAACCCATGTAACCAATCGGTGTCTTGTATGGTGCGCCATGCATTGCATTGTAAACAATACAGTTTTGCATGGTATACAATGTCAAAATTACAAATACATAAATTGCATAACAATAAATAGTTAAATACCATAGAGCTCGTCTATGAAACGAATAAGAACATTTTATGAGCTCAAGTTTAGGTGAAATTAAACTTTATGATGATAACTTAAGTCTTGAATAATTGAATCGATTCATATAGATGCGGGTTCTGCACTTTATGCAGACGACCGCTATTGTCACATTGAAACATGAATTGCATACCTCGATACAACGGTATTGTAACGATATTATCGCTAAAACATGCAAATCACTTTCTTATTAGTACCTTATTATCATTAGAAAGAATAACTGCAAATGTGAATGTATAGAATCTCTAAATACGAAACTCTCATGCTAATCCAAGATGGCGGACATCGTAATACGAGGACATACATGGACTGTTCTCGTTATGATTTTGTAGGTATTTTACATATATTACAAATAGTAATAGCATAAAAGCATAATATGTGTAGCAGATAAACTAAACAGTACACTCTAAAAACTCTATAACAGACTTTCAAAGACGTTTTACCGAAAGAACCTTTACCTCGAAAATAGGTTACACATGTTAAGATCGGTTGCCAGAATTTTCTGCTAGTTTGACAGTCAATGGACATTAGAGATAAATATAATTACTCTTCTTTGTAAAATGAATATTATAAATCATATTCATATTCATATGTACCATATCTATAAAAACAAACGTAATAAAAGCAAAGACTGAAAAGAGTATCCAAGTCATTGTGACTCTAGTTATGGTCATTACAAACTCATGAAATACCACAATGGCCCTGGCAGAAAACGAAGAGAAAAATGCGTATTATCAAAGTATATTATCCCTGACGGTGCAGAAGATACATATTTTTAACAGTCTCTCTCTCTCTCTCTCTCTCTCTCTCTCTCTCTCTCTCTCTCTCTCTCTCTCTCTCTCTCTCTCTCTCTCTCTCTCTCTCTCTCTCTCTCAAACACACACACACATGGAGTTTACGGCTTTAAACAAAAAATTCAATTTTCTTCACACACCCCTCAACGACACCTTAGCGAATGAGAGAAATAATATATAACAGAATGAATTAAACATGTTACTATCATGCGATGTACATAAATTATTATGCAATAACAAGCAGATATGCCTTTAAATTGATGCATTATGTGTAAAATTCTTGCACTACTGATTGTTATTGTCACCAGACGTGGGAGAACACTGAAAAAGTTTTATCATTGAACTTACTGAACCAGTTGAAGAGACTGTTATGACATTAGAGATCAGCTGATTGTAAGCTACCTTTACTGTCAGCGTTGTAATACTAATATTTAAGGAGATAACCGAGTAATGAAAGATTTAGTCAGTGTAAAACCTTGAAAGATTACTGTATCTTGCATGACTGGAGAAACATTTAATTGTGAAGTTTGTAATAAAATATTGCCACGAAGCCCTCACTTTGTTGGGGGTGAGTTGTAGTGGAATTTGGTGTGTATCGTTATCTAAGGGGTGATCGCCATCGGTTTTATTGCCCGGGTTGTGTAAATATCAAAATAAAGTGTCAATCGTAAAGGAAATTCATAGACAATTATGACAATACATTACATTAGGAAGATACTCCTCTTTTTTTAAATAAATCTTTCACCGAATTTCAAAATCCAAATATATTTATATAAATAGCCGATCTGTTTTAAATGATAGAATTGGTTGGTCATAGAATCGAGTGAACGATAGAAGTCTTCGCTTTATATAGCTTCATAACTTGATTATTTCATGTTCAATCCAAATTCACTGTGAATGTTTTTCAACTTCACTTTGACTGTTTGTCTTGGTCCTTTCCACTTCTCCCTTCTCCAAACTCAATATTGTTTCGCCTCTTTAGTCCCTCAAACTTTGTATGGGTAGGTGGATTTTAAGTACGTGGTACGAAGATACCTCGATAGGTGGATACGTCCCTTGGAGCTATTTCACCATCCAAATATAGACAAATAAGCTTCCTGAATATTCTGTCAGATATCATACTGCGAACAGATAATTACACAACTCTCTTTATGTTAAATAGAGTACTATCGGAATTCAAACAGATACCAAAGGCTATCTGGTCAAGCAAAACTTGCAGACCATAAACAAACCTAGTTTCATTAGAATAATATACTTCCTAACAGCTATTTCAACCTGACTCAAATTATCATCCACCTAGAAATCAGATCCGGTCTTGTCTCAATTACACAAATGAATGATAAAATCATTACATGGCTTTACTGCGTTATTTCTAGCGAATATACATATTCAAGTTCCTAGCATCTATGAAATCTCACTTCATGGTTTAACAACGTTATTTTCAGTCTATACGTACTCAAGTGTTTATCATACGTGAAATCATTTAAGGTCGGATTATTCACACGGATTATCGTAACTCATATCAATAAAAGTAAGGCATTAATTTCTTAGATACACATTTTCCTGTAACAATCCAGACGAATTTTTTTTTTAAAACTGATTACTCTCAATTAATTTCTGAGAATGATGACATTTGATAACACTGTTGGAGCAGATTATGTATTTTACATGCATACGAACCCAATGCCGGTTGAAGAAAAACAGAATGGCATGCAAGATACAGGTATTTATATCATTCGGTTGCACTTGATACTGTAACAACCCAACAAAATGTTATATATTACTAAGAGGTATTCAAGACACAATAAATATTAGATATCGTTAAAATATTGAGATTCAAGACAAATATTGAATGTTATTTATATTAAGCTCCTAATTACAAATGTATAACCAAACACTAATATTATAGTCAGCCGTACGAACAGTACAGTAAAAATTGGCCTCTAAATGAGTTGAAGGTACATGAAAATTAGGACATGTATTATCTGGATGCTTTATCCTTGCATGAGATGGTAAGTGCATTTCTTTTTTATTATTCACCATAACGTGTTCTACGTTCTTGTTCTTGTAGTAGTTGTTGTTGTTGTTGGGCTTAAGGCCATTTTTCAGCACACGATAGGCTATTCATGGCGGCCAGTATTAATGGTAGATGAAGAAACCGGGAAAATCACAGGAGAGAACCACCCACACACGAGAAGCTACTGGCAAGCTTTCTCACATATCCACATTTGCCAAATCCTAGACTCGAACCCACGCAGCAGAGGTGATATGGCAGTGATCTGTATCGGACAGCGCTTTAGACCACTACGTAAAATCTAGTTCTTGCAACGGTTTATTACTGTTCAATAATGGTTGCATACAGCGCATTATGAAAATCTGAGTTTACTTAATGCATGAAGTGTCTCCAAAACAAAGATGGCGGATATCGTAAAATACATTGAATATTGTACATAATATCAATCATGTAGAACATTTGTTCTGCAATTGTTCTTATTGTTTTCTTCGTGTTTTTCTTCTTCGTATTTATCATATTCTTACTTTCTTGTTCTTGTTCTTAGCTGATTACTCTGAACTTCCTTATATTCAGATATTAATTACATTAATTTTAGATTATTTGTCTTTGGATTTTTTCCCGCATTTGTTAACCGGGAGATATTAAATGTAAATAGAATGATAATTAAAGACGATGCTGACTGTTTTTAACAAGTGGCACACTCCGATTCCGACCATGATCCGTGCTTGATAATGTACTCTTTCAGAACTCCGGAGGAACATGGCCGATTAGTGTTATAAATTGACTAGTCACGTCCGAAACAATAAAAGTGAAGGATCAAATCGAGTATATGCTAGTAAAAAATGTGTTTTCATCTACGGTGAACACTACAGAAGCGCAGAATGCTAGATACTGGAGAAAAAAAAAAAAGAAAACTTTAGGGACTTAGTGTGAAGTGATAAATTATATAATGATAGTTTGCAACGGCACGTGTAAATGCATAATGGAGAAATAAACATATAGACTTTTTCTTCATAATGGAGATTTGCAACTGAGGATACATACAGGAGAAGACCATTTAAGTGTACCTTGTGTGACGTTAAACAGGAGTGAGATTTGAAACTGCACAGGAAAAACCATTTAAGTGGGTCTTATGTGATAAACGGTTTTAACCAGAGAGGAAATTTTAAGGTGGTGCATACCGGAGAAAAAACATAACTGAAATGTTCTAAACAAAATCTAGTGATAAAATTGTCCACGAGTAAGCATACTTGTGAAAAACCATATAAGTGTGAAATATAACGTTTAATCAGAATGGAGATTTAAATCTAGACATGGACATGCATACTATTGAAAAAACCATAAAAGTGTGCAATATGTGATAAAACTTGATCAGAGTCAACTATTAGAAACTCATAGGAGTGTTAATACTGGAAAACAAACATTCAAGTGTGAAGTATGTGATAAAATGTTTAGTCAGAATGGAGCTTTAAAATTGCAGGTAAATATTCATACTGGAGAAAAACCATTCACGTGTGAAATGTGTGATACAGTGTTAAATCCTAGAGGAGCTTTAAAATTTGACATGAAAATTCATACTGGAGAAAAGATATTAAAGTATGAACCTTGTGATAGAATGCTAAGTCAGAGTGTAACTTTAAAACAGCACATGAGGATTCATGCAGAAGAAAAACCATTCAAGTGTGAAGTGTGTGATAAAATGTTTAGTCAGATTGGAACTTTAAAAAAGCACATGAGGATTCATACTGGAGAAAAACAATTTAAGTGTGAAGTGTGTGATAAAATATTTACTTTTAGTGGAAATTTAAAACAGCACATGAGGATTCATACTGGAGAAAAACCATTCAAGTGTGAAGTATGTGATAAAATATTTACTTTTAGTGGAAATTTAAAACAGCACATGATGATTCATACTGGAGAAAAACCTTTCAAGTGTGAAATGTGTGACAAAATGTTTCAAGATAGTTTTCATTTAAAACGGCACTTGAGTAGTCATACTGGGCAAAAACCATTAAAGTGTGAAGTGTGTGATAAAATGTTTAGTGATAGTGGACATTTACAACAGCACTTGATGATTCACACTGGAGAACAACCATTCAAGTGTGAAGTGTGCAACAAAATGTTTAGTCGAAATGGAACATTAAAATTACACATGAGGATTCATACTGGAGAAAAACCATTCAAGTGTGAAGTATGCAACAAAATGTATATTCAGAGTGGAATTTTAAAAACTCATATGAGGATACATACAGGAGAAACACCATTCAAGTGTGAAGTGTGTGATAAAATGTTTAAACAACGTGGAGGTTTGAATCAGCACATGAGAATTCATATTGAAGAAAAACCATTACAATAAAATTGTTGTCAACATATGCTTGGTAACTCTTATGCAAAAAATAAAGATATGTTATTTTTTATATCTTTTATCAAATTATTTATTAAATTATTTTAAAATAAAATCTCGTTTCAAATTGATTTTTATGAATCAATTTGATTTACAACATAAATTTGTTGTAGTGTTTTCGTTTACTTCACATGACTTGGTCAGACATTTTGTGACTTGGTCAGGCTTTATGTGGCTTTGTTAGGCCTAGGAATTTTTAGTAGAACTTTAGATGAAGCACAAGGAAAACTCCTGTCATGGAAAAATTGCCTGCAGAGAGCTTGTCATAACATGTCTTGTTGTTGGGCTTGATGCTATTTTTCAGCACACGATAGGTTATTCATGGCAGCCAGTATTAATGGTAGAGGAAGAAACTAGGAAATCACCAGAAAGAACCACTGACCCACAAGAAGATACTGGCAAGCTTTCTCACATATCCACATTTGCCGAATCCTAGACTCGAACCCACACAGACAGAGGTGAGATGGTAGTGATCCATAACAGACAGGGCTTTAGACCACTCGGCCACTAGGGGCCCCCATAACATGTTTTAAAAAGTCACCCTAGAATGGTTGGAGAAATTACTCCAGGTTGAAAATCCAATTTGTGTCAATAAAGACTGATCCTCCTATAACTTAGATCAATAATTTTCATAAAATGTATGACTAGTCTGGTGGCCTAATGGTTAGAGCATCTACCTTGGATAAAGAAGTTTGCCAGTTTGAACCCCAACCAATGTTTACCAAACACATAAAAATGCTACCAACAGCTCTCTTACTAGGTCCTCAGCAGTAAAAGGTTAGTGTTAGGACATTCAAATAGGTACTAGAATAACTCAAGAGGTGATTTTAGTTGATAACCACCAAGGTGAAACATGACTCAAATTAAACTCTTTAATCTTTGGGAGGACTTTAATTGATGTAATGGGGTGTCTTTTCCTGACCCCTGGGTTCATAAACAAACCTCTCGAGGTGCACACAAGTTTGCCCACTGGAAAAAAAAATGTTTAATGTGATATATGATTGATAATGAAATTGGAGTGGATCTCTAAGAGGCTTATGAGGACTTGTGCTAGAGGTGATATATGATTGAACATGAAATTGGAGTGGATATCTAAGAGGCTTATGAGGACTTGTGTTAGAGGTGATATATGATTGAAAATGAAATTGGAGTGGATCTCTAAGAGGCTTATGATGACTTGTGCTAGAGGAGTGGATTTCTGAGAGGCTTCTGAGGACTTGTGCTAGAGGAGTGGATCTCTAAGAGGCTTATGAGGACTTGTGTTAGAGAAAAAAAAGATTAGGCATGAAATGAGCATGTATACTGATATACTGAAGAAAAAACATTTAAATATAAAGTGAGGATGCATGTTGGATAAAAACATCATTTATTTATTTTTTTAAATAATAAATTTTATTATCCCAGTAATTGGTTGACCATTGGGTCGGAGAAACATCCCAAGGTCACCTTACATTCAAAATTTCTTGTTTCCAGTGAAACTAGGGATAGTAAATATAATCTATATTAAAAGAAAAAAATACAAGACAACACAAACATGCACACACTCATGCACACATGCATATGGCACAATGTAGGTGACATAAGGTTTAGAAAATAGTGTTTTGTTCCTGTTTACCATCCAATCAGATACAAGTTACCTATTGATCTATTGAGGTCTATTTCTTAAGAAATTGGTCTCATTTTTTGTTTATCTTAGCGGCATATTTTTTAACATTCTTATACATTACAACTCTCTGCATGAAAGCATAGATGGAAGGAATTTGCATATTGAATCTGCAATTATAAATGTAATATTTTCCCAAAATAAGCAAGAAATTACACAAATTATCCAGTTGTTCACTTACTAAATGTATTAAAGTATTTCTTTTTTTGACAAATGTACAATATTTGGGCAAGATGGTGTGAAATGATCAATAAAACTGAACCAGAACTGTGAAGTAATATTACAATCATAGAAGAGATGTTCAATACTTTCATTCTCTCTCTTGCAAAACATACATTTGTTTTCGTCCAATAAGTTTATTATTTTCAAAAAATCTTTAGTAGCTATTATTTTGTGGATTAATCTAAAGTTAAAAGAGATAAATTTGGTATCCTTGGTACAAAATATTGCCCTGCTATAAATCTCAGACCACTAAACTACTTATATTTGTATTTAATAATTGCATCCAAGATTCTTGCTTAGCAGTATATTGCCTTTTAGCCCTTTTTAAAAGATCTTTGTAAATAAACTTGAGTGAATTATATTTTTTGAGATCCATTATTTTATGCTCCTGCCTTTCAAAATTATTTTGTGCTAAATGGTTTTTTATGGCTTCTTTCAATGCTTTGGGAATTTGGATATTAAGAAGTATTTCAAGAAGTCACCCCTTCTAGTTTTTTGTTTTATCATTTCAAAAGGTAATTAATTGCCATCATCATCTACTAGATCATTCAAAATTTCAAAAGCGGCTTCTGTCCAGGATTTGTATTGATAGATCATTCTAGGTGGGGGGATAAAATTAAAAACACTCATGGATAAGAACTCATTTGCACTTTGCGGTGCCTCTTTCCAATAAGATACTGCCAAAATGACATCTCTCCAAAAACTGTTTTTAATGAGCTTACTAAATTATTCTAATTTCCTTCTCCCTAAGTTCCAAATATCCTTTTCATTTCTGATTATAATTGTATTGACTAAGTTCTGCCAAGCTCCATTTTCATTTTCCAACAATTGTTTTACCCATCTTATCTTAATATACCTAATAAATGAGAATATATGTATCATATTGAGTCGTCTTTCATTCTCTGGGGCTACTAATATATCACATTTAATTCTCTCTACGCATACAACTTTAAATAATGTACAATTTAGTTCTGCTTCAACTTTGGCTGATGGATTTGGGAATGCTGAGAAAAGATGTATAAATATGGAAAGAACAAGTGTTTTTACAACAATTACCTTACCACCAACTGACAGATATCTTTGACTCCAGCTTGCCAATATTCCTTTTGTCTTTGTTAGTTTCTTCCTATAATTAATTTCCACCATTTCTTGTAAATATGGCAAAAAGTCTATGCCAAGGAGTGTAAAGTTTGAGGTGGACCAGATTAGGCGATTATCGGGACATATTCTTTCATTAGAAAATTTCTTGTTTCAAATCCAAATGACTTTTGTTTCTGTTATGTTACATCCGGATAGTTGGGGCAATATTTTCCGGATCCGGATGTCACTGCTTACTGGAAACCATCACTGCTTGGCATCAGTACACAAATAATAAAATCCGGTTCAGTAACCACGAATGTAGTCCCTGTCTATTTTTAGATCACTTTTTCCTGTCTCTGTTTGGTGGTGATACAAGAGTTAAATCTTGGCATTCTTGGTAAGGATTTAAAGGCAATTGTTTATTCTTTAGAATGTGAGCTTATGGTGTGGTTGCCTGTGTGTATTGAGTCGGCAATGCACAATGAGTAATAAGGTCATGGTGATGATTCAAAAATGCAGGTCAACCCTTGAGGAGAACTTCACTGTAAAGTCATCTTTGAAGGTATTTTAGATTAACATATGATTTGTATTGATCGCCACACAGTGAAAAGTTCAGTACTGAGAAACAAATTTAGAGACTATATAGTAAAATTAATTGTTCTATGGCCTGTCAGTTCTGCATGAGAGGAAAGTTTAAACTGATATAAAATCTTTTTTATTAATGATATACACATGAAATTTTAATATGTTATGTATATTGACTTTAAAAAAATAAAAATGAAATTAAAAACTAAAAATAATTTTAATTTTAAAATATTTAAATGAAATTTAAAAAACAATTAAAAAATACAATTTTTTCAAAAAGTATACACATATATAATATTCTTTGGGAATGATATTAAATGATATCAGCATGTATATACTCCTACACCATATACAAGCTCAAATGATGGACATTTGTCAAATTTGATCAGAGAAAATATCTTTTTTAGTCAAAATGAGACCCTCATTTAAAATACATGAAGACAAAATTCTATTTTGCTTGGTACCTTTAGGTCATTGAAACTATTTATTTGGGGTCCAAACAGTTAATTTATGTGTTTTTGATGGGGTGACTTCCTGAGTAACACATATCTGCTTGTATAGATATCAGTAATTGTTTGTTAACATAGTTATAGGGTATTTAGTGAGAGGACAGAGATGAAGACTTTATACTAGAACCTGTTTAAGTTCTTTACAAAATCATATTAAGCTGTCAGAAAATGAAATACAGATCAGAGGTGTAAAATATACATTACCCAGGTATATATACCATTGCATGTAAGAAAACAGCAAAATGATGTAAGTTGAACACAGAATGCATTCCATTCAATTGTTCAGTTTCCTTAAGATGTTGATTAATGTAGTGCATCTTTGTGGCCCAGATGATATTATGGGAATTCTAATGTTCCCTTTTGCTTTATGCATTATTAATGACTAATAATATTTGTTATCTGACACTTTAAAGATTACATAAGTATTATTCAAACAGATTATTTGAATTTAACTTTCTACAACTGATCCTAACATGGTTACATAGCTAACATGAACAAATGCATTTATTTTGGAATGTTTGGAATCAAAAGTTGACATTGTTAGGATGACATAGTACCTATAGTGAATCTGTAAGGCTCAGTTCTGACTGTGTGCTCTTAAAATATCCCAAGATGTTTTTTTCATCATGAATATGCCTCTGTATGGTAACAGATTTCAATTTAGTACTTTAACAGAGGACAGTATTGCAGCATCAGCTGATATCTGATTCCATTGAATCATTGAGCTTAATAACTTGGTAGCCAACACTCTTGAAAATAGACTAAAAATGTTCAAACAGATTATTTGAATTATGTTTGCACATGTGATTTTAACAAGTACATTGCATATGTCCCACACATGCAAATATCCATCCTTGTTTACAAGTTTTTAGAATGAAAATTTCACATTTAGTTGATGATATAGGATTTATTGGTACCTATTGTTGATCTGTGTGGCCACATTTCACTGTATTCACTCGCAATATGTAAAATTGTTTTTTCTTAATGAATAGGATTTGCATATAGTAATAAATTTTAATTTGGTACATTGTCATTTGACTTTTCAGTATACTGGTATGTATCAATATTTGCACCAATGATAAAACCTCACCGCTCCAACATTGCCTTAAACTTTATGATAATACTCTACCTGATTATTTATTTAACCTGTAAATGGCTAAATATGCCTGTAGAAACTTCATCTGTTTTTAGGATGCATTTATTACTTTTATACATGCCCATTGCTTCACATCTTTGAGTGTCATTCAGTCAAGTTTACCTTTTTTACCCATATTTGCAACCTGAACGTTATTTTGAAATCACCATATGTAACACATTTTAAATTCATTTTCCTACATCTTTCTTTTTTTTAGAATTAAGTGAAACATGTTATATCTTTTCAGGTATTACCTGGTATCTGGAACAAATTATTAGAGTTGGATCAATTTGGAAGCTCTCCAGTAGTCCAATGGTGATAGCAAGGTCTCATAAGGACATGTGCAGTGTGCTGCTGTAAGTGACCAAGATGAGTTCATATCAGTACACTGATATACAGCATCTTAAAGACATGGCTTAGATCTTCATGAGAGAGATTCACATCATTTTTCAGTAAGGTGGAACCTCCCTGAAACTGTATTTCATATTGCATTGTTGACTTTTGTAGCTATCAACATTAAAATGGAATGCATATTTGCTATAAAACATGGTATTGGTCCCATCAACACTTTATATTTGAGTAGGCTATTAGTTATACAAACAACTGCCAAAGTACCTGAAACAATAAATGTGGAACATAGCACCTGTCATTGTTTCTTTAGTATGTACACCTATATGCATCTGGATAGGCATATTGCAATTTGCTGTCACAATCACTGTGAGCGATCACACTTCAGTACCCCTGGGAATACTATTATCAGTTGTACAGACCCAAAGTACCATTTGTTTTAAACACCATTCATTAATCAACTTTGCTGCCTTAAATTTGTCAAACTAAATATTATAACTTGTAAGAAAATTTAAATTTTTAAAAATAGTTTTTAAAATTTAAATATTTATTTAAATTTCCATTAAAATTTAATATATCAATATTTTTCAATTTCAAGCATTTGTTTCAGACAGGCCTTATCACGTATTACAATTAGGTTTTTGCTGCATTGAAAACTTCCTATAATTAAGGAAGATATAGCAAATTTAGTTTTGGTTTCTAAAGAACAATTGGACCTCAAATTGCACCCTATAGAACACCAGCATTACACACTTTCTGACAGCAGTCACATGTCTTGCTTACAAGGAAATTTCAAAAGACTTTATGTATGAAGTTGAAATAGTTATGGCATGCAAAATAAAATGCAAATATAAAAGTTTGACAAAATCATTGACCCTTTCATGCATCAGTACACAATTAATAAAATCCGGTTCTGTACCCACAAATGTAGGCCCAGTCTATATTTAGGTCAATTTTTCCTTTATCTGTTTGGTGGTGACTCAAGAGTTAGATTTTGGCAATCTTGGTAAGGATTTAAAGGCAATTGTTCATGCTTTAGAATGTGAGCTTATGGTGTGGTTGCCTGTGTTTATTGAGGCAGCAATTCACAATGAGTAATAAGGTCATGGTGGTGATCCAGAAGTGAAATATGTGTTCCGTTGCATGGTGTTGTGTTTACAATTCAGCCTTTCAAACAAATGCAGGTCAACCCTTGACAAGAACTTCACCTTAAAGTCATCTTTGAAGGTATTTTAGATTAACATATGATTTGTATTGAATGTCACATAGTGAAAAGTTCAGTACTGAGAAACAAATGTAGAGACTATATAGTAAAATTAATTGAGTTCTATGTCCGCTTGCAAGCCTCAGTTAGTCTAGAGGGGCTCGTATCGTTGCTTACAAATTAGCGTAGTACATGTACTATATAATAAATACAAGAGAGGACACTTCTATCTTTTCTGGCACGACCTCTTTAAGAATAAACGCTGATATTTCAAGCAACGTTTCGTGTAGCGTAATAAATCTGGTACCGATGTTTAGCTCTGGCATTCGACTTTGCATGCGTATCCGCTAGTTAACTTCGACATCGCTCAATCGCTATCTGTCGATGAAAAAACATTTGCACCACGCTGCCACCTATCGGTTAAAAAATAATGCCCCAGATTCACTAAGCAGAAATCCGGATCGGATTTTTTCCACTAAAGAAAACCGGCAAACCAGGATGTTGCCGGATACTTCACTATCCGGCCGGGGCGAATGTCCGGAGCGGTTTCCGGTCACCCCCTACATTTAAGTCCAGACAATAGAAAAAACCTTTGCAAGATATTCATAGCTGCTTTAAGAGAAAGTTGAGATCTATCAAGAAGAATAAAAGCGTCGTCGGCATACTGACCCAATAAATATTCATTGACATCAAAAATGAGTCCCCGTACATCCACATTTTGCTTTAAAGTTATAGCTAAAATCTCAACCCCAATAATAAACATGTAAGGTGCAAGGGGATCTCCTTGACGACATCCTCTTTCTAGTCTAAAAAAGGATGACATATGCTCATTATTTATAACACAACTTTTTTTCTCCAATAAATCTTCCCATCATAAATCCTTTTTGGGTATCACTGATTACTGAGTGAAGAACCTTTTTGATCCTGGCTGCAATGGCTCCCGAAGCGATCTTATAGTCAATATTTAAAAGTGATATAGGTCTCCAATTTTGGAAGAATCTCCTATCTTTTTCTTCCTTTGGTAGACATGTTATGTCTCATTGAATCTGAAAATCTGAAAGTTTTTTCCTACAGGGTATCCATAATTATTGATCTACAAAGGAATCCCCCAAGAGAATTCCAGAAGAATTTATAAAACTCTACAGTAGATCCATCTGAGCCAGGACTTTTTCCGTTTTACAGACAAGCCACAATTATTTAATGTAAGCACACCCTCGCACGAATCTCCTTCCTCTTGACTAAGTTTAATATTGTGATTAAAAAGTCGATTTTGGTTAGATAATCTATTTTGAGTTTCTTGAGTCTCTTCGTCATCAAGCTGAACAATTATTATTTTGTACTTAGACTTCTAAAATATCTATTTGATCAGATAATTTTGTCCCATCATCTAAAATAATTTCCTTTATTATCTTGTTGACGTATTTTTTTTTTCAAGATTTAAAAGGAACAATTTGTTTTTTTTTCTCCAAATTCATACCATCTGGCTTTAGGTCTTAAGATAACGCCCTCTATGTACTTTTTCCTAGATTCCTCAATTGCTGCTTTCTTTTCTTATAACTTTTCTAAAGTTTCCCCGTCTGTGTTACTCAACAGTTCCCCATAACTCAGCACGCAATTTATCATAATTTTACACGTGCTTTCTACAGACAAATGTGGCCGTATATACCAGCATACATTACTACACGTCTTATTTACATTTGGCTAGTCAATTCAGTTCATTAAATTAAAATGTTTAATTCCTTATGGCATATTATCCACAAAATATGGTACATTAAAATAACTTGCATTATCACTGAAATATTACCAAATCATATATAAATATACACTTGTCATTAACTCGCGTTAGCAAATATAATCCTACACTAGAATCAATTCATATATCAGAAGAAATATACATTTGTATACTAGGTTGAAAGATGCAAATCTTCGACCTGCATTTTTTTTTTGTAAATAGACAAATATCTCGCAGTTTGTGTATATAATCTATCCTATTTTTCTTTTTTTTTTGCATCTCTTGAATTTGCACAAACATTTAATAATAAATACGGTACTGAATTCCGAGATCAAATGGAAAGAACCTACCCCCAAGTTGTTATCTCCCTTTCATACAAGCAGGATGTGACGTCATTTGATACGATTCCTGTATAACAGTCATGGTGGCGCTCACCAGTTATTATGTACTTTTGAGAGAGTGATGTATGTAAGGTGAAGTTGTTTGCATTTTAAACATGCACAGTGCAAAGAATGTTGGCATACCTATATACTACTTTCATGTAATGTGGATGAAATTTCTTTGGATATTGTACTTTTGGAAATTTTAAATGATCTTGGGACACTGCTAACTAAAATGACTGCTCCCTTGTGCTCCAAAAATCAACCTAAATTTGTCTAAAGTACACTATTCTTGACAGCTATTAAAATATGGAAAATGAATTTTGCCAAACTAGATAATACCAGCTTCTAAAAGTGCAATGACTGAATTACCAAATACATAAAATGTAAAAAAAGTTATCGGCTCTTTTTTTTACAATTTACCTCTGAAGTTTGAGAAGTGAAAATGAGCAAGTAGAGCTAGCACGTTTTTGAAAGATGCACATCTGGAGTAAGGCCAAGCTGTATATTCTCTAACCCATATTACACCCATCAATCATACATCAAAATAAAGGGAATTAAAGGTTCTTTGAACAACACCTAAGATATACAAAGTCTCTTTTAAATAACCAGTATAACTAGTGAGGAAACCCGGGGAAACTCTTTTTCTTTAAAATTTTAACCCTATGCTAAATACAAAACTGTAGAGTGCCACCTTAAAAACAAATATAAACATTTATGAAATTATTTTTCTTATTTTCATATTATTATGTATGATGTTCTGAGTAAAATGGTACATTAGCAATGATTTTATTCATGAAAATAAGCTAATTATGCTTATTTTTGCTCTAGCATACATAATTTGATATGAGGCATGTTTGGGTGAGTAGTGACCTTCATTATGGGGAAATTAGAAGTCTTAGAATATAGGAATAGAGTCAACTTAAATTGAAAAATGTTGCATTAAGTAAAAGAAATCCATAGTGAAAATGTTTTATTTCATTTATTTGCAATGAAATTAAAAAATAAATGATAACAATTCAAATTTGCTTTCTTCCATATCAAAGAATTAGTTAATATTTACCCTTTGACCTTTGACCTTTATGAACCTCACCTGTTATATCCCTTTTATAACTGTAAAATTTATTGTTGACATCTCAGGAATAAATATGGCTAGTTTCATGTTCCTGTCTATCAGCATAACACTGGTTGCTATGTTGACAAAATGCAATGCGCATTTTTAAAATAGTTCACTTTTTATCATAAGGAAGGGGGGGGGGCTGTACCGGTTTAAGACTCTGACTCTAATAAATGCTGTTCTGAGGGGGGAAATACATGACAATTATTACAAAGGACTCTTTTGATGCTTGCGACTTAAATATTTCAGTCGTACAATCAAAATTAAATCATACAATAATAATACCTATATTCTCTTTATGGTGGCGCTCACCAGTTATTATGTACTTTTGAGAGAGTGATGTATGTAAGGTGAAGTTGTTTGCATTTTAAACATGCACAGTGCAAAGAATGTTGGCATACCTATATACTACTTTCATGTAATGTGGATGAAATTTCTTTGGATATTGTACTTTTGGAAATTTTAAATGATCTTGGGACACTGCTAACTAAAATGACTGCTCCCTTGTGCTCCAAAAATCAACCTAAATTTGTCTAAAGTACACTATTCTTGACAGCTATTAAAATATGGAAAATGAATTTTGCCAAACTAGATAATACCAGCTTCTAAAAGTGCAATGACTGAATTACCAAATACATAAAATGTAAAAAAAGTTATCGGCTCTTTTTTTTACAATTTACCTCTGAAGTTTGAGAAGTGAAAATGAGCAAGTAGAGCTAGCACGTTTTTGAAAGATGCACATCTGGAGTAAGGCCAAGCTGTATATTCTCTAACCCATATTACACCCATCAATCATACATCAAAATGAAGGGAATTAAAGGTTCTTTGAACAACACCTAAGATATACAAAGTCTCTTTTAAATAACCAGTATAACTAGTGAGGAAACCCGGGGAAACTCTTTTTCTTTAAAATTTTAACCCTATGCTAAATACGAAACTGTAGAGTGCCACCTTAAAAACAAATATAAACATTTATGAAATTATTTTTCTTATTTTCATATTATTATGTATGATGTTCTGAGTAAAATGGTACATTAGCAATGATTTTATTCATGAAAATAAGCTAATTATGCTTATTTTTGCTCTAGCATACATAATTTGATATGAGGCATGTTTGGGTGAGTAGTGACCTTCATTATGGGGAAATTAGAAGTCTTAGAATATAGGAATAGAGTCAACTTAAATTGAAAAATGTTGCATTAAGTAAAAGAAATCCATAGTGAAAATGTTTTATTTCATTTATTTGCAATGAAATTAAAAAATAAATGATAACAATTCAAATTTGCTTTCTTCCATATCAAAGAATTAGTTAATATTTACCCTTTGACCTTTGACCTTTATGAACCTCACCTGTTATATCCCTTTTATAACTGTAAAATTTATTGTTGACATCTCAGGAATAAATATGGCTAGTTTCATGTTCCTGTCTATCAGCATAACACTGGTTGCTATGTTGACAAAATGCAATGCGCATTTTTAAAATAGTTCACTTTTTATCATAAGGAAGGGGGGGGGCTGTACCGGTTTAAGACTCTGACTCTAATAAATGCTGTTCTGAGGGGGGAAATACATGACAATTATTACAAAGGACTCTTTTGATGCTTGCGACTTAAATATTTCAGTCGTACAATCAAAATTAAATCATACAATAATAATACCTATATTCTCTTTATGGTGGCGCTCACCAGTTATTATGTACTTTTGAGAGAGTGATGTATGTAAGGTGAAGTTGTTTGCATTTTAAACATGCACAGTGCAAAGAATGTTGGCATACCTATATACTACTTTCATGTAATGTGGATGAAATTTCTTTGGATATTGTACTTTTGGAAATTTTAAATGATCTTGGGACACTGCTAACTAAAATGACTGCTCCCTTGTGCTCCAAAAATCAACCTAAATTTGTCTAAAGTACACTATTCTTGACAGCTATTAAAATATGGAAAATGAATTTTGCCAAACTAGATAATACCAGCTTCTAAAAGTGCAATGACTGAATTACCAAATACATAAAATGTAAAAAAAGTTATCGGCTCTTTTTTTTACAATTTACCTCTGAAGTTTGAGAAGTGAAAATGAGCAAGTAGAGCTAGCACGTTTTTGAAAGATGCACATCTGGAGTAAGGCCAAGCTGTATATTCTCTAACCCATATTACACCCATCAATCATACATCAAAATAAAGGGAATTAAAGGTTCTTTGAACAACACCTAAGATATACAAAGTCTCTTTTAAATAACCAGTATAACTAGTGAGGAAACCCGGGGAAACTCTTTTTCTTTAAAATTTTAACCCTATGCTAAATACGAAACTGTAGAGTGCCACCCATATTCATATTCATATTCAGTATCAAGTAGAAACTATTATTTCAAGGCGCATGTGAATAATAGTAGTTCCAAACAAATATTAGTTATTTGTTTCCCCACATTTCAAAAGGACCCTAAAAGGTGATTTGTATGAGCGATCTAATTAAAGAGAGAAGGGATTTATGACCGAGGCATTTCTAAAGTAAAAGTTTTTCAAAAGATCCGGGACTCGTGCAAACTATTGGGTTTGAGCCAAAAGGTTAGCGTATAAAGCCTGATACAGTGCGGTCTTTTTTTTGTTGTTGTTATTTTTCTACTATGACAACTAGGCAGAAGACAAGAAGCACGTCGGCTAGCCGTTGTCGACATAGGCCAGGGAGAAGAGCTATACAGAAGAAGAGAAAGCTTTAGGTAATAAGCATTTCTTTTTCATGGATACTTGTTTCCCAAGTTTTTACATGACGATGTGACAAGAAGTTGGATCACGTCAAGCTAGCTAATTTGTTGTACAGTGTCTTGATAATGTTAAATTTTAAATGATGCAAACACATTACAGTTTAGAGTATATGAGTTGCCTACCCATCTCTCATTGATATAGTTGGTATTTGATAACTCGAGGCATACACTGATGTAATTTTTCTTTATTGTGTCAGTATGTTCTTAATAAATGCCATTTATTATATTGAACTGTCATTTATTAAAATTGACAATGACTTTTTAACTTTCACATGGAAGTAATAAACCAAACTTATAAAGATACTGAAATACATTTTGTTCTGCAACATAGATCACCCACACATAATATACAATTCTTTAATATTCTCTCTATTCACCATGTATCAGTATCAACATACAGTAAGCAATACATTATTTACAGTGTGCAATTTCCATTTCTTTATTAGCAGCAAGGCGCACGAAGAGGTAAAAAAATTGTCTGTGGAAGACTACTGCTCAAAGACATACAGAAACTGTCACCTGCTATATGATTCTAATAAAACTCCTATTTCCAGATTATGTCCTGTTGCGTGACAAAGGCTCATACTCATTAACAAAGAAAAGAGTTAAAGCCAACATGTTTGTTTAGTTTAACAAAACAATTTATTTCCCTAGACAGCAATGTAAAAGTTCGTAAATAGGACTTACAATCTGTGAATATAATCCAAAATGTGCGTAAAAGAATAAAAATACAAGTCATATCACTAATTAGTCCTTCAAGAATCCAGGTTCGAGTCCCGACGACATACAAATATGGAAGGCGATGACGTCAGATGTAGTCCAATTGATGAATAAAAATAATTCCTGGCTTGCATCACAATCTTTTACTATCTTTCAGAATTTGTTTTTATAGAAAAGTCAACTTGTTGAGTTTCCAGGGGAATTAATTATTAAATCCAAAATATCAGACGAAGAACAAACAATCTGACTACAAATTAAAAATAACACCTTGTTTCTTCATGGTTTTGAATATTAAAATTGCGTATTTAGAACCCCAATGCCTTATTTGAAGTCTCGCGAGATTGGTCGTGTTCTCTTACTACACTATTTTCATTACGCCCGCCAATATGAACCCACCTAAAAGCCAATCATAAAAAGGTTGCTTACAAACAGTGATCACGCAGAGATACTGACCAATCATTTTAATTTCCTGCTGACATTATTACCAGGGTAAGACGGACTCAATGATAATTCTCACGTAATACATCTTCGTCTTGATTAAAAAACTTTGTGATAAAAATATATCCCACTACTAAAATAGAATCCCGAATCCGAGATAAATATTCATTGCAATTAAATACCATGAAACAAAAATGAAATAAAATAAAAATAATTTTAAACCTTATACAAAAGCAATTTATCACATATACGTAGCAGTCCACAAACTGATGTAGGTTGTAATGCGGCGAGAATTATATAGCACATATCGCACAGCACATGAAGCTAGAGCCCACGAAATGAACCATCCACCATCAGCTGTAGCCTCTTCATACAGAAAGAATTTGGTTTTCATGATAAGGACACAATAATTCAGGAGCACCGTCAACGTTTCAATACCTGAGCGTGTAATTCCAGCCAATAAATTTTAAAACTTATGTAGCTTCTGATTTTTATTTTGCCGTTTATATATATATATATATATATATATATATATATATATATATATATATATATATATATATATATATATATATATATATATATACACGTTTCTAGAACTGTCATAAGTTTTCAGATTCGTTAGTTAGAAGCGAGAATACATGAATCCTGTGTAGGTTTCAGATGTGAATGTCTTGCGAATAATGTCACTACACATGATGGTAATATTTTTATATTTCTTTTACCGTGTTCTTCCATACCCAGTGGACAAATTGTCTATATGCTATGTGTCGGTAGACTCTGAAAGGACAAAATAATTTACTGAATAGTATAGTTGTTACACATATTTTCACACCAATTCAATCACTGTATACATGGCTACATGGTATTTAGTTTTTACCAGATTGGATTTTGGTGCCTTGGAAGAGGTGGGGTGTAACATGTGCTGTCTCTCTCTCTCTCTCTCTCTCTCTCTCTCTCTCTCTCTCTCTCTCTCTCTCTCTCTCTCTCTCTCTCTCTCTCTCTCTCTCTCTCTCTCTCTCTCTCTCTCTCTCACACACACACACACACACACACACTCACACACACATTTTCTTTGTCAAGAGCCACATAGATTGGCAACAAATATTTCCTTCTTGGTTGGCTATTCAAACACATTTGCTATAAAAGCACCTGTGTGGAAGAAATGCTAAAATTATTTGAAAGACTGTTGCTTGTTTGATATTTTGAATGTCCATTTCTTTGAAGAGCATTCATTCAATTATGACATGTACAAGTCCATGTCAATAACTGTTGGATTAATCCAGGATATAGAAAGTGAAAACCAATTTCCAGCCCCATCGAAAAAAATGGGAAGAAAATCTCTGATCTGTATCATTAAACTGTTTTGACTGAACAGAAAATGAAAAGAAAGAGGAAGAAGAAATGCAACAAAACTGAATTTTGGAAACAAAATTGTGATCGGTAAGAAATTCTAGCCCGCTCCCTTACTCGGTTTATTAAATTAGATTTTGTACTGCTATTCAGTTTTGTATTTAAAGTTAAAGATAGTTTATAAATAATATTTGCAGATTTGTTCAGACTAAGATTACTTGCTAAATTGCGTTTTAGAGCAACTGTGCTTCTTCTACAGAATCTGACGATTCCTGTACATCATTGTCACACGAATTTCGTCACCGGATCATACATATAATGTTGGATGTTAATGAAATATTGAACTTCTGGATTGTCATCCACTTTACAGTCATCACTTACAGTCAACATAATTTAAACATTCAAGTACAGCCAACTCATAGAACTCTTGATTGTATTATCAACAATGCCAGTGTGTACAGTCTCAAATGACGTCACATCCGCTAATTGTTCAGGGGGCGAGGGAAGCGCGTTAGTCTATTCAAGACGGATCAGGAGAGTTTGCACGAATTTCAGTTTTGCATGTTTGTCCCCTTTAATTCATAAATCCCCATGAAATTCTAAAATTTAATATTTAATTGTATGCAATTTGTCAATTTTCTCATTGAACTGATAATTATAAAATCAAAAAAAATAAAAAAATAAAACTAACATATCAGTAGAGTCTTACGAAACGAATATACGAAACATACGTGAATTATAAGCATATCAACACATTTGCAAACAAGCCAAACAAAAGAAATAGAATATTAAATTGGAAACTAAAATTGCGTACCTTAATTCCGTTTCATTCCAAACAAAATGTCCTAGCCTACGGCCTGTCTTCCTTTATAAGACAGCTATTTGACATTTTCCTACGAGTTGCCTTTCTCGAGGAGCACTAGTCTCTGGGTTGTCCCGGGAGTCGACTTCATCTTCTTTCAAGAAAAATCGGACTAAAGAATTTTGGCAAGTGGTAGCCCTAAATTGTTTCTCATAGTGTACGCCCTTAATTTCCCTGACTAATCTGAATAACTGTTCCTAGAATTATCTCTAATTATGGTGTGATTAATTATCCTCTATTAAACTTGATATTTACTTAAATACCTTGGCCTGGTAATGGTTTCTAAGGCATATATATATATATATATATATATATATATATATATATATATATATATATATATATATATATATATATATATATATATATATATATATATATATATATATCGAGTAAATAATCGTATAGTAAAGCTAACAATTAAATACAAAGTATATTTAATAACAAAATGACCAAAAATAAAGTGTAAAATTATATTATTTATGAGGTTTAAAATTTGGTGGCTTTTGTTTTTGTTGCAAAGGAGATTTAAATACACCGCAAACAATCTTGTACATATACGATGCCTTGTCTACTACAACTACTACCACCGCTACTACTACTACTACTACTACTACTACTCTTACTACTACAACAACAACAACAACAACAATAATAATAATAATATTAATATTATTATTATTATTATTATTATTATTATTATTATTATTATTATTATTATTATTATTTTTATTATTATTATTATTATTATTATTATTATTATTATTATTATTATTATTATTATTATTATTATTACTTAATAATTACAAATTATTATTATTATATCCTAAATGGTATAATCGAGACTTTTTCTCGAGAAAATTGTTTGTTAGAAGGTAGGCAAAGCCTTCGAAAGAAAGATAAATATACAAAAAATTACAGGGTATCGTGGAGAGATAAACATACATTGTATGCAGTTTCTACAATCCGTATGGTCACAGAATGTATACTCCCAATTATCCAAATGATGCAGAATTCACAAAAATCCGGTTGTAGAGTTAAGGGGTCTGAATATATATAGGCAATGATGATGATGATTATGTCAACAAAATTGAAATACTTAACGTATGAATTCTTATACCTTTTGTATTCTTTAATTGGGGTTACTTTTTGTATGAAACGAAAGTCCATGAGACAATAAAGCATAATTGAATACTGACATTTGTTTGATGTTGCAATCATTATTCGGGAACTCTTTGCAAAAAGCAATACAAATAAGTGTAAATGCAAGAGTATTTATGATAGAAAATTATCATAGATATTAATGAATTTTGTTACTACAGCAGAATACGATTTCCTTTCTATGATAGCAATACTTTGCAAGTCAGTTCCTTTGCGATCTTAATTTCTCTGAAAACTAATTACTTTAATTATCTACCACACCTATATACATTGGTCACATCCATGTAACTGCAAACATATGTTAGCCGACGTTATGGATTTATGCAAGAAATGTTGACGTTTTATATCACTTTGCTTCCGATTATAAACTAGTCTACACGAACCTGTGCCAGGAGTATCCATGTCTTCCTTTGTGTCTGCACGCGCTGCATCGGTGTTATTGTCCCATTCAGTATAAATTTAGAAATGTGAATAATTTGAAAGCGATGACTGTTTGCAAAGAAAAGAAATTTAAACATAGCCTGAAGATAATTACAATGCCTTATAAATGTCAGAACAAATCTGAAGCACATAAATTTACGATATAATGATTTTTATAAACAGGGTAGATTTTTAAAATCGGAACAAAGAATTTCCACCCGTAAACTTAAATTAATCATAAGCGGAAAGTTATTTGCAGTTAAAGTATGTGGATAATAACATACTTTATAAAACTTTTGGGACTGTTACAGGTGGTTTTAAGATGTCGAGTAAGCAGATTATTGGGTTAGAAGATGTATATCTACCAGATAATGTTGATGACACACAAGCAGTAAGTTATGCCGAACTCAAATCTATTCAGGATAATAAACGTATCAAAACTGGTGACACGATGACAGGTAACCTATGTTAAACTAAAAAATGAATTACCGAGTAATGATAATAGTTGTGCTCAGTTAAAGAAGAACTTACACCATACTTTAAGAAATCGGCTGGATCGTCGTTAGGTAACATAAAGATGAGAGCTAACAAGATAATAATGACTTACATTCCAGTTAACGCTAATGATCTGACAAATAAAGCATACGTTGACAGTCTGTCTAGTGGTATAAAACGAACAAAAAAGAATGTTGGTCATATTCCAATATTGTTTACGACAACTGAAAATCGCGTTTGGGTTGAATTAAGCTCATCAATATTGTCCTGAAAATTACCCTTATTTCGCTTTCTTTGATAAACAAGAATGGACAAGCAACACAGCAGTTGAAAATATTTTCATTAAAATTAAATGTCCTACTGCAGTCGCTATTTGACAATTCCGTTTCCGTTGTCGATTAAACATTAGTATTGGTCGGATTTATAATTGGAGGTTTGAAGGATCAAACTATGACATTAACTGAACAATATTATATAATACAGCAAATAAGCATATTACAACAGCACAATATTTTATAATTCCGAAAGAAAAGAAGTTAGCAAGTACTTCTGTTTTCTATTTTATGTTGTCCCTGCTGACTACTCGTTTTCAGGAATAACAACATTTCAAAAATATACACTTGAGGATTAACTGTAATCTAATGCTGCACTTACCACTGTGACATAATTTACCATTGTAATATTTATCACTTACCATTGTGATATAAATTACACTCAGGATATACCATACATTAAAACTATACCATATATTACAATGTATAATCGCTTACCACAGTGACATAAATTACATGATTAAATACTATCACATACCACCATAAATTACCATCATTGAAAACTAGCACATAGAGATTCATGTATATGCTGACCTTGGTCATTGATAAATAAATAGTGATACAAATTATATTTACAATACCGAAGCAAGGAATGATAACTGAATGCGATAAACTCTCTTAAAGCAAAACGGGAATACAAGGACATTCAAAGGTCATATATCGTGCCAATGTGGAAAGTATGGATTCACAAATTCCTGTGATGCGCCCAGATATGAAACACATAAGCTATCAAAATCATGGGATACCACAATCGGTCCTGGCAGATAACGAAGAGGAAAATATGTATTTATCGCATTGCGCCATGGGTAACAACACTCCTATATGCCATACTTCAAAATTTAAAGCAGATATTATCTCTACCTTAATTTGCGTACCACCTACAATTCATACAATTCAACTGCATGTAATATTTCGCTCTATGCTGGTTAAAGACACTCTACTTAAACATCATTATTATCTAAGTATACTGACTATAACATAATACTTATTAACAGTCAAACACACACATGCACACTAACGCACACAGAGACACGCATGCGCTTGCGCACATATCCGTATCGATTTAAACAAAAAATTCAAATATTTTTACCCCCTTCCCTACACCTTAGTGTGAAAGGGACAAAACAAATGACAGAACGAATCAGACATGTTACTACCATGCCATGTACGTAAATTATTATATAATTACAAGGAAATGTGCATTTATATTGATTTATTATGTGCACATCTCTTACCTTACTGATTGATATTCTCACCAGACGTGGGAGAACACTGACAAAGTGGTATCATGGAATTCAAAGCACCAGCTGAACAGACTGTTCTGACGTTATAGGTCATGTTTTAGGACATGACCAGGTAATAAAGATATAGTCAGTGTAAAAACTTAAAAAATTAATATATCATTCGTACTTGGAAAACCATTTAAGAGTGAAGCATGTGAAAAAGATTGCCGCGAAACCCCCACTTTGTTGGATATCTAAAGGCTGGTTGCATTCGGTGTTATCGCCCAGGTCGAGTAAATATCAATGTGAAGTGTGAAACTTATAGGTTAAATAGATAGAGATCTGAGCAGATATATAAACAGAATGACACGCACCATGTACACGAAAAGGCAGATATTTAATCAAACTTCATAAACAATTGTGATAATACATTACGTTAGGAAGATAAAGTTCGTTTATAAATAAATCATTCAAGGAATTTCATACACAAATAGACTTATATGAATAGCAAATCTATTTTAAATGATAGAATCAGCACATCATAGAATCATGAGAACGATCGAACTCATTGCCTTGTATAGCTTCATAACCTGATTATGTCTGATATTTCCAAATTCTCAGTGACTGTTCGTCAACTTCACTGTGACTATTCATCTTGGTCCTTTCCACTTTTCGCTTCTCCAAGCTCTCAATTGCTTCACCTCTTTCGTTCCTCGAACATTCTGTGATTAGGTGAATGTTAAGTACGTAATACGTAGATACATCAATATTTAGGTATGAATATACGTCCCGTGCAGCTATTTCACCTTCCAAAAATAAACAAAGAAGCTGCTAAATGTTCTGTCAGATATCCTACTGGGAATAGATTATTACTCCCCTATCATTATGTTGCATATAATTTTATCGGATTTCAAACAGATACCAAACGCTAAACATGGCAAACCATACACAAGCCTAGTTTCATAAGAATAATTTACTTCCTAACGGTTATATCAACCTGACTCACATTATCATCCACCAAGACATCAATCCCGGTCTCGTCTCAATTATACAAATGAACGACGTTATTACATTACATGGCTTAATTTTGTTTTTCTAGCGAATACAATATTCAAATCTCTAGCATATATGAAGTATCACTTCATGGTTTAACAACGTTAATTTCAGTCAATATGTACTCAAGTCATTATGATACGTGAAATCATCCAAGGTCAAAGATTTCACACGGATTCTCGTGATTCATATCAACTAAATTGTGGCATAAAATTCATAGATAAATATTTACTTATAACAATCAAGACGACAAAATTCAAACGAACTCAAATCTTTATCATACGTGAAATCATCTAAGGTCCGAGAATTCTCCCAGATTGTATTTACTCATAACAACTAAAGTTAGTCATAAACTTATTAGATACATATTTTCCTAAAACAATCAAGACGACAAAATTCAAAGAATTTTATAATTCTATTACTTTCAATTAATTGCTATTTAGATAATGATATTTCATAACACTTTTGGAGCCGATTATGTATTTTACTTGTATACGAACCCAATGCCGGTTGAGGGAAAACTGACTGGTGTGTACGACAATGGGATTTGTATCCTTGATCAAACACTAATATTATAGAGTCATACTTATAAACAGAACAGTCAATAGTGACCTCTAAATGAATTGGAGATGTGTGAAAACTAGGATAGGTACTATCTGGATGCATTATCCTTGCATGAGATGGCAAGTGCATTATTTTATTGTTGACCATAACTTATTCTACGTAAAACTAGTTCTATCAACTGTTTATTGGTGTTGAATAATGGTTGCATACAATGGATGGTGAAAATCTGAGGTGCCTCCAATACAAAAATTGTCTCCAAAACAACGATAGCGGACATCGTAAAATACAATGAATATTGTACATAATATCAATCATAGCGCACATTTGTTTTGCAATTGTTCTGCTTCTTTTTCTTTATCATCAATCATCATCATCATCATCATCATCATCATCATCATCATCATCTTCTTCTTCTTCTTCTTCTTCTTCTTCTTCTTCTTCTTCTTCTTCTTCTTCTTCTTCTTCTTCTTCTTCTTCTTCTTCTTCTTCTTCGCTCGTTACTCTGTACTTTATATTCAGATATTGATTGCATTAATTTTTCTGTCTTTGTTGACCTGGACATATTAAATGGAAACAGAATGATAATCAAAGGCGATGCAGACTATGTTAACAAGTGGCATACTACGATTTCGACAAGGATCCGTGTTTGAATTATGGACTCTTCCAGAACTCAGGACGAACATAGCGGATGTTACCAATAAACAATTGTCATTATCATATAATCTTGTATCGAAACAATGTGGTATCTAGGAGAAAAGAAATTAAATTACTATTTTTATTATTATTATTATTATTATTATTATTATTATTATTATTATTATTATTATTATTATCGTCATAATGAATAGTAGTAATAGTGTTAATTTTGTTGTTGTTTTTATCATCATCTTTGTTATTATAATACAAAGCACATTACTCTGTTTCTATTTATATTGAAATATTGATTACATTAATTTTATACGCTTGTCTTGTATTTTTCCCCCTTTTCTTTGTACATTGCTATTCCAACTGGGATCGGTTTTCATGTATCGAAAATGGACTCTTCCAGAACACAGTACGAACATGGCGGATTACAGACATAAATTTAATAGTCATATCCGTAACAGTAAAATTTGAATGAGCTAATGGAGTATATGCTAGTGAAAAATGTGTTTTGATCTACGGTGAACACTACAGAAGCACAGAATGCTAGATACTGGAGAAAAAAAAACAACATTTAGACCCTTAGTGTTAGTGATTAAGTGAGTGATAAATTATTTAATGAGAGTCGAAGTTTAAAACGGCATGTACAAAAGCATGGAGAAATAAACGTATAAGTGTGAACTATTATATAGAATTGTTCATCATAATGAATATTTAAAACTGAGCATACATACAGGAGAAAATCGTTTTAAGTCTGTAATGTGTGACATTGAACAGGATGAGATTTTAACTGTACTAATATATTATCTCGGCAAATGAAATTTTCCAATTAATTTTGGACACGTGTCGTCTAACGGTTGCTCAAGTATATAAAGGTATAGCCAGTAAGAACGCAAATATCTTACAGCACAATTTTCTCTGAAATGTCAACATTTTTATATGTTTACAATGAAAAAGAATGAACATCATGAGCATGCAATTACGCTGATCACCGTAAACAAAACTCCAGCCAAACTTGCTATACCTGCCTTGGATTTGATTAAGAAATGTATTCAGCGAATCGTCTGATGTGTGATGATTATGGGTCAAATAGGTCAGATTATAGGTCATATGTCATTTCATGGTAGCCATTATGGACCCTAATTGACAAAATTTCCACTCAGTTTTTCTTCTCTCCTCAGTATTTAGTGTGTGTGTATGTGTATGTAAATATATATATATATATATATATATATATATATATATATATATATATATATATATATATATATATATATAATGAATACAAATCATATGGCAAATAACAACCCTTTCAAGAAGAAACAGATGCCCTGCACTCACTGAAAAGCAGAACAGACATTATAATTAAGCCTGCAGATAAGGGTTTCGCTGTTGTCGTTATGAATAGGGAAGACTACATTAGTGAAGCAAGTAGACAACTAAGTGACGCTAAGTTCTACCAAAAACTGGACCATGATCCAACGCTGGAATATGCAAAAATCATCACTAATGTTATTGACGAGGCGTACCAAAGCAGACACATAGACCAGCAAACGAAAAACTACTTAAGCCCAGAAAACCCAAGAACAGGTAGATTTTATCTTCTACTCAAAATCCACAAACAAGGAAACCCTGGCAGACCTATAATCTCAGGTAACGAGCACCCCACAGAAAGGATATCAGAATATTTAGATCATTTTATGAGACCACATGTCCACAAATTACCATTATATCTTCAAGACACGACAGATTATCTCATAAAAAGCAAACCTAGTGAACCATTACTTGCTTCCTTAGACGTCACATCTTTGTACACCAACATACCGCACAACGAAGGGTTACAGGCATGTAGTGAAGCATGGGAAACAAGAACTGTAAACAATCCACCCACACACTTCTTAGTCCAACTCCTGGAACTTGTCTAAAGCGCTGACCGTTGCGGATCACTGCCATCTCATCTCTGTCTGCGTGAGTTCGAGTCCAGACTCGGCTAACGTGGGTAAGTGAGAAGGCTGACGTGGGTAAGTGAGAAAGCCTGCCAGTAGCTTCTCGTGGGTCGGTGGTTATACTGGCCGCCATGTATAGCCTATCTTGTGCTGAAAAATGGCGCTAAACTCAAATCAACAACAACTAAAACTCAACAAATTTGAATTTAATGAAGAAAACTACCTACAAATCAATGGAACTGCAATGGGTACTAAAATGGCCCCTTCGTATGCTAACATTTTCATGGGAAAACTTGAGGGTCAGCTCTTAGCATCGGTTGAGCGTACACCATACCAGTGAGTACGCTTTATCGATGATATAAAAATGAAGTGTCAGTATGTAAGAGAAAGTCTGGAATATTTCATATCAAAGGCAAAAACTTTCATCCTTCAATAAAATTCACGGCAGAAATTTCCAACTCAAACCATGTTTTCCTGGACACAACAACCAGACTGGTGGAAAACAAATTACACACAGACATCTACTCGAAACCAACCGAGAAACACCAGTATCTCCTCCCAACCAACTGTCATCCAAAACACTGCATTAAGAACATTCGATATAGCCAGGCACTGAGGATACGCAGAATTTGCTCCGACGATGAAAGATTCCTAGAAAGGTCTGAAGAGCTGGCTAAACATTTAATTTATCGAAGCTACGACAAAGACCTGATGGCGGAGGCAATCCAAAGTGCCAAACAAACAAACCGTGATGACCTACTCAGATATGGACAGAAAGAAAAGGTTGATAGGATACCATTTATTCTGACCTATCACCCAGACAATCCCAAAGCAGGTAAAATCATCGCAAACCACTGGCCAACCGTGCAATCGTCAGACATACTAAACCTAATACTTCCGAACAAACCTGTCGTAGCTTACCGGAGACCAAAAAACCTAAAGGACATCCTAGTCAGGGCAAAGCTTACGCCAATCGCTAGTCAAAACCAACCTAGTCAATCTGGACCCTGTGGCGATAAAAGATGCAAAACCTGTCAACATATGATAGAGACCAAGACATTCACTAGCACATTGACTAAAGAAAAACTAAACATACATGGTCCAAACAAAACGTGCAAAACAGAGAATGTGATTTATCTCATCACATGTAAGATCTGTAGCCTTCAGTACGTCGGAGAAACTGAAAAGCTACACATAAGGATAAACCTTCATAGATCTGATTGGATGACAAAAAAGCTGTACAGAAGCCCGGTCGCAGAACACTTCTCCTCCCCTGGCCACACTTTCAGTGATATAATACTTATCGCTATTGCTAACAACCACAGCTGGAGTTCCGAAACCAGGAAGGAAAAGGAATCATACTGGATACGCCGCCTTAGAACATTGAAACCAAGCGGTCTAAACCAAGAAGACTAGAAAATGAAAACTATACACTAGTAGAATTTAACATTTTCTAAATCTTCTTATTATCCTTCAATTTTTACTATAAGAATAACCGGTATAGAATCAAATATCCTGGATATAATCTGCGTTACATATGTACACAAAGTAAAAATAGATGTCGCTTTGGCTTGTAGACTTTTAGGGAATTATACAACGTTTTCAGTTTCCGCAACTAGTCTATACAAGCTGGTTGTATTTATAGTTTTAGCACATGTGAAGATAGAAATGTAGAGGTTTACAAACACAACGTTTTTGTGTTTATTTGTTTGTCGTAACTATGTTTTGTATTTGCCTTTGAAAAAGACTCATTAAGAGTCGAAAGCTCTTAGGCTAGTTAGTTACTAGTTTCGTACTGTTCGTCGTCAGTTTATTGCATCTATTTTAATTAATCCCTGACAAACGTGATCCCTTGGTGGATCCAGTACGCTTGAGAGGGTTGTTATTCGCCATATGATTTGTATTCTTTATATATATATATATATATATATATATATCTATATATATATATATATATATATATATATATATATATATATATATATATATATATATATATATAAAGAGAGAGAGATTTATTTCTCTACCCATATTATGCCTAATTCAGACATAGTGATACATATTTTTAATACTGTAGTTATCATAGATTTCAACTTAATTTAGTCGTTAAATAATTTCTTTTGGTGAAAAAAGCTAGTGAAAGCGTGCACGTTACATCTTATCACAAAGTTGAAAGTTGTTTATTATATGTGCGTGCCACCATACCTAATTAAGGTAAATGCCACAATAATATAGAGTTGTCCCCCATGGCACGTTAATCTGGCTCAAACAGTATAGCTGGTTATATTTACAATAACGCGATTAGATTGACCGATATATTTTATAGAAATCAGATAAACTTTATAATTTGTAACAATGTAGCAATAACATATGGGGGGGGTTTATTGTTTACTTATAATAACATTATGTACCACAATAATACAGCGTCCACGGCTACTGGTGAAAAACCAAATAAGTGTTTCGTATGTGATGAAAGGTTTAGACAGAGTGGAAATTTTAAGGTGGTGCATACCGGAGGAAAAAAACCTAACAGTGAAAAGTGCTATATAAACTCAGGTGATAGTGGACATTAAAAATTGCACATAAGGATGCATACTTGTGAAAAACCATATAAGTGTGAAATATAATGTTTAATCAGAATAGATATTTGAAAATGAACACGCACATGCATCCTTAGGAAAAAAAAAACAAACAAACAAAAGTCTGAAATGTGTGATAAAAGGTTTGATGAGAGTGGACACTTAGAAACTCATGCGAGTGTTCATACTGGAGAAAAACCATTCAAGTGTGAAATGTGTGATAGAATGTTTACTCAGAATGCACACTTAAAACGGCACATGAGGATTCATACTGGAGAAAAACCATTCAAGTGTGAAGTGTGTAATAAAATGTTTAATCAAAGTGAATCTTTAAATTTGCACATGTGTATTCATACTGGAAAAAAAACATTCAAGTGTGAAGTTTGTGAAAAAATGTTTTATCAGAGTGGAGATTTAAAACAGCACATGAGGATTCATACTGGAGAAAAACCATTCAAGTGTGAAGTATGTGATAAAATGTTTAATCATCATGGAGCTTTAAAATGCCACATGACAATTCATACTGGAGAAAAACCATTCAAGTGTGAAGTATGTGATAAATTGTTTAATCGGAGTGAATATGTAAAACAACACATGAGGATTCATACTGGAGAAAAGCCATATAAGTGTGAATTATGTGACAAAATATTTCCTCATAGAGGTGCTTTGAAATTGCACATGAGGATTCATGCTGGAGATAAACCATTCAAATGTGAAGTCTGTGGCAAAATGTTTTATCAGAGCGGAGATTTAAAAAAGCACTTGAGGATTCATACTGGAGAAAAACCATTCGAGTGTGAAGTGTGTGATAAAATGTTTAAGCAAATAGGACATTTAAAATTGCACATGAGGACTCATACTTTAGAAAAACCATTCAAGTGTGAAGAGTGTGGTAAGATGTTTAATCAGAGTGGAGTTTTGAAAACTCACAGGTGGATTCATGCTGGAGAAAAACCATTCAAGTGTGAAGTGTGTGATAAAATGTTTGCTCATAGTGGGCATTTAAAAACTCACACGAGGATTCATACTGGAGAAAAACCATTCAAGTGTGATGTGTGTGACAAAATGTTTAATCAGAGTGGACATTTAAACCGGCACATGAGAATTCATACTGAAGTAAAACCATTTGAGTAAAATGATTATTAACATACATTTGGTAATTCCTTGAGAAAACCAAAAATATGTTATTTTATTTAAATTTTTTATCAATTTTTTTTAAAATATAAATGATCATTTCAAATTGATTTTGTCTTAATTTTATTACTCAGTGCAAAATAAATTCATTCTGGTGTTTTCGTTGTTGACTTCACATAACTCTGTCAGACTCTTTATGATTTGGTCAGGCTTTGTGTGGCCTTGTTAGGCCTAGGAGTGTTTAGTAGAACTTTAGATGAAGCACAAAGAAAACTCCTCCTATGGAAGACTTGCCCAATGGAAAACTTGCCCCAAGATATCTAGAGAAGTTCCAACCGGAGTGGTTGAAGAAATTGCTCCAGGTTAAAAATTCAATTTGTATCAAGAATGAATGATTATCCTTTAACTTAGATAAATAATTTTCGTAAAATGTGTGATTGCTCTGGTGCCCTAATGGTTAGAGCATCCACTTTGGATACAGAAGGTTGCCAGTTTGAACCCTGGCTGAGTCATACCAGAGACATAAAAATGCTACTAACAGTTGCCTTACTAGGTGCTCAGCATTAAAAGAGAAATGTTAGCCTGATGTTAGGATAATTTGGTTGAGTGTCTGTTGCATAATGTCCTACTGCTATACATCACTATTAACTGCCACACTGCAGATGTTGTACATGTAATAATATTACTGAAAAATTGTTAAGCTACATTTACATTCCAAACCAGTTACACACACACAAACACACACACATACACACACATATAAAATGTACAAAAAATAAAAATAAACCTGATATTAATACTTATCTTTTAGGCATATCCAGAAAAATAATTTTTTTTTAAAGATAGAAATATTTACCTGATAAAAATAGTGCATCTTAATCCAAGTTTTTAATCTTACAAGATGTTGTAGCACATCTACTTTATCATCAGCTAATCAACTTGTGAACCTGCTGCCATTTGTTGTTATTGCTAACTTATCATGAATTTTCTAAAAATTACTAGAAAACTGACCAAGTTCCTTGTTTAAATTCATGATGGAACAAGTCTAAAGTTATGTATTCCATTTTCATAGCCTAATTCATACATATCACATATTTCCAAATACATTGACAGAATACGTGGACATACTATGATTGATGACAACACAAGGAAAATATTGTGTCCAGAATTATTTGGATTAGAAATTTCCAGTGCCAAAGAGTATTTGAAACCCAAATCATTGTATTATTTTATTTCAAATAAATCTTTCTGAAAGTCAGTTAAGGCTTTCTCTAGATTTTAGTTCACTAAGCATGTGACAGTTGATTGGGGACAGATTCATACTAGTGAAGTTAGTGGACAAACATACAGTGTAAAGCCTTTGGCTTATCCACAGTCATATCACTTATTCTAACCCAGTTTTGTTTCTATTGAAAGATATATTTGGTGATTTCATTTAGATTATACTAAAATAAGATGCAAAGATTAAATTGCATTAAAAATAATGGGGTTCAATTACAATAAATAAATGCCTACAATGAAGAGCTTGTTTCCTATGGGGATAAAATTTATGAAGTAGATTAGAAAAATATATATTGTTTTGATATACGATGTAGTAAATGTAGCTGTGGACCTTCTTGGACACCACACAAATCATGGTGAGAGTACTAAACAGCATTAACAATAGCAAATGGCAATTCCACAATGGCTTGTAATAATGGTCCAACATACACAGGACATAAGTAAATACTTTCTTTTAGAAAAGATCATGGTTATTTTTGAAATTCAGTGTGAATGTTAGTTGCAATAAGTTGTAAACTCAGTTGAATAATTCAATTGGTAATATTAGGAGATAACTGCCATGGAGAGACATGACCCAATTTAGAATATATTATCTTTGGAGCTACTTCTACAGATGTAATGGAGAGACTTTTCCAACCACCTTGAGTCAACTTCCCCAGACCCCTGGGTTCATAACAAACCTCTCAAGGTGCACACAAGTTTGCCCACTGGAAAAAAATTGTTTAATGTGATATATGATTGAACATTAAATTGGAGTGGATCTCTAAGAGGCTTATGAGGACATGCGCTAGAGGTGATATATGATTGAACATGAAATTGGAGTGGATCTCTAAGAGGCTTATGAGGACTTGTGATAGAGGTGATAGATGATTAAACATGTAACTGGAGTGGATCTCTAAGAGGCTTATGAGGACTTGTGTTAGAGGTGATAAATGATTGAACATGAAATTGGAGTGGATCTCTAAAAGGCTTATGAGGACTTGTGCTAGAGGTGATATATGATTGAATATGAAATTGGAGTGGACCTCTAAGAGGCTTATGGGGACTTGTGCTAGAGGTGATATATGATTGAACATGAAATTGGAGTGGATCTCTAAGAGGCTTTTGAGAACTTGAGTTTGAGAAAAAAAGATTAAGCAAGAAATGAGCATGTATACTGATATACTGAAGAAAATACATTCAGTTATGAAGTGAGAATGCATGTTGGATAAAAACATCATCAAAGTATGAAGTGTATGCTCAAACATTTAGTAAAAATGCAGATTTAAAGTTGCACCATAAGAAATGTGTTCTAGACAACAAATTTAAATGTTAAATATGTGATATGATGTCTAGTCATGGTGGAAACTATAAGGTACACATAAAGGTACTGCAGAAAAAAAAGCATGATGCTTATGATGTAATGTGTGTTGATGGTCAAAGTCTCCTGATGTTTTATACTGAAGAAAAACAGTTGTTTGTGAAGTTTTATCAGGAATTGTCCCATTAGAATGTGCATGTTCCGGCATTTACAAATTCACTTGTTTAAATACTGGGGCAACACAGTTTTGGCTTGGGTAAGCTTGAGTTACTTTCCCATGGACAAATAAAGAAAAATCTGGGAAATATTGAGATCCAACACATTTTATTTAATAATGGTTATCCGGGTAACACATATAAAAATCTACTATAGCTCTGTGTAAGATCTTTTATTAACTAGAAGTTAATATTTATTTTTGCAACGCTTGTTGCTATTTTGTGTCCTGAAATCTCACCAGAGGATTTAATCACATTTACTTAGTGTTTATATGCACCACAGTCCTTCTTTACATAACTTGCCGATGATGAATTCATCTGTGATGTGTGTACAGTTTGTAAATTCTTTTGTGTAATTACGAGTAGGTTTGGGTTCGAAACACTCCAGCATAAAGTGCTTAACTGTGACTGGTTCATTGCAAGCTGTGCACTCTGGTGGGTCTTCTTCTTTTTGTATTTAGGAGTTGGTTAAATAAGTATGACCAATATGAATTCTTGGAATGAGTATCTCCTCCCTACAGACGGCTATGTAGGAAGGAGTCCATTCTCCTAGTGTTGGCTTGATGGAATGAAGTTTGTTATTTATGGCATTATTCCATGATGGATGCCATTTCTGACGTAAACAGTCGTTGATAATAGGTTAAAAATCAGTATACAGTGTTTTAAAATCAGATGGTTCTAATGATAGGACCATTTTAGCAGTGTGATGTGTTGTTTACATGAACAGTCTTTAAAATGGCATGCAAGAATCATGTAATAACGTGGAATAACTCCCATAGCAGTGTAATATAAGCCTCTTGAGATTTCCAATATCTTCCAAATATTCATTTTATGCAACAATGCCATTCAAGACTTTTCCTAAGTTTGTCCTTCTTGGACTAAAGTTTGAAAAATGGCATGCATGAACTTGGAATAATGTCTGTAGTGAAATATAGGTCATTGGTGAAATATTACCAGCACCTACAGACATTTAATATGGAATAAACTCCATAGGGAACTCTTGGTCTATTGGGCAATAATAATACAATTTATAGAGTTTTAAAATGGAATAACTGCGTTTATGAATTACATTAGATATTTAATATCTTCCTACTATTCATGTTATGCAACATCTCCACTGTCTGTCTCTCCTAAAGAGGCCCAGAGTGTCGAGTGGTCTAAAGCGCTCTCTATTACGGATCAGTGCCATCTCACCTCTGTGTGGGTTTGAGTCTAAGATTAGGTGAATGTGGTGTTGGTATTTTATGGTTTTTAACGTAGCATTAACACTTTTATCAGTTATATCGCTACGATGTCTGCAGTGTGGCAGTTTATAGTGATGTCTAGCCCTCGGGCATCATGCCGCAGGCATGTAGCATGATATCCCACCCAGTCATATTATCCTGACACCAGGCCGACCAGTCCCAATACTAACCTCTTAATGCTGAGCGTCAAGCGAGGCAGATGTTAGTACCATTTTTGTAAGTCTTTCGTATAACTTGACCGGGGATCGAACCCATGACGTCCAACATTTTGAGACGGATGCTCTAACCACTAGGTCGCCGGAGCAGTTCATGGACTAAATAACTCTTGATGATAAAAAATCTTGCGAGGACGGATTTAATACATTTGGGCATAATGCATAAATAGCAGTGAAATATTTAATTTTGTTTAAACTTTAGAAATAATGTTCGAAACATTAACATTAGTCGAAGGAGTTAATAACAAATCAAAAGATAATGGTTAATAACCAGGAATTATCATTTGAGTTTAACAATGAAATATCAGGTATTTGTTTTAGTAAATTTGATAGAATTATGCTTTCGCTTATCATAACAGATGAAAGTAAATAGTTTGATTATCTAAAAAATTTACGAGAACAGCCTATACTGATATACAATAATTTTCATAATCTAAGTCAGCAACAATAGTCAAAAATTAAGTTATAGACTTATACTGGTCTAAGGCTTGTGTAAAAGGTTGTTAAGCATCTTCTCTGTAAAATAAAAATGAAAAAAGCATTTGAATGAAATCTATAAGTAACTGGAAGAAATAAATTGTATTTATACAAGCATAAAGATAAATTATATTTACTAGGGAATGTTGAAACACTGTTCGTTGGTCAAGAAATACAACTCTGTATGCTTTATCTTCCTTAAGGGGAGACAATACTGTTTTCCAGCTACTGTAAATCGTCTGTCGTAGTATAGATAATGACATTTGTCAATATTTTGTCTGTAATGTAATGTGTATAAAGCGTTGTATCAATGAAGATATCTTTTAAATCATTTGTAGTAAATAATTTAGTAATTTTATAATCTCAGAATGAGAAATAATGTTTAATATAGCCTTTATATAACATGTTCTGAATGGATCTATTTGGCTTGGTTAATATATAAAAGCATTTATCGGTTTCCAATCTACCTGTCAGCTTGTATTTTATATAAGCCAATGTAATCATTTAATTTGTAATGTACATAAGCTGTTGAATCAATTTGTTTTATAGACGGTAAAATATTTTAACTAGAGCAAACGTATAAGATCATATATTTCTAAATTCATTTATAATGAAGTTTTCATGAATAAAACATGTAATGCAAAATTTCGTACTAGTTAACTATATAATATTTTCAGCATATGTTTATAACGATATTTCATGGCGTAGTGTTAGAATGTTGGATTCTCATACTGTCGCCCTGGGTTCGGTTCCCGTAACAGACACAATCGACGGGTAGACACTGGACTGCCATTTTTAAAAATGATGTGGATTCAGGAAGAATCGTCGAAATTTGACGAATACACCCTCCCACCACATCACAACGTAGTGGGTGTACATTTTCACTCCCTTGGGTTGGGAGCGTACAAATATGTTGAACGTTGATAAGGACCTTCATTTGTGTGTTCATTCTCTAATTTAGTTAAGTCTATATCTAACTCTGTTGTCCTTATAGATTGTTAGAATGAAGACTGTGATTGCAGTCCTTAGAAATTAAAGTTAAAAATTTTAAACACCACCACATCACTTAGTCCACGTTTTAGGATCGTATCTGTTTCAAGTTTGTGACGATTGTTTTTTGATAACATTTTGATTACTACCAACTCATGTAGAAGTTCATCTGATGATGCTGCCATAAATTGTGCACTATCATTAAAACATAATTTGCCGATCGTAACTGACATACACTTTTTCAAAATTGTTTTAAATACATTTTATTATATTATTTACCTTCAGTTTAGGTTTAATATTTTCATCACCAAAAGCTTCTACAATGATATGACTGTCATATCCACGAAAGTTATGCAAAAGTACATGATTAAAATCTGGAGCATGAAATTTTAAATTGCATCGGCGTTATGAAATATCACATTATTTTGTTGTTGTTTTCCACGTCGAGCTTGTTGCTGAAATAAAACAAATACTTGTCGCAGTAATTCTTCGCTACTAATTGTTCTGACTAGACAGGTGTAGTCGATGATTTGGAACAGCTGTTTGATTTGGTTTATGTAGGTAAAATAAATTTGAGGCATATCGCTTAATTCTGCTACTTTAGTGATTGAATGAGATATTTGTGTCATCCACAGTGCATGTTTGTTTGTGGCAAATTGTAAGTTAACCCGGCTAGTTATAAACAAACAATCATTTTATTCTGATCGATATAAAATAAGTGTATATTTAACTCCACGTAATATTTTATTGTAATTGCGACAAATGACAAGTATCGTACTTAATGCTATTATCATTGTAATTTGATGTGATTCTGCTGAAAGTGCCCTTTTCTTAAAATAACCTTCATTGTAACGTCTATTTCTTTTGATTTTAGGAATTAAGTTATTAACACGAGTTAACATTTCAGTGTCGGTTGCTGTTGCACATGGTGGTATTATACAAATATAGCTATAAGCTGTAATAAGTGAGATTCTTGTAGCATCTTCGTCAGCATCTCCATCTGGTACGGCGGTACGAAATTGATAGCACTAGCAAAAAGAAAATCGCTTACAATTACAGCATCTGCAGCGGCATTAGCTCCGGTAGCTAAAACAATTCAGCTCATGCATCAACAACCGACGAACCAGCTGCAATATCTTTAAAGTATATCAATTGCAGTTCATGTCAGAAAACGAAATACTATTTAAGATTGTACTTACAACTTTTAACTGACTTTAAATATCTTCAACAGTGTTATTGGCTAGCAGAAATATTGCACTATTAAATAAACACCAACCATTATTTATGAGAGCTACTTCTGCGTTAGCTGCAATTGTGACAGGTGGATTAGCTACTGTCATAATCTGGCCATGAATTTCCAACATTTCTTTGTGAGACAGTAGAAATAAGTCTTCCTCTTGCGTATCAAATGTTCCGATGCCAGCATTATTTGGTTCATTAGAATTTTCGAGATCTTGAACATATTCACACTCCGTTACTGTGTCATAAGTTTCTGCTAAAACGAAATGACTTTAACAGACATTTTTATTTATTAGGTTATATAAAATTGTGTTTGGTGCTGTTGCCTTAGGTATTAATTTTTGCACAATTTGTTCTCCTAGCTATAATAAAAGTTTTTTTTATCATTGCGTGTTGGGTTTCTTTTGTTGGTGCTCTTGTTCAAATAGCTTGTTTGATTGTTGGTGGATTGCCTTTTATTTTATCAGCTGTTTGTTTGTCCCACAGCAGTTCCAGCTGGAGAAGCATCTCCAGTTGCAAAAGCTTTTGACACGTCAAGTGCAATTGGAGCTTATGAGCTATTCTTTGAACATTTCCTAAAATTTTACTAAATATATTTCCCAAAAATCCTGACTACTTTTCTTCTATAAACTTTTTTCTCTGTTTCATTGTATCTGAGGCTGTATTATTTTAATGCCAGTTACGAAGTGATCACGCGTAAGAGCAAATAATAAGTGACAACTTTTTGTTCAGTTCCAGTTGTCGTCCAGATTGATCTGCCAATTGCATACTTATTTCTGTTATATGAACTTCAATATTTAATAAATAATAAATAACATGACGTGGATTAGTTTGCATGAGAGAGCCTTTAGGAACTTCTGTTGAAAACCCATATTTCGTCTGTCCTTGACTACCTCTATCTGAATAAAATCCAGATGCAACAGAGCAATTTATTAATACTGAGTTCACGTCAGTTATATTTACTGGCAAATCACCATCTTACGGTATTGTTTGCTCTGCTACAGATTCGTACTGCTTGTGAGTAAATCTTATTTCCTATACAATGCTTAATGTTATTCTGGCCCGTAATATGTTATAATTTGGTGTTAGCTAAAAATTATCTGCAGCGCCTCTATTTTTTTATTATTAATTCGCGTTTCGTCTTATTAAAATTAGGTACGTTGTTGGCTCCTAGCGTAATTTTAAATGTTACCTAAGCGCCAGGATTAAACATAAATTCATCGTTTACACCAGCTTTTACGGTAGCAAAAGCATGTCATACTGTGTATGAAATTAATCCCAATTTCATACTGTTTTACAGTATCGAGTTGTATTTGCGATATAAAGTTTATTGAAAAATTTTCCCTTTCTTTAGCAGCAGTGTAGAGATAGCAGTAATGTTGTTAATATTATTATTTATTATATTTTTATAACACTAAATCTCCACGATTGAATCTCGGTGTAAAATGTCCTGTCCATCTTCAGCAGCTGTTTTACATTCTAGTAATAATGTTGTTCATACCGCTGTGTATTATATTTGTTATAAAATTAAATCGCTTCAATTTTTTAGAGGTCTCAAATTTTGTAAGCGTTAGATAGTAAAAAATATTCCGATTTCAAATTATCAAAAATGTCAATAATTTGATTTTTAATTTCAACACCAACATTTCCAGTCAATATCATTAATCTGCCTATCGTTTCAGTTATTGATGGAAATAGTTTTACTCCTGTATCTGTTCTTTCGATATTTTATTTTGATATCTTTCTACGCGTTTGTCATCAAAGGATTTGAATTTCCTAGAACAATTACAACTCATGTAGTGACTTTCGTTTCTTTTTTTCGATCGCTGTTTGGCAAATCAATCTAGCAGTAATAATACCGTTTTGAATTATATAAATTAGTGGAATCATATCTGTTTTTTCTATGGCTGTATTTAATTTAGCATTATCATTAATTGTCTCTCTAATCATCGTGCCTAAATCGTCAATAAATATTTGAAGTCTATCATCCGTACAGCTTCTTATATTATCGATATCATTTATATTATATTCTTTTAACAAAATAACTATATATATATATATATATATATATATATATATATATATATATATATATATATATATATATATATATATATATATATATATATATATATATATATATTTCTACTACAGAATCCAGGGATAGCAGAGTCTGTTATGTCGGGTATATATTTATCATTATTTGTAATACAAAAATCCTATATACCTTGATTTATTAAATAGGAATCTGGAAGGACTGCGGGTTTATATGAGAATTAATTACTAGGTCGTCATGCAAGTGTGTCTGCTAAGCAAGAGCTTATAAAACAACGATTCAGCGCCATCGCTTTTGGTGATGCGTGCTCAGTCCTGACAGTATATGGGTTGGTGCGTGCAGGCAAGGCGATGGGTGCCATTTACTCGCGGACCTGGGTTAAGCTATATATATATATATATATATATATATATATATATATATATATATATATATATATATATATATATATATATATATATATATATATATAATTTCTTATTTGCTATTTTTCTATGAAATCGTGTTTTTTCTCTAACACCCATAAACATATCAACTCTTTATTGTTCCTTTTTAACATCCACTAATATGTCTGAAAATTGTATTAGAATATGTCTTATTTCATACGAAGTTGAATTGCTAACCTTTGTTCAAGTGCCATTGGATTATTTATGAGCCGATTTAGTTCAGCTTGTCTTGCAGCAGGATGAACTGTATTTGCTACAAGTAAATTGGCTAATCTTTATTTTTCTTCATCAGATCTAGAAATGATTCCTCCAAAGGTTGCATCTTATTTTTAAACTAGTCCGAGTAAACATTTTTCCTGTAGTTTGTTTTATGTTCTTCCGATGATAGTGGTTTAATTTCTGGTAGTTTTCCAAAGTAGAGCCTCAGTAACTGGGTTTAGAATTTTACCTGTTGATTCGGCAGCAACTATCTATCCATGTCGTGTTTGCTGTACTTTTATTTAAATTAGATTGTGGAAGTTTCTTCAAATCTTCTATATGCTTTCTGTACTTTAGTCGCTTATTCCTAATATACTTATTTTTCTATAAAATGGAAAACAAAAACCTGCTGCAAACATCTGTCAATGCCACAACGAAATCTTTCATTTGTATTATTTGTTAGTTTATCAAATAAGAAAAAATAATATTTGTTTTGCCGTGGCTTGATGATATAGTTCGATAAATCTGTATATTGTAATATCGTCACGTTGTTCGTTTGCAATATTTTAACGTCAACATTGTCTCGTCCAACAAAATATGAAACTACCATTATTTCGCCGAAAAACTGTCTACATTAAAAAAATCCTTGAACGAGATAACAGACTTACATTTCTTATTTGGTGATAGTGAAAACTATAATCTTATTTTATTAATCTCTTCACTGTATAACGGAATACCAAAAATAACTTATGTTCGGACGAATTATATTGATTAACTGGAACAAAATGTTCTGGTTGTTTAATGATAAAAAAATCTTCACAAGCCTCAAGATCATCACGAAGTTTATTATTATATTTGCTAAGTAGCTCGTACTCATCTTGTTGATTAGTTGTGTAAATATAAACGCTATCGTAGTTAAATTTTAACTCTGAGAAGTAACGTCATAAGCAAGTTTGTTTTCCCCGACCCACTTCTTCCGACCATAAGATAATGAAAATCTTGAAGTACATTGTTATGTTTATGTTTCACCAACCGCCCTATTTCAAAACTTAATTTTGCTATTATTGTTATACAATATTATGTTATATAAAAACAGTCAGTCGATAAATAAATAATGAAATAAAAAATATTTAGAGCATTATTAGGAGATTCATCGGCTGTAAATACAATAACAAACTTCAATATATATTTATTGTAATAAATTAAAAAAACTGACGATACATTGATAAGAAACATGTCGAGGTCAACGCAACAAACACTAGCTTCAGAAACAAATTATCTACCGATAATTGTCATTAATGAACAAGCTGTGAGTTATGCACTGTCAAAAGTAATAAAATATTACTAACATGACTAACTTTTACCGGTAACTTAGATATGTCATGAATAAATATAAAATTTAGAGAATGAGTATCCGCCGGTAAACTTAAATCTGATTAAATCAGGTTTATTAAAAGCATAAGCAGCGCAGGTGAAAAAACAAATTAACGATAACCATGGTCGTCCCAACAAACTTTCAGAATCTAGGACAATAGGAAGATAAAGAAACAGGAAATAATATAAGTTGTTTTTTAAACGATAATTTTTTTGAATATCGCGGCAGGTACTACCGCGACAAAGAAACCCCTAATTAAAATTGTTTGTATGTCGATCGATAAGTAGTTAATTTTTAAGGTGTATGCAAACACAGTTTTTGCCGATGATTCGTAAGAAAACTAGAATTTGATCTGATTATTATTAATAACTCTCCAACTCTCTAACGATAACAAATAGGTAACATATGCAATATCTTTTTAAATAGACCGTATATCAGTGTATAAAACTGAAACAAATACATTTCGTTAAAAGCCAGACCTAATGTAGCATGCATCACTGACTACTCGTATCCGTAATTAAAATTGCTTAGTTCCCATATATCATGAATTATGTCGCTGATTACTCGCATACCATAATTAATGTCATTTAGAACCCACATATAATTAATGTCAATGAGTACGCACAAGCTATAATTGACATTGATGAGTAAAAATATAACATAACTTATATTTATGAATGCGCATATACCATCAGATTTGGTGAGTACGCACATAAGGTAGTTAATAGCGCTGAGTACCAACAAACAATAATTTCAGTGAGTACCATATAACATGAATCAATATCTCTAAGAACCGAATACCATAATTAATATTGTCACATAACCTTATACCATTATGAACATTGTTGAGAAACAATACAACATAATTGATGTAGAAAATTACAGAGGTACCATAATATCGCTGAATATGCGTATACTCTACGATAATTAATATCGCTGACTACTGATATAACATAACTAAAGGTTTTATATAACATCAATTCAAATAACTGACCTTTGAATAATTATTAATAGATCATGATATAAACAACGAATGCCTTAGCAGGAAATATTAAACTTTTTCCAATCTTCAAACATCTATATAGATATATATATATATATATATATATATATAGATATATATATATATATATATATATATATATATATATATATATATAACTTACCATTGTGATATAAATTACACTCAGAATATACCATAACTTACAACTATACCATATATTACAATTTATTACCACTTACCATAGTGACATAAATTACATGATTATGTAATATCCCTTACCATCTTGTCATAAATTAACATCATTAAATACTAGCACTTAGAGCTTTCCGTATATGTTGACCTTTGTCACTGAAAAATAAATAGTGATGAAAGTTATATTTTTACAATACTGAAAACTGAATGCAATAAACTTTCTTAGTGCAAGCAAACAGGAAATCCAAGGACACTCAAGGGACATATGTAGTGCCAATATGGAAAGTATGGCTTCACAAATTCCGGTGAGTCTCCCGAGTATGGAATACATAAGCTATCAAACTCACGAGATTCCACAACCGGTCCTGGCAGAAAACGAAGAGGACAATACGTTTTTCCCGATCTGCGCCACGAGTGAGAACACTACAATATGACATATTTCACAATTTGAAGCAGATAGTATATCTGCCTTAATATGCGTACCACCTACATTGCATACAATTCAACAGCAGGTGATGTTTCGCTCAAGACACTCTACATAAACATCATTGTTATTTACGTATACTGACCCAGACGGTGCAGAACGTACATACTTATTAACAGTCACACAAACACACAGACACACACACACACAGACACACACAGAGACACAGACACACGGATCCGTACGGATTTAGAAAAAAAATTAAAATTTTCACCCATCCCCTCCACTACTCCTTAGTGTGAAAGAGAAGAAAGAAATGACAGAATGAATTAAACATGTTACTACCATGCGATGTACATACATTTTGATATAATAACAAGCAAATGTGCATTTATATTGATGCATTATATGTACATCTCTTGCATTACTGATTGTTATTGCTACCAGACGTGGGATAATACTGACAAAGTGGTATCATTGAACTTACAGCACCTTACGCTTCTGACGTTAGAGATCAGCTGATTGTAAAACACCTTTACTGTCAGCATTGTAATACTTATGTTTTAGGACACAACCAAGTAATGATAGATCTATTCACTGTAAATCCTTGAAAAATTAATATATAATGCATTTTTGGAATACCATTTAAGTTTAAAGAATGTGATAAAAGATTGCCACGAAGCCTCACTTTATTGGGAGTGGATTGTAGCGGAATTTGGATATCGTTATCTATAGGGTTGTCTCCTTCGGTGTTATTGCCTGGATCGAGTAAATATCAATATACAATGTGCAACGTAGAGATGAAACAGATAGAGATCTGAGCAGATATATAAACAGAATGACATGAGCCTCGTACACGAAAATCCCAAAATTTAATCAAAATTCATAAACAATTATGATAATATATTACATTAGGAAGATACACTTCTTTTCTAAATAAATAATTTACCGAGTATCAGGCACAAATATTCTTATATAAATTGACGATCTGTTGTATATGATAGAAGTGGTACATCACAAAATAGAGTGAACGATATTGTTTTGTATTGATTCATAACCTGATTATTTCAGGTTAATTCCAAATTCAATGTGACTGTTCTTCACTGTGACTGGTCAAATTGGTCCTTTCCACCTTTCCCTTCTTATAACTCTCTATTGCCTCGACTCTATCGTCCATGGAACTTATTGTGGGTAGGTGGATATTGAGTACGTAATACGTAGATGCCTTGAAAAGTAGGAAACGAAAATACGTTCCATGCAGGCATTTCACCTTCCAAAAATAAACAAAGAAGTAACCTAAATTTTATGTCGGATATCCTTCCGGAAATAAATCATTACTCCCCTCTCGTTATGTCAGATATTGTTCTATCGGACTTAAAACATATACCAAAGGCTATATGGTCAAGCTAATCATGGCAGACCATAAACAAACATAGTTTCATAAGACTAATGTACTTTATAACTGATATTTCAACCTGACTCACATTATGAAGCACCGAGACATCAGTTCCGGTCTCATCTCAATTACACAAGTGAATTTATAAAATACATTACATGGTTTGAGTACGTTATTTCTAGTGAATACACATAATCAAGTCTCTAGCACATATAAAATCTCACTTCTTGGTCAAAGAACGTAATTCCAGTCAATACTCATTCAAATCTTTGTCATATGTGAAATCATCTAAAGTCGGATAATTCACACAGGGGTTACGCCCACCACTGGTTTAACAACAATAATAACAAAAAATAAAAAGCGTGCGCTGACAGGTATGTGTGAAAAGTGTGGTTAAAATATATATTTATTTCAAATACAGCGACAGAAGTTATACTTCTGCTTCGTTTGGAAAGTTACCTGGTCTTCCATAGGCGAAATATCCCGTGGAAAATACTTACTGGGTTATAACTATAGTGGGCAAAGAGCTCGTTTTCCGATAATTAATATCAACCTCGGCCCGGTGAATATCCCGTAAACGAGATCAATCAAGCATGTCACGCTCATGATATTGCTTATCTAGATAGATATTTACAATAGGAACATCTCGCTGATAAAAAATTAAAAATTAAGTGATGTAATAATCAATCTCTACGAGAAAAATTAGCTGCTTTTCTGAAGAAAAAAAAAACTGGTATGAAAAGTAAAATTATGTTAGGAGCTGGGTAATAATTATATAACTATTATAATTGAATATCTTTAATATTTCCCAAGAGGATACTAGCAGGGCAGAGAAGCTATTATTAAATTTGCTGAAGCTACAAAAATATCACGTGCTGTTGCTGTAGGGTGGTTAGCATGACAGGCAATATGGCAAATCTACCTGCCACCACATAAAAAATTCAGAATTCTTATCTTGATGTTAGTGTCCCTAATGAAGTTCAACAGATATTTTGCTTTTGTTGCAAGATAACATTAAAATACGTGGACATAAATCACAACACAATAAAATATCCTGAATGGACTTGAGTGGTGAACGAATAGCGAATGTAGCATTGTTCGGCAGTTTCGTTAAAATGATTGGATTTAGCAGTTTTAACTTGATAAATGCAGTCAATGACGTCACATTCTAGATTGACCACTATCGCTGAGGTGATGTTGACGATGCCAGGTAAAAGGTAACGACCGTCCCCGTACGGATCATTGCTGTTTCGAAGACCACTTTGAGAAGTTTTCCTTCGTCGAGGCAACCCACTTCCCGCTAACAGACTTGCTTCTACATTACCCCTCTTCAGCTAAACCTGCTAATTTTTATTTGCTGCTTGATTTATTATTTTGTTGACACTTGCAGGCCTCCACTAACACAGGAATACTACCTTTAGTGATTTCAGTGATAGGCTTAAATAATTGTTCTGCAGACTATGTAAATTCTTCTTATGTTTGTTATCGCTCTTGCAATTGTTGTCTGACAATAATGGACAAGTAAGTATTTCTCAGTTGCTTCTAGTCGCTCTCGAGCTAGCCTGGCTGAGTAAGCTTCACCAATTAATTATTGGTATAATTGATTAATTACAGCAGCAGATAGGGTACTACCAACCAAAGTGACCGACACGTAAACAAAACCACGAAGCGATGAAATGCAAAAATCATCATAGATGACTTCATCATCGATAAACAATCCAACATAACCACGCTTGGTCGCCCACGTGACAAAGAGGTGCAGGTTTAATGTTATTGACATTAGGATTTCTCTATCGTACGAGGCTTTAGCTTTTATAAATAAGGTCTCAAGCAAATGGTCTATTGGAATCTTCTTCTTCTTCTTCTTCTTCTTCTTCTTCTTCTTCTTCATCATCATCATCATCATCATCATCATCATCATCATCATCATCATCATCATCATCATCATCATCATCATCATCATCATCATCTTCTTCTTCTTTTTCTTCTTCTTCTTCTTCTTCTTCTTCTTCTTCTTCTTCTTCTTCTTCTTCTTCTTCTTCTTCTAAGATTGTTGAAAATGGACTCTTCCAGAACTCAGGCAGGACGAGTATAGCGGATAATACCAATAAACAATAGTCAATATCATATACTCTTGTATCGAAACGTACAATGTGGGACCAAAAAGAAAAATTATTATTATTATTATTATTATTATTATTATTATTATTATTATTATTATTATTATTATTATTATTATTATTATTATTATTATTATTATTATTATTATTGGTAGTAGTAACGTTATTATTGTTGTTATTATCATCATCATTATTATTATAATACAAAACACTTTAATCTGTATCTCTATTTATCCCATTAACCTGTAATTCATTCTCTGACCGCTTAATATGATTTTGTAGAAAACTTGAGCAGGTTCTAGTATAAAGTCTTCATCTCTTTCCTCTCATTAAATACCATATAACTATGTTTATAAACAATTACTGATAGTTATACCAGCATTTATGTTTTAGTCTGAAAGTCGCCACATCATAAACACATAAATTAACTGTTTGGATCCCCAAAAAAATAGTTTTTATGACCTAAAGGTACAAAGTAAAATATAATATTGTCTTCATGTATTTGAAATGAGGGTCTCATTTTGACTTACAAAGATATTTTTTCTGACAACATTTGACAAAAATCCATCATTTGAGCTTGTATATGGTGTTTGGATATATATATATATATATATATATATATATATATATATATATATATATATATATATATATATATATATATATATATATATATATATATATATATATATATATATATATATATACAGTAGACTCTCAATTATCCGCGGTAATGGTGGGGAGAGCTAGCGGCGGATAATCAAAAACAGCGGATAAACCAAAGTGCATATATACTTTAGAGATACAGTGGCATAAAATTAACTTTGTTAATATTTTCGCCGTAATATCCTACTTATGTTTACCTTTTGTGATGCAGGCCAATGGTCTTCTTTACTAATATCCTAATGTAACACGAACATAAATAATTAAATTTAATACAATTATATTGAACTTTAAAAAAAAGAAAGATGAATAAATGAAAAAACCAAAACGAATGTTTACGAAAAGTAGTCTTTTATTGATTTCTGTTTTAATGACATAGCTTTTTTCTTCTTTATGGTTGCTCTCAATCTGCGTAATACCAATTTTTCAGAGAGCAGAGAATCACATTGTTGCTCCACATACTCTAGCAATTCCTCAATCCATTGAAGAGCAGATGAATTGTTTATCTTTGTTTCAGGAATAAGTTCCATGTCTTCGTCGTTACTCTTCCTAACAAACCTGTAGTAGCCTAACGGAGACCGAAAATCCTAAAGGATATCCTAGTCAGGGCAAAGCTAACGCCAATCGCTAGTCAAAACCAACCTAGTCAATCTGGACCCTGTGGCGATAAAAGATGCAAAACCTGTCAACACATATGATAGAGACCAGGACATTCACTAGCACAGTGACTAAAGAAATACTAAACATACATGGTCCAAACAAAACGTGCAAAACAGAGAATGTAATTTATCTCATCACATGTAAGATCTGTGGCCTTCAGTACGTCGGAGAAACTGAAATGCTACACAAAAGGATAAACCTTCATAGATCTGATTGGATGACAAAAAAAAAAAAAAGCTGTACAGAAGCCCGGTCGCAGAACACTTCTCCTGCCCTGGCCACACTTTCAGTGATATAACTCTTACCGCTATTGCTAAAAACCACAGCTGGAGTTCCGAAACCAGGAAGGAAAAGGAATCATACTGGATACGCCGCCTTATAACATTAAAACCAAGCGGTCTAAACCAAGAAGACCAGAAAAAGAAAACTATGCACTAGTAGAATTTAACTTTTTCTAAATCTTCTTAGTGTCCTTCAAATTTTACTATAAGAATAACCGGTATGGAATCAAACATCCCGGATATAATCTGCGTTACATAAATGTGCAAAAAAAAGGTAAAAATAGATGTCGCTTTGGCTTGTAGACTTTTAGGGAATTATACACAGTTTTCAGTATCCGCAACAAGTGTATACAAGCTGGTTGTATTTATAGTTTTACCTCATGTGGAGACAGCCATGTAGAGGTTTACAAACACAACGTTTTTTGTGTTTATTTGTTTGTCGTATATATCTTTTGTATTTGCATTTGAAAAAGACTCATTAAGAGTGAAAAGGGCTCAGGCTAGTTAGTTACTAGTTTCGCACTGTTCGTCGTCAGTTTATTGCATCTCTCTCTTTCTCTCTCTCTCTCTCTCTCTCTCTCTCTCTATATATATATATATATATATATATATATATATAAAAATATATATATATATATATATATATATATATATATATATATATATATATATATATATATATATATATATATATATATATATATATATAGAAACCGCTGATTGATTGGTCGCATTTCCATCTTTCATCCAGTAAACCATACAAGCACAAATTCCACTGTAATAATTTCATTATAAAGTTATATTAGATTTAAGTAACTTTTTGATCAACACAAACTCTCTTCCGAATTATTTTAAAAATGACAACCTGTGGATTGTCGTGTTTAAGGTATTCCAGCACTTGATTCCATTAAACAGCATGCAAGCCAGCAATTCTTACATAGATACATAAATACCTTCATACATACCTACCTACTGAGATACCTACGTATTTACTGATCTACCTACATGCCTGCCTGTCTGCCTTCCTATATACTTACCTACCTACCTACCTACCTACCTACTTACCTACCTACATAAGTAATGGAAAGCCAGATTTGAACTAAGATACCGAAGCTGAGATAAAACACATCCTACACAAAACAAAATATACTTAATGAAGAACAATATGCCATCACACTATCATTTTTCTCAATGCCATCACGCTATCATTTTTCTCAATGATCAATTCAGTAATGAAAGGAACAATGAAAGAGGGGATAACTACAACTCTTCTTGCGGATAGGATTGCCAGTGGTCATCTCCCCTAGATTTACACGGCTGGAGGTATGAATATATTTCCAGGGTTATGGCATTGAAATTCAGTCAACCTCTTTCCACCCAAGTAAAATTATGCATGGCAACCATCAAAATAATCAGATCTGAAATATTAATAATAATAATAATAATAATAATAATAATAATAATAATAATAATAATAATAATTACAACAATAAGGGAGGGTAGGAACTGAATGAATGAAAACATAGGAAACTGGCATATGTAAGGTGATGCTGTAAACAAATCGTTATTCGGCCTGTCAAAAGGTGTGTTGCTTAATTTAGAAAATGACCCACGTACATTATCTTATTATTAAGGAAGACGGTGGCTATTCTTCATTCGCGCTGTTGTCAAATAAGCTGCACTGAAATCAACGTCATGTATGTCGTCAAGTATCGTAGAACTGAAATTTACTTATCACCATGGCAATTTTGATCGGTTGATGTTTTTTCTACATCGCATACATTGAATAAATATATATTTTTTTCATCATCATCATCATCATCATCATCATCATCATCTTCTTCTTCTTCTTCATCGTCATTCATCGTCATCGTTATTTTCTCTCGCTCTCTCATGTTACAAAAGGTTGGAAACATTTGTTACGAGTGCTTGTGACCAAGTAAGAAAGATAAAGGTCATTAAATTGTAGGTGCATTTGGCCTTATATGGTGTTCACATATGTGAGATAGGTAGTATCAAAGGAAGAGAGAGAGAGAGAGAGAGAGAGAGAGAGAGAGAGAGAGAGAGAGAGAGAGAGAGAGAGAGAGAGAGAGCATTCTCTTATATGCAGTGGGATTAGGGTTCACTTGGGCGTTATGCGTAAGTACAAGGGTCAACAAAACAATTGACCATTTCCTGGTTGCAACTGTTTCATGGCGCGGTTTGACAACCGGAACGAAAAGCCGCAATATTTGTGTTCTTTAAATATGTTGAAAAAATATGCATGTGCTTCAGTGAACTGGTGTATCTACCTTTATGTTTTAAAAATCTGTCCTTCGTATGCAAAATCAAACGCTTGCTATAACCAGGAATAAAAGTAGCAATATTCGCAAGTAATAAATGTAATAAGATTGTATGTTATCTGACTGTATAATCTTTCAAAAATTTAAGCGATAAGGACAAACACACTTTTAGATAAAGTCTGTTTATGTTTTTTTTTTTGTTGTTTGGCTTAACGCCATTTTTCAGCACACAATAGGCTATATATGGCGCCTAGTATTACTGGTGGAGGAAGAAACCGGGAAATCCGCGGAAAGAACCATTGACCCACGAGAAGTTATTGGCAAGCTTTCTCACATATCCACATTCGCCGAATCTTAGATTCGAACCCACTCAGACAGAGGTGAGATGGCAGTGATGCGTAAGAGAGAGAGAGAGAGAGAGAGAGAGAGAGAGAGAGAGAGAGAGAGAGAGAGAGAGAGAGAGAGAGAGAGAGAAAGAGCGCTTTAGACCACTAGGCCACTCAGACCTCGTTCATGTTTTGAAGTTTATTAAATAAGTCGTATGTAACCGTAATTGAATTTAGAATGAAAGTCATTTTCAAACTTTTACCACTACTGTTCGAAATCATGTCTGCTGCAGGAGCTAAAGAAATAAGTAAACATTTTTTTAGAATAATTCCAAATAAAATTTCACTCGTAAATTAAGCTGATTTGTATTCACGTGTTCTAAAATGATTTGCAATGATTCCACGGGGGAAATGTTATAAACCATAGCGACTCTGTGTTATTTTTTTTATCAATAAAGTTTAAATGATCACGTAGGAGTATTTGTGTAAGCAAAACGATTTCAATGATTAGTGAAATGTGCTGTATCCGAAATTAAAGCTTGATTAACAGATATTCCCTGCTTATAAAATGAAGCATACTTGAAGCAAGTCACGTAATTAAAAAGCAGAGAAAGTATAAGTACCTGCGATGAACAAAGAGAGTGCCAAAGCGTAAGTCCACATCATTTCTGTCAACAATAATGTGACAGTTGGTCGTGTAGGCCTTTTTTCGCTACGAGATCGCGTACACTAAGTAGCGTCCTAGATTTGAGACAAGTAAACTATCGGCATTTATCGGAATGACCGCAAAGATAAGAGATAATTCGAATGTAAGAAGGCTTTAGTAGCCATTCAGCTGAAAGGTCAAAAGAAAACTTAAATATGAATTGCATTCATCCGTGAATATGATATGGTCGTTGGGGTGGGTCGCAACATATCTTATACTCTGATAAAATTGTAGGGGCATTAGCATTAAGGATACAGTATGGATTACATCTGAAATCACAGTGACCAACAAATCCATAATTTAGTATTTTATGCTCTTGAAGGACTTGAATTAATGCATTCGAGGAGACACGAATGCATACTTTCAATCTATAAAGATGGAAATATACTAAATACACAGCACCATGAAATTTATTGGAATTACTAAAATAATTTCATTCAAACACAGCTCTCCCTCGAGTCGGCCATGGCATTTACTTTTTCCCTTGTAACATGTACGGGAACTAGGATCATCTGCTGACTGGCCGTCTCCAAATGGTTAATGAGTCTGTTAAGGTAAATCATTTCGTCCAGGCGCTGTAATCTCTCTGCAGCTTGTTTGTCAAGCGCTTGAAACATCCGCTTAGATGAATAAAGCTGTCGATCAGTTTCGGCGAATCCTTGCGACAGTTCTTGCGTTCCCTTTCGTAGTTCTGCAAGATTTTCCCGTGCCTCATTGATTCTTTCATCAAGACGTTTCATCCACTCGGGAACGGTAACGTTGGAAACGTCTCCAATCACACTGGTATCTACTGAAAAAAATAACTAAAATCTAATATTTGATGTGAAAATCTGATTAAAACACAAATAAAGAGGATATTTGCCAGTAATTTTTAATAGTTTTCTTACATATAAAAAATGGATAATTTAAGCCTTTTGGATACTATGAAGAAAAATTATGTCAAACACCAGATCGACTATCTAAAGAATTTTGAAAGCTGTGAATATCTTTTATTTTGTAGTACCTAATGTATTAGCCAGTAATTTGTATATTCTGCCACCACCCCTCTCCCCCCCTCTCTCTCTCTCTCTCTCTCTCTCTCTCTCTCTCTCTCTCTCTCTCTCTCTCTCTCTCTCTCTCTCTCTCTCTCTCTCTCTCTCTCTCTCTCTCTCTCTCTCTTTACTTACTGGAAAAAGTCAAAGGAGCAGAACCAATGACAAGTCCAAAAATATGTTTCAGAACGGTGGGAGTGAGGGCTGGCGTAACAGTTTGTAGAGGGAGCTTTGAGACGTAATCGTGATGGAGACGGATTTTTTGCTGATTATATTTCAGGTAAAAAGAGGGATGGGGCAACTATGTGTGCCAGCTTCATCCCTCTCCTTTTCTAATCAGCTCATGTGAACAGTCGTTCTTCAGAACGATTCTAAGTTACATCAGGGGATAAAGTGTAATTTTAGGTTTGATTGTATACGTGTATATCTACCATGCTATAAAGTAATATCTTTGTATGTTATATGCGGTGTGATTTTATCGACCCATGTACATACCGGATGCATACATTCCTTGAATTTGTTTTAAAATGTTTTTACGTGAAAGAAGAATGATCAAAATAGCACGTTTTTGTCACATCCATTACAACTGGGGTGTGGGGTGGGGGTCGAGTTGGGTTAAAATTTGATCCAGATTATATATTTACCTACGCAATTTTCCAGTGGCAATATGGTTTCGAAAACTTCAGTACTTTTCTATGTTATCAATGTCTTTATTTAAAAGGTTCTGAATACACCTGCATTATTCCATAAACTACAGCAGTGAAGTAACTGAAAATTATTGTATCATGCATTACATACAAATATATCAATTAAGCGACCATCGACAAGAGTGCAGCTTCCAAATCCTCGCGTTTATTAACCATTTTTGTTTTAAATAATTGATTTAGCAGCCTTTTTTATAGGTATCAGTAAAAAGTATATGAATTGTTAGATCACTTACCATTTTGAGCAGCAGGTTCTCGTCTAATTGTGTCCATTCTCGTAACAAAAATGTTTCATTGAAGTAAAATATTTTCAAAAATGGCAGAAGCAACGCAAGTTTGATATACTGCATATCATTACGTCACAAAACTCATGACGTCACATATGTGCTGTACTTTTTCCCTGCAAAGTACAGTCTCTTGTTCGGGTTGTCGTTACGTAAGCAATCGTGATTTAGTTCAGAATTAGCTGAATAAATACGGTGAGAGATGCAAATAATTGTATAGTATTTAGATAGGGAGGTTATTATGTGACTGAACGCGTAATGACTCATTCCTAAAACAGCCAGATGTGCAGATGTGCGATGTCATAAACCATACTGAGACACCTTGTAGGTGGCGCTCTACAGTTTCGTATTTAGCATAGGGGTTAAAATTTTAAAGAAAAAGAGTTTCGTCGGGTTTCCTCACTAGTTATACTGGTTATTTAAAAGACACTTTGTATATCTTAGGTATTGTTCAAAGAACCTTTAATTCCCTTTATTTTGATGTATGATTGATGGGTGTAATATGGGTTAGAGAGTACACAGCTTGGCCTTACTCCAGATGTGCACCTTTCAAAAAAGTGCTAGCTCTACTTGCTCATTTTCACTTCTCGAACTTCAGAGGTAAATTGTAAAAAAAGAGCCGATAACTTTCTTTTACATTTTATGTATTTGGTAATTCAGTCATTGCACTTTTAGAAGCTGGTATTATCTAGTTTGGCAAAATTCATTTTCCATATTTTAATAGCTGCCAAGAATAGTGTACTTTAGACAAATTTAGGTTGATTTTTGGAGCACAAGGGAGCAGTCATTTTAGTTAGCAGTGTCCTAAGATCATTTAAAATTTCCAAAAGTACAATATCATCTGAGTCATCCAGGGGTAGAGTCATGTCATCTAATTCATCCATGGGGAGAGTCATGTTATAAGAGTTATCCAGTGGGAGAGCCATGTTATCTGAGTTATCCAGGGTGAGAGTTATGTCATCTGAGTCAACCTTAGGGAGAGTCGTTTCATGTGAGCATATAACAGCAATCTGATGAGACTCGTACACTACTGGCTTATTTGAAATTTCTGGAGTTCCAGACAAGACCCATCCCTCTGATTTCTGTTTATTTCAAAATAGCCATTCTGGCAACCATGTGAGTAATACTATTGGAACCGATTTTATTCAAAGTGAAGTTGTCATTATTATAAGATTTTTTTTCTTAAAACCATTCAATTTAGAAAGAGTTGCAGATTTCAAAATAGCAATCAAAAGTCATCCAGGGGAAGAGTTATGTTATCTGAGTTATCCAGTGGGAGAGTCGTATCATTTGAGTCATCCAGGGGTAGGCTAATGTAATCTGAGTCATTCAGGGAGAGAGTCATGTTATCTGAGTTATCTAGGGGTAAAGTCATGTCATCTGAGTTATCAAAGGGGAGAGTTATGTTATCTGAGACATCCAGGGGGAGAGCCATATTATCTGTGTCATCCAGGGGGAGAGTTATGTCATCTAAGTCTTCCAGGGGAGAATCTCATCATCTGAGTCATCCAAAGAGAGAGTCATATCGTATGAGTCGTGAGGTGGGGAGTCATGTCATTTGAGTCATCCAGGGGAAGACTCATGATATCAGTGTCATCCTGTGGTGAGTCATGTCATCTGAGTCATCAAGGAGGAGCGTCATGTGATCTGAGTCATCCAAGGGAGAGTCATGACATCTGAGTCATTCAGTGGAAGAGTTATGTTATCTGAGACATACAGGCGAAGAGTCATGTTATCTGAGTCATCCTTGGGGAGAGTCATGTTATCTGATTCATCCAGAAGGAGAGTCATGTCATCTGAAACATAAAGGGGGAGAGTTTTGTCATTTGAGTCATCCAGGAGACGATGCATGTGATCTATGTCATCCAGGGTGAGAGTCATGTCATCTGAGTCATCCAGGGTGAGGGTCATGTCATCTGAGTCATCCAGGGGTAGAGTCAAATCATCTGAGTCATGCATGGGGAGAGTCATGTCATCTGAGGCATCCAGCGGGAGATTCATGTTATCTGATTCATCCAGGGGGTAGAGCCATATCATCAGTCATCCAAGGGGAGAGTTATGTCAGCTGAGTCATCCAGTGGGAGAGCCATGTTGTATGAGTTATCCAATGGAGAGTCATGTCATCTGAGTAATCCAGGTGGAGGTCCATGTCATCTGTTTCATCCATGGGGAGATTTATGTTATCTGAGTCATCTAGGGGAAAAAGTCGTGTCATCTTCGTCATCCAGGATGATAGTCGTGTCATCATAGTCATCCAGGGTGAGAGTCGTATCATCTGAGTCATCCATTGGTAAACATATGTCATCTGAGTCATCCAGGGGAAGAGCTATGTCATCTGAATCATTTATGGGGAGGGTCATGTCATCTGAGTCATCCAAGGGATGAGTAATGTTATCTTAGTCATCCAGGGGAAGAGTCGTGTCATCTGAGTCATCCAGGAGGAGAGTCGTATAACCTGAGTCATCCAGGGAAAGAATCGTGTCATCTGGGTGATCCTGGAGAAGAGTCATGTCATCTAAGTCATCCAGGGGATGAGTCATGCCATGAGTCATTCAGGGAAAGAAACATGTTGTCTGAATTATCCAGGGGGAGAGTCATGTTATCTGTGTCATCTTTGTCGAGAGTTGTGTCATTTAAGTCATCAAGGGAGTTGAGACATGTTATTAGTCTCCAAGGGGAGAATTATGTCATCTGAGTCATCCACAGGTAGAGTCATGTCATTTGAGTCATTCAGGATGATATAAATTTCATCATTCATCCAAGGGGAGAGTCATTTTGACTGAGTCATCTATGGGGAGAGTCATGTCATCTGTGTCATCTAGGTTGAGAGCCATGTCTTTTGAGTCATCAATCGAGTTGAGACATGGCATTAGTCTCCAAGAGAGAATCATGTCGTCTGAGTCATCCAAGGGTAAAGTCATGTCATTTGAGTAATGCAGGGGTAGACACTTTTCATCAGTCATCCAAGGGGAGAGTCATGTTGACTGAGTCATCTAGGGGGAGAGTCATGTCATCTGAGTCATCCAGGGGGAGAGCCATGTCATCAGAGTTTTCCAAAGAGAGTGTCATGTAATCTGAGTCATTCAGTCGAAGAGCCATATAATCAGAGTCATCCAAGGTGAGAGTCATGTCATTTGAGTCATTTAGGGAGAGGAACCATCTAGGGAGGGAGTCATGTCATTTGAGGTAAATTGTTAAAAAAACTGATAACTTTATTTACATTTTATATATTCGGTAATTTATGTATTGCACGTTCAGAAGCTGGTATTGCCTAGTCTGGCAAAATTCATTTTCCCTACTTTAATAGCTGGATAGTGTACATTGGACAAATTCATCTTGATTTTTGGAGCATAAGGGAGCAGTCATTTTAGTTAGCAATGTGCTACGATCATATATAATTTCCAAAAGTACAATATCCAAAGAAATGTCAGCCCCATTACATGAAAGTAACATGAAGGTATGCCAACATTCTCTCCACTGAGCTTGTTTTAAATGCAAACAACTTCACCTTACATACATCACTCTCAAAAGTACATAATAACTAGTAAGCACCAACTATTCATCCAAATTAATTGTCTTTGTTCTTACATCACCAAGAATAAAAAGGAGTTATATATAATGAGACTTGAAATGTTCAATCCTGAGACACACACTGCATTGAATTTTTAAGCTGTATTTTTGTTTCAATGATTCAAGCCATGGATGATTATCAAAATAATGTGAATAAAAATTTTGTGTCTTATAGGTGTTACATTTGACATATTTTTCTGCCACAGTCTAGCTATTATGTCTTGTTACCTCCCACTCTATACCAGCTTATGTTTTATCCCACCTCTTTCACATAAATGTTGCTTTTCCAAATTTTCCCAATAACATTCCCTTAAAAAAACAGTTTTATTCCTATATCAACATTTTATCTGCATATCCACATTTAATCCACATACCCAAATAACAAAGTAAGCCTCACTTGTCAACTACTTAAAAAGATGTAATAACAAACATTCTGTGGTTCAAATATAAACACATGTAGGTCCTTAATTACACCCTTAATTACAGGTAATTGCTTTGCTTCAAATGGAGTATCACATGTGGAAGGTGAACCAATGTATAATCAATTAAAAATTCAATAATCTTTACTGGTTTACATTAATTCAGTTCTAAATTGAAAGAGACTTGAAAAACCTGATAGCCATTTAACCTCCCTTTCCCCCACCCCCACAAGGAGTTATGCATTCATTCTTGCATTCTCCCTGGATGACACAGCTGATATAACTCTACCCTTGGATGACTGATGACATGACTCTCCTCCATGATGACTCAGATGACATGACTCTCCCCATGGATGATTGATGACATGGCTCTCACCGTGATGACTCAGATGACATAACATAAATGACATGACCCTCCTGTTCATGACTCAAATCACATGACTCTCTTCCTGTATGACTCAGATAACATATCTCTCCCAGTTGATGACTTGGATGACCTGACTCAGATAACATGACTCTCAATCTGGATGACTCAGATGACATGACTCTTTCCATGGATGACTCAGATGTCATGACTCTCCCCTGGATGATTCAGATGTTATGACTCTCCCCTTGATGAATCAGATGACATGGCTCTCCCACTGTATGACTCAGATGACATAATTGTCCCCCTGGATGACGCAGATAACATGACTCTACCCCTGGATCAGTCAAATAACATGACTCTCTCCCTGAATTACTCAAATAACATGACTCTCCCCTTGTATGACTGACGACAGTGCTCTCCCCCTGGATGACTCAAATGAGATTACTTTTTCCCTGGATGACTCACATGACTCTCTACCTGGATGACTCAGATAACATGACTCTCAATCTGGATGACTCTGATGACATGTCATTCCTCTTATATGACACAGCTGACAAAACTCTCCCCTTTGATGATTGATGACATGGCTCTCCTCCTGGATAACTCAAATGAGATGACTATCCCCCTGGATAAATCAAATGACATGACTCTCTCCCTGGATGACTCAGATGACATAACTCTCATCATGGATGACTGATTACATGGCTCTCTCTCCCTTGACGACTTAGATGACATGACTCTCTCCCTGGATGACTCAGATAACATGTCTCTCCCCCTGGATGACTCAGATGACATGACTCTTTCCTAAGACGACTTAGCTGACATGACTCTCTTCCTGTATGACTCAGATATTATGACTCTCCCCCTATATGATTCAGATGACATAACTCTCCATTGGATAACTGATGACATGTTCTTACCCTTGTTCTTACATGTTATCATGTTAATTATTATTATTATTATTATTATTATTATTATTATTATTATTATTATCATTATTATTATTATTATTATTATTATTATTATTATTATTATTATTATTATTATTATTATTATTATTATTATTATTATTATTATTATTATTATATCAATCCATTTTACTGGCATAGATTCTTAATTATGGAAACCATGAGCCCCAATCTCAAACTGCAAAACCAAAACTGCTTCTGACAAAAACTTAAAACAATCACATGGAGTTATGCCATAATGTAATTTGCATCATCTGGATTTAGTCCATGATTGACTTTAAAGCCTTAGTTCCAAAAGTACCCACTCATTGAAAAAGCAACTTTAAAAAACGGACTCCCTACTTTCTAGTCTGGTGAAAAATATAGCTAGGGACAATCTAACTGCTTTCCTTCATCAGCCATTGCCTTGTATCTTGATGATGCAGTGTAGAATCATACCTTAGACCCAGAAGTGGGTGTTAAAAAAAACTTGAAAAGAAATCCAAGATACAAGATGCAATGAAAACATTGTTTATTATGATACACAAAGTTCAATGAAATTTTGTTATTTTTTTAGACATTGAATCAAAATATAAAATCTTTCTTTCTTATCAAAACAAGCAGTGGAGGATCATTACAAAGTTATAATTACCCTATCCCAAGACAGCGGACAGCATTTGTGGACCCTAGGAAAAAAATATCTAGTTGGCCCCTATGAATTACAAAAGTATTTTCTTCTCTTCAGCTGTGGATGCTCTGAACATTGTGGGCCACATGAATTTTGCCTTGTCAACCTACCCTGTCTGCAGGTCTGCATTATATAAGTTACTTCAATCTTCAGAAGTAGTCATCTGCCTTTATATTTCTTTAATGAGAACTCATGTGAGAGAGATATAGCAGGTACATCTATATATTTATATCAGGAACAAGGATAAACTATTGACATCCTGCCATACCTACTTAAATTAGCAAGAAAAAGGTGACTAACTCACTTTGTTTGAAATCTCCCCACCCCACTCCACCCCAACCGCCAAAGCATGATGATAAATTTATCCCAACAAAATCCTCAACCACTGATAACATTCCAGATTTGTTCCCCTTGTATGATTTAAATACATTACAGATGATTCAACAAGTGATTTTATGCAAAGTTTACCTATTGCTTCACATCTTGTCTACTTGTATTGAATATATACAATTCTGTGGTGTCACCTAGTGAAATTTGTTACATTCACTTCTGATGGGATGTTATTGTTCAAATCCAGAGAAAAGCAATAAACTCTACTCAGAAGTAACTGCAGCTTATTCAATGCATGACCAACCAGAAATAATGGCATCCAAATTGAATTAAAATAGATATAAGGCAGAAAGGTTTAGGTTGTTAGTCTTTGTTCCAGTACTTTGATTTGTTCGGCATAGATTTTTCTTGAACTAGGAAATTGCACTCTTTTATTTTGACAATAACAGCATAATTGCCTTCCAAATTTAACTGAGGACATTAAAAAGGTAATAAAATGTTGTAAAGCATTTATTCAGTGTAAAACTAAAGGCATGGTTACCATCATTAGCCTTGCACCTGACAATGTGAAGCAGCCTAAAATGGCCAAAAAGTTTGAATCAAAATCATTGAGACCTGACAGGTAGTCGGTAGTTTTTTATTTGTTTTACATATCACCAAAGATGAAAATGGCATAGGAACATTTGACAAGTCTATTTCAGTCTATAATCTGCATACTGTAAATAAAGATAGTATGCAAATATATCAAAATGGAAACAACACTATTACTCATATAATATTACTCAATAATGAATAAACAATCAAGTTACCAATAATGTATCAATACACAGCAGAAGTGTATCATTTCAGTTTTAGACATAAAGTCACAGAACAAAATGTCATACAGTAAAACCTTCCTAGAAAGACCACTGCTATATGAGACCATCTGTCTTGAGAGACCATATTCTTAGTGCACAAATTTATTGATTATATAACTTTGTGACCTGTTATGAGAGACCGCCTGTCTTCAGAGACCATAATTTTTTGGTACAAGAGGTGGTCTTTCATGACAGTTTCAACTGTATTTGATTTTTCACTATTATGAGAGACCTGTTGGTCTGAAATCACATGACATAAAGTCACACTTTGAATTTCCTCATGCTGCAGGTTTTATATGAACAATATGACCTAATTACTTTTAACTTCTTCAATAAGATATTATTAACATAATAAACAAAGTATCAGTCATACCACTTTCAAGATATGGACATTTGTAGCAAAATAAAAGTATATACATAATGCTAATGAAAAAACAATTATTGCAATTGTCACTAAGCCTCACGTCTGATAATTCTTGATGCACTTCTTTCTAGTCAGATGTATGTTCAAAGGAACACCACAAAGAAACTTCTGAATGGTCTTTTTGCTGGATATATGATCAGGACACAAGTTCTGTAGTTTCCTCAGCAGTATAACAGAGCATTATAATACTCTCTGCATGCCTTGCATTTTTGTAATACATGTAATTTCTTTTGTAAAATATTGGAGATTTTGTTTATTTCATGGAAATGGATATTGCTGATTTGTCCATATTTCAAACCATGGAAAGTAAAACTATTTAGACACAAATGCCATACTTTTTAAAAAAGACATGGAAAATAAAACTATTTACACACAAATGGCATACTTTTTTAAAAATAAATGGAAGTTAAACTATTTAGACACAAATGGCATACTTTTTTAAAAAGACATGGAAAGTAAAACTATTTAGACAAAAATGGCATACTTTTTTTAAAAAAGACATGGAAAGTAAAACTATTTAGACACAAATGGCATACTTTTTTAAAAAGACATGGAAAGTAAAACTATTTAGACACAAATGGCATACTTTTTTAAAAATAAATGGAAGTTAAACTATTTAGACACAAATGGCATACTTTTTTAAAAAGACATGGAAAGTAAAACTATTTAGACAAAAATGGCATACTTTTTTAAAAAAGACATGGAAAGTAAAACTATTTAGACACAAATGGCATAGTGTTCTTTTTAAAAAGCCATGGAAAGTAGAGCTATTTAGACTCAAATGGCAGACATTTTTAAAAAGACATGGAAAGTAAAACTATTTAGACACAAATGGCATAGTGTTCTTTTTAAAAAGCCATGGAAAGTAGAGCTATTTAGACTCAAATGGCATAGTTTTTTAAAAAGTGTTTGAAATTGAAAGCAACATTTCCTTTCAATCTTTTTATCAAAGCTACTTTTTCCTGTCAAGCATAAGCATTAAAAAATGTTAATGTTCTCAGTGTTAAATGTTTGTGTAACAATTTGACCTTAAGACCTCTTTTACTAAACAATAAAACAATATCGATCTTCCTGTGAAGTCATCAATTAATTGTGGTCATACAGGGTAATAATTAAGAATAAAACAATATAATGATTCTAACAAATTATGTTGCTATTTCTTAAAAAAAAAAAAAAAAAAACTTTTTCAATTTAAAGGTTTACTTTGTATCCTAGGACTTATTGTCCATCATGCCCACAATTACTATGACAATTCAAATTTTAGTACTCCTTCTTATGTGTATTTGTTCCTTTTAATCCCATAATTGTGAAGATAAAATATAAACAATTCCAAATTCAACACTATTTTTCTACATGGTGTTTATGTTACTGAGTCTTACTAAAAATGAAACTTGTGTAAATGAAAAGTATTGCTTTCTCAAAGTGTCCATCTCATTATCTTTCTCGGATCAGCTTTTTCAAAAAAAATCATCAAACGAGCTTTCTCAAAACCTCGACCTGACTGGCTTTTTCATTGCGTCCAGATGGTTATGAGTTTTAAAATTATGGCCCCAATGGTTTCCCATACCCCCACCATGTTTACATTCCACATGCATCACTAGATCACTGTTGGATATTTCATTCTTACTCGATCTGTTTTCATGCCAGACAAGTGTTATTTCATGTTAATATTAACTTGCACACGCTAAGTTCATGTTTGTTTTTCTTTTATTAGAATGCCGTCGAATTTTATTATAATCGTATGAATGTTCCTTGATGTCGCAAGTGAATTTCACAGAGGCCATTATGCAATATTTTTCTCAAAAGAAATAATTATTTTACCACTAAAAGATAGAATTTTAAGGACATTTACTGTATTACAAAAACCTCATGTAAAATATACGAGAAAGTTTTTAAATGCACCATTAACAAAAAAGTTACATTGCATACAGTACTTATAGGATCGCATGTTATCCAAATATGTTCTTCATATTTTTATAGGAGGTCCTAACATCATATTGATTCACATTTTACGGAAGAGATAAAAACGTTATTATGAAAATAAAGAACAAAATACATAATATTCGATTAGTGTCAAATTCTAATATAATTCTCAAATAGCAACGCATAGATATGTAAACAGTATGTATTTGCTACACGAATATCCTATTTATAGAGTATTATTTTATAATGTACTTAATAAGTTCATTTTGTTCAAATGTTATATAACAACTTTAAGAGAACACTTAGCACTGGAACATGGTGGTTTCTTTTACTCAGTTGGAAAAAGTTGTGCGTGTACTGTGTTGGCAATGAAATCGATCTGAGAGAAAAGACATAAAAATGTGCCTTTTTATTTCAAATCAGTTCAATAATTCTTCTTAATTCTACTTAAAATGTTCATCAAGTTTGAGATGTCTATGACTATTCACACACACACACACACACACACACACACACACACACACACACACACACACACACACACACACACACACACACACACTAAACATGATTTGGCCGAATATGCAATAGCTCCAAATACAATGTAGAGAGAGAAACTAGAAAATAACAAAAATAATCTGTATTTGAACGAGTAAAATACATATTCTTGCTTGCTAACGTCAGCCCAACCAAGTTCTAAAGCAAATTTGAAATGACTGTCCATGCGAGTATAACAATCTAAACTTTCATTTAGGACACATATTCACGAACATAACACTCATGACGAATATATATATATATATATATATATATATATATATATATATATATATATATATATATATATATATATATATATATATATATATATATATATATATATATATATATATATTCACACACACACTATATATATGTATGTTTGTATGTATGTGTGTGTGTGTGTGTGTGTTGGGGAAGACATTATCCAGTTGTGGTCTTTCAAATCAATGGACAATGCTTTTTGTGGTGGAAAAAAATAACATTTTAAACCTTTTAATTGATTTAAGGTTCTCTCTTGGAATCTGTATCTTGGTCCAAATTGCAATACTGACAGGTGTTGATTTCGGATAATAATGTTATCATTAAAATTCCATAAATTTCCGACGTCGGCAAACTTCGGTAAACTCAGGGTGTTAATGATCGCAAGTAGTTTACACTAAATTGTTTCCGATAGGGATTATTTACTTAAGCATTAGTAATTAATCTGTGGGCGTATTAAAAAAATGAGTCCGCACCTGTCACATTGCTTGGAGTTAACACGGGGTTACCTTGTTTAATCTCTTTTTTAGAACAAAAGATTAAACACGTTCCGAGCTCAAAAGCCAAATGTCAATCTTCAATTAATATCCCTGACAAAAGAACGGAAGCTAATAATTTGGATAAATTTATCCTTTCCTTTGTTACGAATTCAAACAACCAATCAAGGTCTCGTAGTGGCATAGCGGAAATAAGCAGATAGTCGCTCACCTAACAAAGGCATGGTAAGCCCACTAATGACATAATTGTTACTAGACGTAAACGCCGTCTCCGATAGATTAGTTCAAAATTGAAAGATCTCGAAAAATTTTCTGTATATAAATAGGTCCTCTAGCTAATGAAGTATTACTGAAACAGGAACATTTGATTCTACTCTTGACGTAAGTAAGGAATTTATATATTAAGTTTTGATATAAACTATATACAGTCACAATTCAGATATTAAAACCGGATTATTAGATCCATTATTCATTGATGTAAAGAACTTAGTTACGTAAACATATATTTGTTTATATTTACATTCAAATGCTACGATTTCTTGACGGTCACCAAGATTTTGGATAATGCAAAGAAATAACCTTTATTTAAATAATACCGTAACGTACATTGTCTTCTAAAATATATATAATTGATGTGTTTCCTGAATCGTCGCAATATGCACGTGTTTCTTCACCTTCCAAGCTCAAAATTGCGTATGTTTTAGTGTATTTATAAGTCGCATTATTTGTATTTACCCATTGATTTAGACAGAAGATAACGAGATTGCATGGACGAGATGTGGACATGTGAAATTTTTTAAATTCAATAAAACCATTTAAATTGTCGGACTACTTAATGGATTGAAGAATTATCAAATAATATAATGAAAGATACATTAATATTTGCTCAGATTTAGAATAGTTGGACGAAATAGATTTATTCTTTAACCATTTATATATATATATATATATATATATATATATATATATATATATATATATATATATATATATATATATATATTTGCCGAAAGCTAATAATGCAATAATAATAATAATAATAATAATAATAATAATAATAATAATAATAATAATAATAATAATAATAATAATAATAATAATAATAATAATAATAATAATAATAATAATAATAAGGATAGTTTAGTATGATATATATTTTGAAATTCTAAGCATGCATTTAAATTATTTTTACATTTATGCAGAAAAACCAACGCATATAAAAATTTCGAGGAGAAAATCTATAGAGGCGAAGGGACTTTGAAATCTAGCATGGAAGATTCTCATCGAAATATCAATGTAAGTGTTACCTTTTGCAATATATATTATTTGTTATGAATTAGACTATGCTATTATAGCATATAAACACCCCTAACCCATTTACCTTTTAGTCAGGTAGGACGATGGGACTGAAGATATTGATGAATAATTCTAGGAAATGTTGCATACTATAACTTTGTGTTTTCTAGTTTTCATTAACTCGCTATTGTAGTTATCAGCAGCTGTCTTCCAGCATATGTCGGAATGAGCCTTATTGCTGTTTGCATCAATTCTTTCCTCCAATTTTAAAAATCTACTTTGTCTAAAACAATTCTAAGTCGTAAGATTATGTGTATCAGATCTGTTCGGACATTTGTAAGTCTAAGAAAATTATAACAAGTATGAAACATATGTCCGATTGTATTGCTATACGAAGTTTAATCATTCATTTAAAATGCCTTTCTTTACTAGTACCTCTCTTACCGCAGTATTCTGCATTGCATGCCCTATTTACAATAATTATTTTGGTCTTTTCATATGGCATTTGAACTTATAGTTGATGCACCTTGATGAGAACATATGATTCACACTTCACTGATGTTCAGCAAGTTTGCATTAAATTTCGTTCGTGATTGGTTTGAGGTTATGCAATTTCCGTTGTTTGAAAACATTCATAACTTTCAAATTCTCGTTTTTAGAGTCATACTGAATGGAGCAATGCCACTGATGCAGCTTGTGCACACAAAGAGGAGGACAGGGACACTTCTGACCCAGGTTCGTGTAGACTCGTATAAATTGGAAGCATACTGTTATACCACGTAAACATTACTTCCCTAAACTCCAAGAAGTCGAGTAACATATTCTGCTTGTTTTATGTGGGCGACCAGTGTAGAGAGGTGTGGTAGATAATTAAAGTAACTAGTTTGCAGAGATATCAAAGCTTAAAGGGGCCTGATTTTTAGGAAGAATTAATTTAATGCAAAAGGGAATCTCATCTTGATACACTAATCAAATGTGTTAGTATTTCTGTTAATTTTCTGTAGAAAATCTTTCCGTTAACACCATTCATTAATATATTTAATTCTAGGAAAAGAAATGGATGTATAAAATATTTTAGTATCCTGAAGAATATTTATTTTTGGTACCAACAAAATATAGGCCTACAAATTTTCGTACGTAGCCAGGTGACAAAGATTCTGGTTGAAGGTGTTTCGCTCTAGTACGGATGACACGACTCAATGAATAATATTAATTAAATGTAGTACCGTTATATATGATAATAATGTCGCAGTAGACACGCCATTGAAGCTGACTTGCATTGAAAAATAAGGAATGTTCATAGTATATAGATTTAGTTTGAAACAATAATATGTGCCACTTAATTAAGGAGTGAAGCAACGATTTAAATGCGACAACGTTGATTACAAACATACTGAGATATATCGATAGAACGTGCTGGCAATAACAAGCTCTATGGGATGATTTCTTATTACTGCATTACTTTTCCTCGCTGAACTAAATACGACCAGAATCAAATAATGTCTACTTTTGTCCCCATTGAGCGCAAGGACAACATGTTCAACATTAAACAAATATCAGCTCACAAGTAATCTTGGTTTTCTTGAGGAATACATTTTCATAAAATTAGTAACGCATATTTAAAAAATTGAAAGTGTCAGCAGCCATATCTAATGTTTTTCAAAATTTTATGCTATATACATTGTTCATCGTCACCGTTTGTAGCTTATATATTTTTGTTTTCAGAACCCTTAGCACTACTAGGAGATGTCTGGGAAGTATACATCATGTGGATGGATGACAGCACAGAATCTGTAATCTTTCGAATTGTGGGGGACGAATACAGTGTAAGTTTAACTCGCAAAGTCATTCTACAATGTTTTGTGTAATTAATCTTCTTTCTTGCCTTTCTCTTTCATTATAACATGCATCTCGAGAAACTGACTCAATCATACCATTCCGCAGACCAATAATAATAATAATAATAATAATAATAATAATAATAATAATAATAATAATAATAATAATAATAATAATAATAATGTTATTATTATTATTATTATTATTATTATTATTATTATTATTATTATTATTATTATTATTATTATTATTATTATTATTATTATTATTATTATTATTATTATTATTATTATTATTATTATTACAGTTGTTATTAATTTATATTAAAAAGATTTTAAAATACATTGGATTAATGGATATGAAAAGGCATACATTTTACACCTAATTGAAAATCGTTATTTTGTACAACAATGTTAATTTTTGTTTTGTTTATTAGATATACTCTTTAATTAGTTATATATATATATATATATATATATATATATATATATATATATATATATATATATATATATATATATATATATATATATATTGATATACTGATTATATATACTAGTTATTTACAGTGTTCACTACTATCCGTACAATTGTTACATGTGGCTCACTTGAAACGAATGTAGTATGAATATAATTTTATAATTCTTTGGTCAAAGAGATTATCGTAACATGTCTAATTGAAAGGAATAACTCCAATTATGATCACATGCCTCAATATTTAGAATTCAAATTGTATTTAAATTCATCGCTTGAAATTATCATTCATAAAATGAGGTTAGAGTTTTATCTTTGATACCATCCATAACTTATTACAACATGGACGTTTAACATGTGCTGACCACCTGCAACTGGGGTATGGTGTTTGGATTTGATTCCTTTGGAGTCCTAATCCATCCAAAACGGCATTTTGTCAATTTGATTCAGTTAATAACATTACACAGGAAACATTACATATTCAGTCTTGGGTAGTCAAGGACGCTATGTAAACTACACCACACCAATTAGGATGTTGTAGGAAATATAAAGTTTATCACAGGTAAATTAGTCATAACCCAGGTAACCGTTAGTGATATAAACACATTATTGACTCGAAATTGGAATATTTTTAATTGGTTTTATTTTCTTATTAGGGTAAGCTTTCTCAGTTTGAAGACCAACTGGAGCAAGAATTTATGAAAAACCAAATCGAACCCATCACAACTGGGATGTTGTGTATTGCTTATTTTGAAGGGAGATTCAGTCGGGTCAAGGTTGTATCCATAGAGGATGGAAAGGTATTTATCTATATATGGATAGATTTCATTTTTGAATGCATTACAGAGGGTTATGGGAAGAGACAACGTTTTTTATCACTCTGTGAGTGTGTGTGTGTGTGTGTGGTAAATATAGTATAGATGTTTTAAGAAAGATATAACTGTTTTAAAAACGATGATGGAATGTTGTGTGTGATGTACGCATAGAATCATTAGATGTAGACAAAATAAACATTTCGGTCTCTCAGTTACACAGGTGAGAAAGGTTTTAGGGAGTAAGTTCTTTGTTTTGTCATATAATAACGAGCTGCACATCAATTTTGATTTGCGTCGATTTCCAGATATATTTTATGTTTTCGACGTAGAACATTGATAGGCAATTTTCACTAATCATTTTCTGTAACTCTTTATTGGTTGAAAAAAAGAAAAAGATCTAGTGCTTGTTTCAAACTTCATTCTGACAAATTATTATAGCCATTTACTCTGTTCTATTTAGAAATTGCTTTATGATATGTAAAAGCTATCATATTAGTGTTGTGTCCATTTTTCAAAAGCAAAAGTTGTAGACCCCTTAATACATTAATTTTACAGGTGAACTGTTTTTTTCCTGATTATGGAGGACCCGCTACTCTGAATAAGGAACATATCAAGCGCCTTGACCCAGAAGTAAACAGGAGACTTCCGTACCAGGTAAAACAATACGGAGGATTTCCTATATATATATATATATATATATATATATATATATATATATATATATATATATATATATATATATATATATATATATATATATATATATATATATATATATATAAAGAATACAAATCATATGGCGAATAACAACCCTTTCAAGCGCACTGGATCCACCAAGGGATCACGTATGTCAGGGATTGATTAAAATAGATGCAATAAACTGACGACGAACAGTGTGAAACTAGTATTTAACTAGACTGAGCGCTTTCGACTCTTAATGAGTCTTTTTCAAAGGCAAATATAAAACATAATCTGTCGTGTCTTGATTATCTCATAAAAAGCAATGCTAGTGAACCCTTACTGCCAGATACATGACTTGCTTCCTTAGACGTCACATCTTTGTACTCCAACATACCGCACAACGAAGGGTTACAGGCATGTAGGGAAGCATGGGAAACAAGAACTGTGAACAATCCACCCACACACTTCTTAATCCAACTCCTGGAGCTTGTCCTAATACTCAAAAACTTTGAATTCTAGGAAGAAAACTACCCACAAATCAATGGAACTGCAATGGGTACTAAAATGGCCCCTTCGTATGCTAACATTTTTATGGGAAAACTTGAGGGTCAGCTCTTAGCATCGGTTGAGCGTACACCATACCAGTGGGTACGCTTAATCGATGGTATAGAAATGAAGTGGCAGTATGGAAGAGAAAGTCTGGATCACTTCATATCAAAGGCAAACAACTTCCAACCTTCAATAAAATTCACGGCAGAAATCTCAAACTCAAGCCGTTTTCCTGGACACAACAACCAGACCGGTGGAAAACAAATTACACACAGACATCTACTCGAAACCAACCGATAAACACCAGTATCTCCTCCCAACCAGCTGTCATCCAAAACACTGCATTAAAAACATTACATATAGCCAGGCACTGAGGATACGCAGAATTTGCTCCGACGAAGAGAGATTCCTAGAAAGGTCTGAAGAGCTGGCTAAACATTTAATTTACCGATGCTACGACAAAGACCTGATTACGGAGGCAATCCAAAGGGCCAAACAAACGAACCCTGATGACTTACTCAGATATGGACAGAAAGAAAAGGTTGATAGGATACCAGTTATTCTGACCTATCACCCAGACAATCCCAAAGTAGGTAAAATCATCGCAAACCACTGGTCCACCGTGGAATCGTCAGAAATACTAAACCTAATACTTCCGAACAAACCTCTAGTAGCTTACCGGAGACCAAAAAACCTAAAGGACATCCTAGTCAGGGCAAAGCTAACGCCAATCGCTAGTCAAAACCAACCTAGTCAATCTGGACCCTGTGGCGATAAAAGATGCAAAACCTGTCAAAATGTGATACAGACCAAGACATTCATTAGCACAGTGACTAAAGAAAAACTAAATATACATGGTCCAAACAAAATGTGCAAAACAGAGAATGTGATTTATCTCATCACATGTAAGATCTGTGGCCTTCAGTACGTCGGAGAAACTGAAAAGCTACACAAAAGGATAAACCTTCATAGATCTGATTGGATGACAAAAAAGCTGTACAGACGCCTGGTCGCAGAACACTTTACTTCCCCTGGCCACACTTTCAGTGATATAATACTTATTGCTATTGCTAACAACCAAAGCTGGAGTTCTGAAACCAGGAAGGAAAAGGAATCATACTGGATACGCCGCCTTAGAACATTGAAACCAAGCGGTCTAAACCAAGAACACTAGAAAATGAAAACTGTGCATTAGTAGAATTTAACATTTTCTAAATTTTCTTAGTATCCTTCAATTTGTACTATAAGAATAACCGGTATAGAATCAAATATCCGGGATATAATCTGCGTTACATAAATGTACAAAAAGTAAAAATAGATGTCGCTTTAGCTTGCAGACATTTAGGGTTGATTGATTGATTGATTGATTGATTGATTGATTGAATTTTAACGGCGCACCAGCACTTTTAGGCTATTTAGCGCCATACAGTAGGTCATATTTGTAAAAAGGTTCAATATCGACCAGCGATATAGTAAAAAATCCATAGTAGATAAATATAAAATGGTAAATGTTGGTAACAGTTAAAGATATTGGTTCACGATCAACGGGAGATGTAAATGATGTATCTTGATGAAAAGATGTAAATAATAGTTGGTATTGGTATTAGTTAAAAATTAGTTTGGGTAAGGTCATAAAAAGTTACAGTTTAAAATAAAGATTTACTTCCTTTAGGAACTCTAAAATACTAGTGATTTGAATAGTATCAAAAAGTTCCTGCATGTCGTGTACATTATAGTATTTATCACGCGTAGGTTGCAGGTCGGAACACGTGGTCATAAAGTGTTTAACAGTAAATGGTACATTGCAAGGAACGCACTCTGGTGGATCTTCACCTTTTAGTATGTGTGAGTGGGTAATGTATGTATGACCGATTCTGATTCTTGCAATGACAACCTCCTCCCTACGAATAGTTCTGTAGGAAGGAGTCCATTCTCCCAAGATTGGTTTGATGGCATGAAGTTTGTTATTGATTGCATCATCCCATGATACCTGCCACTTTTGACGTAGATACTTTTTGATACAAGGTTTAAAATCAGAATATGGTAATTTAAAATCCGATGGTTCTAAAGATAGGGCCATCTTAGCAGCCCGGTCTGCTTCTTCGTTACCTCTAATACCAATATGGCTAGGTAGCCAACAGTATACTATATTGCATGAGGCACTAAGTTCAGAGAATAAGACTTGCTCTAGGAGCATTTAAGACATCTCCGTGTGAAAGCCTTCTCGCGGAAACGAATGAACCACCTTTATCGCATCGCAGAGAAATGCTTTCTGCACATTATGCTCTTAAGTTACGATCCAACCCTCTGAACCCTGCTTTTTCGGCCGTTTTTCATCCAAATTACAAAGCTTTATACGTAAATAAACCAAATGCTATACCTTCATTTGGTATTAGAATATCATCCTGCTTTGACCAAATCAAATGTAATCTATCTTTAATCCAGAAAACCTTTGTCTCGAAAACACCACCTTGGCTCATTAAGCAACCCCAAGTGAATTTTACGTTACACGATCGGAAAAAATCTGAGACAAACCCTATCCTATTCTTGAATTCTTATCATGATCTACTCAATGAATTTACACATTATGCTAGATTTTATACTGATGCATCAAAGGTTGCTGATAAGGCTGCTGCAGCCTTCGTCAGTGGCAAACACATAACCAAAGAGCGTTTGCCAAATGATGTATCCATATTTACAGCGGAAATCAGAGCAATAGACCTTGCTCTGACATTTATCGAAACTAATCATATTCTAAATAGTATTATCTTCTGTGACTCATTATCAGTGCTTCAGGCGCTACACAATATCAAACTAGATAATCCACTATTGGTGAATGTTTTGACATTTAGGGAATTATACACCGTTTTCAGTACCCGCAACTAATCTATACAAGCTGGTTGTATTTATAGCTTAAACCCATGTGGAGACAGCCATGTAGAGGTTTACAAACACAACGTTTTTGTGTTTATTTGTTTGTCGTATATATGTTTTGTATTTGCCCTTGAAAAAGACTCATTAAGAGTCAAAAGCGTTTAGGCTAATTAAATACTAGTTTCGCACTGTTCGTCAGTTTATTGCATCTGTCTATCTATCTATCTATCTATCTATCTATCTATCTATCTATCTATCTATCTATCTATCTATCTATCTATCTGTCTGTCTGTCTGTGTGTGTGTGTTTTCCGCGGTGATGGTGTAAGTTTGGCAATTGTTCATAGATACGAACTTCATCAAAAGTTATTATTCGTGTCTGTAAAGTAGTACGATTTCTATTTATCAGCACGTTGCTTTTTGATACTGGTGAAAAACTTAATTATGCATATGATTAGCATTTATTTATAAAATTATAAATATTCCCCCGTGTATTTGATGCCGCTAGTTTATGCTATCGAATGTCATCAGCCGTGTTCGTACTTTTCAGTGGAATATAAAGAATTCTGACACAGATCCTGAATTTTACATATTAGGTCTTAGATTCAAATGTAATTGTAGTGTTTGGTAGAAAGTATATCCTGCATAATTGAATGTAATTAATAACACATTTAAATAGCAATTGTGACACTGTATTTAGTAACCAATTAAATAGCGTTGTAGACACTGTCTTTTTAATTAATTACCTTTCAGGCTATACAAGTATCCTTGCATGGACTTCAAGATATAGCTAATACCACGATTGCCGTTGACACTTTCTGTGACCTCACACGTGAGAAAACATGCATAGCTGTTCCAGCAAATTGGTATATGTCTGATTTACGTATTAAATGCATATATATATATATATATATATATATATATATATATATATATATATATATATATATATATATAGTATATTGCCCTATATGTTACATAATAACACAACTTTTTAGAATATTTTCTTGGATGGAATTCGTACCTTCACCTAAATTTGGATCAAGGCTTAAAATATACCAATGTGTCGGGTCTGTTTAAGAACATCATCTCACAAATGTTGATCAAGGTATCTCATCTGCCCGAGATCTTTGCTATCATGTGTATATCATTATGTCATCTGCTTGACTTAGATCTTCGCTACCATTGCTATTGTCATCGTCTGGTAACAGTTTTCCATTTCGTATTGAACTAATTATTGTATCTGATACCTAAAGTCCAGTCGATAATTTGAGCGTTGGCACAAAAAATGCCATCAGTCTGGGCGATGCATAATGGAATTCTTATATTAGTAATGGTTCAAAAGAATGTATTTTACAATGCTATATGAGTAAGTCAGCGGTCACGTTGCATTGTTAAACCTCTGATTTACTTTCTTTTCTCTTTGCAGGGACGAAAATGCATTTTTGCTGTCGGTGGTACTCTTTGATATCACAGGCGATAATATTATCAACATCAATGAGGAGATACGACGTAGATTTAATTCCGTACAGAGTCGATATACCTTCAGCGCTAGAGGGCTATAAATCTACAATGTGACTGTACCTAAATTATTACATTCACACTCCATATTTAAGGACTTGTGAAGTTAAATTCAAACTGATTTGCTAATACTTGCATTCTTAATTTTTTTGGCCTCGGTTAAACGAGACTTTTAGCGTGTAATTACAATAATAGCAAATACTAATTCAGTTAGTCCGCTAAATGTGCTCACTTTTGTCCCAGACTTGCGTCAGAGTGATTATATGAAGACCGTATAAAAATAATAGTTTATTGCATATTTCCGCTACTTTAAAATGTTAATAAACACGGTGTTATATGTATGTATGTATGTATGTATGTATGTATGTATGTATGTATGTATGTATGTATGTATGTATGTATGTATGTATGTATGTATGTATGTATGTATGTATGTATATATATATATATATATATATATATATATATATATATATATATATATATATATATATATATATATATTTCTACTACTGAGAACGAACAAACAAGTTTATTGGTCTTTATTTTTGAAAACGCAAATTGCTAAGCTTTCATCAATGATGACCGTTCTAATACTAGATCTCCAAACTTTACCTGTGCAAAGTGTTTCGTACTAGTTAGTCTTGAATATTGCATTGCCATTTCAAAATTCTTTATCCAATGAAACCTTACTCCAACTGACTCGTGTGTACGTTCTAATATATAAGAAATGTGGTCTAGTTCTTTCTCGCAGGTATATCTAAATACTAAAGATAGATAATTAGCGAATAAATATATAAATATAAATATATATTTTTGATGAAATCTTGATGCATAAATGTTTCAAATATTTTTTGCTTATTTTGCTTGTGATAATACCAGTCAAGGATTACAAAACCAAAACAGGATGAGAGGAAACTCATAATCATTGTATTTATCTAATGAGAATCAGAGAGACGGAGAGACAGACAGAAGACTGACATAAGCAGGAAGAGACAAACACTGTTTACTTGAGTTCTAATATTTCTTCGTCTACGATATCGACCTTGACTCATATTCCATTGCTATATTTAATATTTTTACAGACTGACCTACACGTTATATCTGCCGAGAGAACGAGAGACATACGGACAAACGGAGATAGTCAATGTTGCTAATAGTCTTAGCATTCCGTCACTGTATGAAATCGATAATAAATATTATTCCTTCTGCTATATCTAGTTATATTGACTCAGTGACTATAAATCTCTCTCTCTCTCTCTCTCTCTCTCTCTCTCTCTCTCTCTCTCTCTCTCTCTCTCTTAAATTTGGTAATATTTCGTGTAGACAGGAGGTGAATAATGACGTCTGATAATTCTTGATGCACTGCTTATATGCTTATATCTTCTCAACTGAATAATCAAAAGAACATTACAGAGGAATTTCGGAATGGTATTCCAGCCATACGTGATCATCACATGAATTATGTAGTCCCATCTATAGTAGATGGTAGAACAAGACATTATTGTAGAAGAAGACATTATTGTACTCCCTTTGTATTTTTTAATTATTTTTTTGGCCAAATTTGTAGTTTTATTTTTATCTCAATCAAAGGTATATGGCGTTAATTGTTTTTATTCTTATATTTAAAAATGTAGAAACTAAAGCTGTTTAATCCAATAGGATCTAATTTTTATCATGCTTATTTAAAATGTGATTAGAGGTTGTAACCGAAATTTTATCAAAATGTTCCTATCAAATGCATATTTACCTGTCAAGCACAAGCATTGTATATATTTCAACAATCTCTAGGTTATGTTTAACAACTTTCCACGAATACGTCTTTGCTAAACGGTTTCTATATTCACGTGTAAAGAATCAATTTATTGTGATCATTGATATTAATAATGAAGAATTATAGCATATTAATCCATTTATTGTCATGTCTTAAATTTCACCTGTGGGATTATGTCCTACATACTCCTCATTACTACGATGCTTCTAATAGTGAATCTCTGTCCTAGGTGAATTTGTCACGTTTTGATCCGTGACTGCGATTATAAGGGTTCAAGCATGTTAAAGCCCATGCCAACCTTAATTTGGCTATGGCAATTTTTGTTGGAGTTTATTTTGATAATTACATGATTTAAGTATAACTATCAATGTTTCCCGAGTGCGCAGAGTGCATTTCCTATAGGACTGCGTACAGTAGATCCGAAAAGAGAAATAATTATTTTTCTGATAACTGTCACGTACTACAACGTCCTTTTGAGCAAAATATGCGATAGACTAAATTATCAATTAAACCATTAAAACAAATCTTAAATAACAGTACTTACAATGACCGGTTTTCTCTAAACAAAAGTCCATCATAATGTCTGGTTCATAATATTAAATTCATTTTTTACGGAAGAAAATAAAAGGGTTATTAGACAAAGAAGAAAATAAATAATATTCGACTGCTGTTAAATTTTTATAAATGTCTCTTGTAGCAACGCTTAGTAAATATATAAGCAATATGCATTCGAATCTTGGGGGTTTCATTTGTATTATCTTATTTTATGGTGTACTGTAAATGTTCCTTTTGTTAATTATAATGAAAAATGATTAAGGGAAGACTTAGCACTTTTAAAGAGAGGGCGGTTTCCTCAGCATGAAAATGTCGTCTGTATTTTGTGCTGGCAATGATTTCGCTCTGAAAGAAAGCCTTGAAAAGTTGTACATTTAAAACGAAATCAATTCAACTCTTCTTAATGATTATTAAGATAGAAAATACAAACTTTTTTTAAATGTCGCCTTTTGGGGTGTGTACATAAATTAACAAACTCACAGATACACATAAAAATTAAAAGGGCGCAAAATTCAACGTTTTCCCTAAGTTTGAACCCGATAAAGCCTCTCGTAACGCGCTGAAATAACCACAAAATGAAACGAAATCTTGTCACCAATATAATTAAATGATAGCATAACCTACAAACAAGAGATAGAAAATAAAAGCCAAAACCATAAACTGCCTTTCTCATAAACTGTCCTTCAATGAGTGAAATACATATTTTTACTTGAATACGTCAGCCTAACAAAGTTGTACATAAAAAGACATAATTCGCATACCCGTGCATGCATATTTTTACATTTATTTTAAGGGAAAAAATCCACGTACAAAACTAAAATGACTAGCTTATTTACAACCATACATACATACATACATACATACATACATACATACATACATACATACATACATACATACATACATACATACATACATACATACATACATACATACATACATACATACATACATACATACAAACATGCATGCATGCATGCATGCATGCATGCATGCACAAACATACATACATACATAAAGTTAGAAGACATGAAACTGATTGTCATAAGCCTAGCATTTATAAATTCACAAAGCAGTTAAATCCGTAATGTGGTTTAGATTGACTTTAAAGTAGGCTTGAAAATGGGTTGACTTGTTTGTTGACTGCCTGCCACAGTTAGTCTAACAATATAGATCAAATGCGTAACTTGTGCTGCAAATGAACAGCCGGCTTGGCTCATACATTTTCATATCTCTGCTACAGAGGTAGACATTTAAAATTCGAGATTGTTGAGAGGTGTTGAAAAGTATGTTAATTTGTTTTAGTACTAGTAAACTTTATTTATATGCATAAGGCTCATGCTGATTCTTTTAGCCTTTGGAAAGTAGTCAAATTACAGGTGTAAAAAATGAATATAGAAAGGAGTTGTAGGTCGCAGTGTTGGTTTAGTATAAAAAGCCACCAGTTGTGAAACGAAATTACCTGATTGCCGCAGTCAAAATTTCACATACACGCTTACAATAAAAGTCATTAGTTTTGTTTTTATTTGTATCTATAGTGTAACATTTCTCTCATGTTTCTGCAATAGGTCATTATCGGATTAAAAATCACCAGATAAAGTGTCCAGTGAGATCTTAAGAACCGGTGTCATTTTTTCAGTCTTGTCAACTTTGATTTACTGTGCCAATAATTATTTCCTTATTATCTACATATCTTGAATCTGACATAGGTGGGTATTCCGAACATACATTTCCTAGATAGATTTCATGGCACTTATGCATAGTAAAAGAAGGGAGAGAAGCTGAACAGACCAGTTTTGCGGACCGAAATAAAGCTTCCTATAAAACATTGTAAATGTAAGATAACAACGTCACACCCATGCCTCAAATGACCATGAGATGTCTCTAATTGGGTTAGTTCATTTTATTACTTTATTTTCGCGCTAGTGTTTTTGAAATTTCTAGGGCGTGTCTGTTTACTCAAGTCATTAATCGGTGGTCGTTCAGCCTAACATCTACAAGCGCGCCAGGAGTCTCAGGTGAAATTTGCAAAAGCTACAGGAACATTATTCAAGCCAATTGTCAAACCAGCAAAGAAAATGGTTAAAGCAGATAAAGCAACACATAAAGCTCTGAAACATTGCCTGTCGATGCTACTGGCCGTATTCCAGCATCTCAACCACCATCCCTTCAACAACCTCCTCAACAACAACCTGAAATATCAACCACAACCTCTGCTATATGATTGAGAGAGAGAGAGAGAGAGAGAGAGAGAGAGAGAGAGAGAGAGAGAGAGAGAGAGAGAGAGAGAGAGAGAGAGAGAGAGAGAGAGAGAGAGAGAGAGAGAGAGAGAGGTGTAATGCCGCTATCAGGTCCAGTAACAAAAGCCAATTACTTAAGGATCTTGCCGTGTTTGGATATCGCGAAAGTGAGTATGTAAAATCAGCGTATGTTAAATCAATGAGATCTAATGATTGGACTAATATGGGTCGCATCGCTTGTAATACTAAACGATTAATTATATTCATTATTACGTCATTTTTTTCCCGGCAGTAAATGAGCATATTAAACAAAAAAAGCAGAACAAGGAAGAAAGATACGAAGAAATTGAGTCACAATTTGAATATATTAAACAGATAAAGAAACTAAGGGGAAGACAGCCAAATTGTAAAGAGGTTGAAAGAACAAGGACACAAGGAATGAATTTTACACAGTAAGTCTAAGATTAAAATGTAAATGAAGTGTTTGGCTGAAATTATATACCGCATAAATATATGTACTTAATAGTAAATTTTAATAGTAATTGTGACACTGTAACTTATAAGTATTTACTAAACTATTAATAGGATCGTTGACACTTTTCTAAAATTTACGTTATGTGCCATACAAGTATCGCTGCAAAGACTTAAGACACATCTGATACCACGAGAGCCATTACCGCTTTGAGTGACTTGACACTTGGAAAATCCTGCATTTATGTTCCAGTAAATTGGTACGAGTCACCTTTACCTATTAAACTTGTTAAGGGTGTGTGGCGTACCAGTTATTTTTGCAAACACATAAGGACCATCTAATTTTACTTCTATGTTGGATTTTCTACGTTCTCCACAATTTGATGGAGATGTATATAACGTAAAATCATGTGATATCCTTATATGTCCTATTATAATGCAACATTTTAGAATATTTATTTTTAGGGAATTCGTATCTTCACCCCATTTTGATTGGAGACTTAAAATATACCTATGTGTCATGTCGTGTTAAATTTCCTCTCTGACAAATGTTGATCAATGTATGCCATTTTCTTGACTTAGGCCCTTCTCTTTATAAGTGTTAATTATTTTTCACATGGCACTGTTTTCTGTGATTTGACCAGCTATTTCCTCAACTGCGGTCAATATTTTGGGTGTTTGTGCCAAAAAGAAACTTTATAATTTCCGCGATGCTAATTGGGGGTTCTCCAAGTACAAAAGAAAGTCTAAAAGAAGCGGATTTGATGAATTTAACTTGCCGATGCTATAGTAACAAATTTATTTTCATTTCCAAAATCCCACCTCTTGTTTACTTTCTTTTTTTCTTCGCAGGAACGAAAATGAGTCTTAGGTGTCAGTAGTGTTCTTTGATAAAACAAGTGATATTGCTATCAACATCAACGAGGAGATACCGATTCGATATAACCTAATAAAGATACAATCTGCCATATACCCTTGGGGGCAAGAGCTTTATGTGTGACGGTACATAAAAAACTATTACCTACTGACTCCATATGCATGGACGTGTGAAGAATTTTTATGATAAATCACACACACACACACACACACACACACACACACACACACACACACACACACACACACACAAGCATTACCTACATTAGGAGGACCTTGTAAATCCACATACATTAGGAGGTAATCCACAGGGAAAGCATTTACAGTGGATTTTAATTGATTTCGCACAATAACATATCATCTGGGTCTAGAGTTTTTGAAAGACATTTTTAGGACTGACATGGTGTGTTTTCCACTTACGTTGGGGGGGGTGTGTGGCACAAAATGTGGTAAATATCATCCAATACGGGGAACAATGTTTACACACCTGTAGTGCACTGCACTTGAGAGGACATTGCAGGCTTATCTCCTCCTTGTCCAAGGAAACATTTCAGGGTTCTATGTGCTTCGTAAGTTTACAATAGTTTATTGATTTGTGTTTCCTGTTATATTTAGCTTAGCATAAATAAAACTAGATGCAAAAAATATATAATTGTTTATGTCTTTGTGCTGTATTTGTTTATCTTTATTATACACCTAATGACGACTATTAATAACCGTCTAGTCCTTAAATATCACTTATTTTATTAATTTTTGGAGACAATCATTTAAAAAATTTTATGGGTACAAATAAGACAGCAAAATTATGTAATTTCATAAAAATATACTGTTTTCTCAGTAGGGTATTTTCAAAATTGTCGAACTCTGTCAATCTACTTTACGTTACTGAGAGAGGTGAGACAGTCAAAATCGTAGCCAATACAATAAATTCAGTAACTACTGAAGCTTTACGTCGAAAAAAACTAAAGACTGGAAAGTCATGGACACAGAATACAAAAATACCAAATTAATTTCTTTCGAAAATGACAACTGGTTATAGCCTTCCTTTGCTCATAAGCATATTTGATTGCACCAGTCACTTAGTTTATTAAATTTAAAAGCTTCCAATATATACAAGCTTAAATAAGCCTTTACAACTCATTTCTTCCTTCATCTATACGAGACAATCATTATCTATCAAAATACGACTCCAGTAATAAAAATATAATTAAACAATCGTTTCAAACACGTTCCCAAGCGCTGTTATTGGGCATATGGAAATATATTTTTTTTTTCTTTCTCTTCTCAAGATAGGACCAACAACTCTATCACGATTAATCAACACTCAAATGAGCAAATAAAAATTAGATCGAATCTATATTGATGTAGACATGAAGAAAATAAAAAACAACTTTTCTCTTGGGAGATTTACCACCAAAAAATGCGATATAATTCATATGGTAATTTAGCTTTAAATACCATTCATTGAGGATATCAAGCTTCCTTATGAATTAGCTCTAGTGTTTTACTGCCAATCAAAACTTAGTTCTTGCAGTATAATAACGCAGCCGAGTTTTCGACAATCTGCTTGTCTGTGTTGTGATAAATCTGACAGTATAACATCTTTATAGAAAGATAGAAAGGTTGTGCATGATATAGTATCTATACAGTAGAATTAAAATCTCTCTCTCTCTCTCTCTCTCTCTCTCTCTCTCTCTCTCTCTCTCTCTATATATATATATATATATATATATATATATATATATATATATATATATATATACATACACACATATATATATACATATATATATATATATATATATATATATATATATATATATATATATATATATATATATATATATATATATATATATATCGCTTCATCCGACTGAATTCAAAATGAATTCAATACCATTGTTTAAGTGATTAAATATACTATGTATGTATGTATGTATGTATGTATGTATGTATGTATGTATGTATGTATGTATGTATGTATGTATGTATGTATGTATGTATGTATGTATGTATGTATGTATGTATGTATGCAAAAATGCCTAAATATTAATAGCCCACTATTCTTTGGGTATTTGTTGTATTAAAGCTAACTTTTCAAACTGGGTTAAAAAGTTATCAATAATTTCAACCTTGTCGTAAAACATAGGCATGGTTATCTGGACGGTACGTCTATCCTCAGTTCTTCTGCTCGAGGGTCCTAACTGTACGTTCAGTTCTTCGCTCCTCCTGGACTCCGCTTCTATTCTTAGTCTTTCCATGGCTAACGTATGTTCTCTCTCTTTATTCCTTTCCTCGGCCTGCAGTCTAGCTAACTCAAGTTCTTTTTCTCTTTCAGCCTGCAGTCTGGCTACCTCAAGTTCTTTTTCTCTTTCCTTCTCGGCTGCCTCTCTTTCCCTCTCGGCCTCTCTTTCCTTCTCGGCTGCCTCTCTCTCTCTCTCTCTCTCTCTCTCTCTCTCTCTCTCTCTCTCTCTCTCTCTCTCTCTCTCTCTCTCTCTCTCTCTCTCTCTCTCGGCTGCTTGTTGTTCTTTGTACCTCCTTAAGACTACGCTCTACAAATTCAGCTAACTGGGTCCCTTCATAACCTAATTCTTCGGATCCAAGAACTTTGAATTCTCGTGCAAGTTGCCGTAATGTTCCCATTCTTGTCTATCTGTCTTGTCGCTAACTCACCTAGATTAGCTATCACTAACCTGTTTCTGTCTTCACGAAAACAACTTTTCCCTATGAATATCAACGAATATTCTAACTCAGTAAAGTCCTACCTACAGACTTACTTAAAAATCACACAAGTAATTTAAACGGCTTTCGGGCAGTAACAAACTATAAATTCTCCCTAAATTCGTATCGTCTGCAACACATGTGCAAATTACCCTGGGAATACTTCCTTAATGATCTCTTCTCACAAGAGTACTAGGGCAAAATATTTCTGGGTTACTTAGATCCGGACAACCAACCACGCTTCAGCAATTTCAGGTACGGAATCTTAATTTTTTACAATGTCATGCAACATTTAAAAAGTTCACAAATCATGCATAATTTCAAACATATAAGAATAGGTGTTGACTCAATTCACACTCGTGGTTTCTTATTTGTTTTTAAAATATACAAATCTATCACTGATACGGTGTTGTATTTCGTTCAATATATGCTCAGATCTGCATTTTTGCAATGTTCAAATATCCTGGAACAAGGTACCAACTTATGTGACAAATTGGCGGCGTTCAAAACACATCAACCTCTTTCACTACGGTTAGTTGCTAGGCAATGACCTCCGCGGTGTAATTTACCCAGTGTGGATAGATAGAAAGAAGAATGCAGATCATTGAACAAGTATATTGAAGGAATAAACACGACGAGCCCCCTTTCAATGAACAAATACACAATTTAATCAGTTGATCAACAGAATTTAAAGTGAAAAGAAATAAATGGCTTGGTTACAAAAGAAGGAAAATGGTACTAACATGTACTCAAATAAAAAGACAATACAAATTTCTTTAAATGTAAAATTACTTTCAACGTTAATATACTATCTTCATTGCCGATGAGATGTGACCTTTGAGTGCAACGATGAGAGACTTCATCACCTATTTTATGCGGACATTAAGACTTCCGTTCGTCCATGCTCTGCCGATCTTTGTCTAGCTGTTTGGTCTTGGACTCTTGTCCGTCGAACTCTGATTTAACAATTGTCTCTGGGCTTAGATTTCGGCGTAGAATTTGCTCTCGTCCTGTGATTGGTTCAGGGATTTCTCAGGTGAATCCAGGAAAACTGTTTCCTTCAATAAATAAAATGTCTCGCAATAGACAATAGGTCACATTCCCAGGTATATTTATATTTTTACATTAATTCGGCTCAGAAAACAAAAGGCATAAATTCTGCCGCAGTAACTCATTGCTCCCTAATTCTTATGTTTACATAGATGGTCAAGGCTTGTCCTGACCTTAATTTAGATCACGCTAGGGGTGGTCAATTAAATTCAACTCAGCCGTATGAACCCGTATGTAACCCCCCCATTGACTTCTTACTATACCAATCTAGCAGTGTTAAGTTACATATGGCTTAGACCCTGAGATCTACCTATTCTAAAATAGTTTATTTGACCAATTAAATATTTCAAACTAGTATATAGATATACACTTAAGTGATCAATTAAATATTACAAACTAGTATTTGGATATACATGTAACGTTAGGTCATACTCATTCTAGACAGAGGTAATCCATAAAACTATGAAACATTACCCATCATTCCTAAAGCTTAATTCATTTAAATTCCTAATCATTCCTATGTATTAAAGATTCAATTACATGCAAACTTGTCAACTAATCTAATGAAATTTTAATTACGTTCAATCTTGCCATTTCTCCAAATGAATTGATAATTAGAATATCACGGAATAAAATGTCGTGACTAACATTTCACTAAAGTCCTGCAAAATAAAATCATACATACATACGTACATACATCATATCAAGAATACATTTGGAAATATATCAACAAATGAAACAACATATTAAAATCGGGAAACTAAGATTGCGTACCTTTGCCGTTTTCTTTATTCGTTTTCACGAACCTCACGTATAGCCCGTCTCCTAACTGAGACAACTATCTGGCCCCTTACTCTATAACGAAAACGTACTTGTTATGAATTCAAATGTAGAGTCTGTCTACCCGCTGAGACAAAACTCCCGCTTTACTGCCAAATCACGAGATAACGTCTTTCACGCTTCTCCCGGAGTCGACCACTCTTTTTTCAAGAAAGATTGAAGACTGCTGAATTTTCCTAAAGTAAAACCTTTAATTTCTTACAGAGTTACGCCCATAAATCCATATTAATCAATCGGAATAGACTGTTTCCTAAACCTGTTCCGTAGAATTTTTGGAATGACCAGACAACTAAACAACTAATCATGCCGTAATTAACATTCCTTTGAACAATCATCTATAGCCAGCTCCCACCCTTTACCCGGCCAATTTTGGGAAAGGGTCTTATGTCATTCTCTTGTACCTTAGCATATGACTCGGTCAAGTGACGTCGGCTAGAACGAATTCCCTTTGACGTTCAGAGACGAAATAAAAATAATCATCTAACAATCTCTAGCCCTTTCTACTTTAATTAAGTTGACTTTGATACAATTCCTTTAATCCAAGCTTCTAAGTGTTTTCAAAATTCGACACATCACACATATATATACACATACACACATATACATATATACATACACACACACACATATATAAACATATATATATATATATATATATATATATATATATATATATATATATATATATATATATATATATATATATATATATATATGTCTATATATATATATGTATATATATATATATATGTATATATATATATATATATATATATATATATATATATATATATATATATATATATATATATATATATATATATATATATATATATATATATATATATATATGCTGGTATCATATAATATCATTCCCAATAAATATTATATAAGTGTGTACTTGGTGGATTTTTTTTTAATTTCATTTAAATTTTTTAAATAAAAATTAATCTTTTATTTTTAATTTCAGTTTTATGTTAATAAAGTCAATATAAATAACATTAAAATTTCATGTGTTCATCATTAATAATAAAAATTTTATGTAAGTTTAAATTTTACTCTAATTCTGTGCTGATAGGCCATATTACACATTTTTACTGGGAGCCCCGAGTGGCCCATGCAGTGGTCTAAAGCGCTAACCGTTACGGATAACTGCCATCTCACCTCCGTCAGCGTGAGTTCGAGTCCAGATTCGGCTAACGCGGGTAAGTGAGAAAGCCTGCCAGTAGCTTCTCGTGGGTCGCTGGTTCTTCCCGGGATTTTCCAGGGTCTTCCTCCACCATTAATACTGGCTGCCATGTATAGCCTATCTTGTGTTGAAAAATGGCGTTAAACACAATAGAAACAATAAAAACACATTTTTCCTATATATTTTCTTCATTTGTTTCTCAGTACTGAACTTTCCACTATGTGACACTCAATACATTTCATATGTTAATCTAAAATACCTTCAAAGATGACTTTACGGTGATGTTCTTGTTCAGGATTAACATGCATTGTTTCGTAAGGCTGAATTGTAAACAAAACACCAAGCAAAAGAACACAGATTTCACTTCCTAATCATCCTCATGGCCATATTACTCACTTTGCACTGTCGCTGAAATACATACAGACAACCACAACATAAGTTAACATTCTAAAGAATAAACAATACCCTTTAAACCCTTACCATAAATGTCTCAATCTAACTCTTGTATCACCAGTAAACGGAAAGGAAAAACAAAACGATCAAAAGATAGACTGGGACTACATTCATCGGTACTGAACCGAAATTATTAATTGTGGCACGATTCCATAAATTGACTATCATGTCCGTAACAGTTAGAGTTGAATGAGCAAACGAAGTATATGCTAGTGAAAAATGTGTTTTGATCTACGTCGAACACTACAGTAGCACAAAATGCTAGATACTGGAGGAAAAAAAAAAAACGTTTAAGACATTAGTGTGAAGTGTGTGATAGATTATTTAATAAGAAAGGAAGTTTGTGATGTGCAAAAACATCGTGAAGAAAAAAATATAGGTGTGAACATTTGATAGAATTTTTCTTCAGAATGGAGATTTGAAACTCGAGGATACTTACAGGAGAAAACCCTGTATGTGTGTAATATGTGACGTTAAATAGGAATCGGATATGAAATTGCACATGAAAAACATACCGGTGAAAAACCATTTAAATGTGTCGTATGTAATGTAAGTTTTGGCCAGTGGAAATTTACAGGTGGCGCATACCAGAGAAAAAACATAATCGAAATGTCCTTAAAAAAATACGTAATTGTGGCCATTTTAAAATTGCAGACGAGGATACAAACTTGTGAAAAACCGTGTAAGTGTGAAATTGAACTGAACATGTACATACATGCTAGAGAAAAAACATAAAAGTGTGGAATGTGTGATAAAATTTTGGATCAGAGTGGACTGTTAAAAACTCCTATGAGTGTTCATACAGTTAAAAAACAATTCATATGTGAAATGTGCAATAAAATGTTTAATCATAGTGGAACTTTAAAATTGCACATGAGAATTCATACTGCAGAAAAACCATTTAAGTGTGAAGTATGTGATAAAATGTTTAATCAGAATGGACTTTTAAAGACTCACATGAGAATTCATACTGGGGAAAAACCATTCAAGTGCGAAATGTGTGATAGAATGTTTAATCAAAGTGCACATTTAAAACAGCACATGATGATTCATACAGGAGATAAGCCATTCAAGTGTGAAGTGTGTGATAAGATGTTTAACCAGAATGGACTTTTAAATACTCACATGAGGATTCATACTGGTGAAAAACCCTTCAAGTGCGAAGTGTGTGAGAGAATGTTTAATCAGAGTGGATCATTAAAATTGCACATGAAGATTCATACTGGAGAAAAACCATTCAAGTGTGAAGTCTGTAATAAAATGTTTAATCATTATGGTGCTTTAAAATTGCACATGAGGATTCATACTGGAGAGAAATCATTCAAGTGTGAAGTGTGTGATAAAGTGCTTAATCAGAGGGGACATTTACAACAGCATATGAGGATTCATACTGGAGAAAAACCATTCAAGTGTGAAGTGTGTGATAAAATGTTTAATCTCAGTGGAAATTTAAAACAGCATATGAGAATTCATACTGGAGAAAAACCATTTAAGTGTAAAGTGTGTGATAAAATGTTTAATGTCAGTGGACATTTAAAACAGCACATGAGGATTCATACTGGAGAAAAGCCATTTAAGTGTGAAGTGTGTGACAAAATGTTTAATGATAGTGGACATTTAAAACAGCACTACATGATTCATACTGGAGAAAAACCATTCAAATGTGAAGTTTGTGACAAAATGTTTAATCGAGGTGGAGCTTTAAAATTGCACATGAGGATTCATACTGGAAATAAACCTTTCAAGTGTGAAGTGTGCAATAAAATGTTTAATCAGAGTGGACTTTTAAAAACTCACAAGAGGATTCATACTAGAGAAAAACTATTTAAGTGTGAATTTTGTGATGAAATGTTTAATCAGAGTGGATGTTTAAAACAGCACGTGAGAATTCATAATGAAGAAAAACCATTTAAGTAAAGTGGTTGTCAACAAATGTTTTGTGACTCCTTGATTGAAATGAAGAAATGTTATTTTGTTGACATGTTTTATCAAACTAATTTAAAGTTAAACGATCATTTCAGATTGATTTGGTTTTAATGTTATTGTTCAGTATCATGTATGGCTTTGTTAGGTCTATGAGTGCTTTTTAGAACTTTAGATGAAGCACAAAGAGAACTCCATGGAGAAATTGCCCCAATATATCTTGATAAGTTGCCTCAGAGTGGTTGGAGAAATTGCTCCTGGTTGAAAATCCAATTTGTATCAAGAAATGATTGTCCTTTAACTTAAATAATTTTCATAAAATGTACAACTGCTCTGGTGGCCTAATGGTTAGAGCATCCACCTCTGATGCAGAAGGTTGCCAGTTTGAAACCAAGTCGAATCATACTAAAGACATAAAAAATGATACTAACAGCTGCCTAACTAGGTGCTCAGAATTAAGAGGTTAGTGTTAGGACTGGTCAGCCTGATGTTACAATAATGCATGTGTGTTGGAGATCATACTAAATGTCTGTTGCATGATGCCACAGTGCTAAACATCACTATTTACTGCCACTCTGCAAATGTTGTAATGATATTACTGAATAATTGTTACACTACATTTACAACCCAAACCATTTGTCCCTCCCCCCCTAAAAATTAAAATGTAAAAAATTGTTCCTTATTTCTATTCTAAATGCTCATTTATCTGGCAATGTCAAGACTCCATTACCATCTTGGGCTTATATCCCATAATTTTAATATTTATCTTCCAGGTTCATCCAGATAAATACATTATTTTTAAAAGATAGAAATATTTACCTAAAAATATAGTGCATCTTAATCCATGTTTTTAATTTACAGGATGCTGTAGCACACCTACTTCATCGTCATCTAATCAACTTGTGAACCTGCTGCCGAAAGGTCTTTGCGGTCAAAAATGCCAGGCCGAATTGTCTTTGTGGTTTAATTGTCTTGGGGTCGATATGTCTTGGGGTGGAAATGTCCCAGAGACTTTAAAAGTGTGATCCTTCTAAACACCACAAAGTCAGAAAAGATCATGCAAAGATAGTCAGAAAAATTCAGGCAAAGTCAGACAAAAATTTTTGCTTAATTTCTATATATTTATGTGCATTAAACTTTATTAAACTGTATCTTGACAATTAAAACAAGCTTGTTTTAATATTGTTTGAATGTTAATTGGTACATACACAACCCTAGTTGTGTCCCTTTATTTCACACATGCCAAAATTTATTAATAGACATTCATTAACAAGGTATTAAAGAACAAAATTACATTATTGAGATACATAAAATATTTTTAATTACTCCTTCTTTCCTCCATTAACTGTAGATTGCCAGAATCAACCAGTATTCTATGATGCTGAAAACCTCGATATTGTGGACAAAGTTATTGAGTCACAAATGAAACTTTAAAAGAAGAAAATGAATGTTCACAACAAACGTGAGAGACACAGTAATGAAAATACCATTCTAATCTTTAACTAGTTATTTAGTAGAAATGTTTGTTACTTTGCTTTCATGCAATAGTTCAGACTATAACCAGTGGTATCTTTCTATGATCAAATAGCATCGAAAATGAGACTGAGAATAAGAGCCATCACATATCTATCAGAAATAGTATAGGTAGATGAGACCTTTCAACCAAAAGAGAATTCTAGACCAGAACCCTCACCCCCTCTAAAATAAGTATATTTTGACATTTTTTTCAACCCCACAGAGACCTCTTTCCTCACAAGAACATCCTCTTCCAAATGTATCTTAGATGATGAAATTTTGAACCAAATGAGAATTCTAGACCTCTAGATGTTGTTTATATTAAACAACAGGATATTATATATCTTTATGTCATGCTAGATATTGTCTAACAAACTAATTTTGTTAAGAAATTTAATTGAATAAAGTCAGCCTTGAGCTATACTGTTATAGTGGGACAGGTTTAACAAATAGAAAGCAATTCTATCAAAAATGTTGGTTAACATCAAAACTTAAATCATTATAGTTATTCACAACTTAAAATGATGAACGAATTAGATGTTGGGCAGATGATCCAATGACATTTATTGACATGTAGTTGATGAATGATGTTACTAAAGCTATACAAAATTAAACATCTACTACTATAACATGCGTTCTAACATGCAACCTCCCGCATTTGAGGCTGACGCTCTAACCACTAGCCCATCAGAGCGGTCAAAACGTGTACATTTAAATCAATACCATCCCGTGTAAGATAATGTGTACTCCACAAGCCCACACATAAATTTAAATCAGTAACATCTCTCTGAATCACATGTATGAATATGATTTCACCATGAGTCTATTGGAATAGTTTAATCACTGGCATTCAGGGTAGCGATGCCAGTACAGCGCGAGCACACCTGCAAATTTTAAATTAAGATGGCCTTGTGCGGGACACAGAATGTAAAATAAAAGCACACACAAATACTTGCTTAATTAAGTACAGTACGAGAACGTTTTGATAGAAGATTTGTTTAGGGAATGATTGGAGCAAAATATAAATTCGGACTCGGAGCAATGTTCCCTCTAAACTGAGCGAATGAGCGATCGCTCACTAATTTTCGAGACGTCGCTCACATTTTTCGGACCGTCGCTCACAAAAATTCCCGACCAGAAAAAATAATGGCTCTATATAAATTACTCTCACACCTGTCAATTTTAAGTTAAGCCACATCCGGCGACTTCCGCCACGTCTATATCGCTCTTGGTTCGGCAAATTCTTTTGAGTTCTATATTTCAAACTCAAAGTAGTGTAGTTCAGCGCTAAAATTAATTATTTTCTAACCATGTTTAAACGAGAAGCGGAAGAAAGTTCATGTAAGTCAGCGAAAAAACGTTGCATGAAATTTAAAACGGAGTGGTTAACCGAATGTTCTGTGGTAACGGACTTACCACATGGGACCGGACAACACGTGCTCCTTGGTGAAGTTTTTGAATACTCAGAGACAGATGACATGGTATTCTGCAAATTTTGCGTTAAAGCGCGATGTACTAATGAATGGACAACAGGAAAATCATGGAGCGACTGGAAAGTGGATCATTTTAAAAGACATTTGACGCAGAAATATCATACCGAAGCGATCACAAAGCTTAGAAACCAAAGTAGAGGACTGCTGAAAACCATACTAACGGAATCTGTACAAGAACGCGAAATTAGAAAAGAATTCGCTCAAAGAAAGCAGGCAACTCCTGATGAGGTAAAGGTTTTAATAGACAATGTTCTGCTGGCTGTTAAAATTAATTCCTCAATGCTATCAGTCCAGGATATTCATGATCACGTGGCTAAGTATGTTAAAATACCAGAAAGTTGGCGAAGTAAAAACTATGCCTTTGAGTTCATCAATTGTATAAATTCAACCATCAAGACTGGTAAACTGAAGGAAATTAAGCAATCAGCTTATCACACTCTGATAGTTGATGAATCCACTGACATTTCGGTGTCAAAAATGTTAATTTTATATATGAAATTTCGGAATGAAAGTGAATCAAATCACAAAACTGTGTTCGCAGGCATTATTAAAATAACATCATGCGACAGTGTGTCGATCTTAGGGGCCATTCGAAAGTTCTATTTGGAAAATGAACTGAATTTGAATCAGATGGTAATGTTTACATCGGATGGCGCATCGGTCATGCTGGGCAAACGAAATGGTGTGGCTGCTCTTTTGCGCCAGTCCATTCCACACTTATCTGAACAACATTGTGTGGCACATCGTGAGGATCTCGGCATAGATGATGCATGGAGATGCATACCCTTGATGAAGGAACTAGAAACTCTATTTCGAACCGTTTATACTATTTTTTCCCGATCGTCTGTTAAGAAGGCAAAATTTGAGGAATTTGCTAATACTGCAGAGGCTGATGCAATTTCTTTTAGACCACTTAACGAGGTCAGATGGCTCTCCAGACATTTTGCAGTGAATGCCTTGGTCAAAAACTATGATATTTTAGTGGAATACTTGCGACAAGTTGTTGAGGAAGACAACGATCCTGTTCACAAATACTGCCTGCAGAAATTAGAAAATCCAGAATATCATGTCGCAATCGTAATATTAAATGAAATTCTAGCTGAGCTAGCAGATCTGTGTAAAATTCTGCAAAGAAGTGTTCTATCAACTGTAGAGGCTTTTCAGTTTGCAAAAGCAAAAGTCATGAAACTCAGGTCACAGTATCTCGGAGATAAGCCACATTTTCATAAAAGTACACTTGATTTGCTTTCCTCATATCATTCTCCAGTGAAAACAGATTCAATTATTATGTTCATTCAGCAGACATGTGACCACATGGACCATCGATTTCCAGATGATGAATTGAAAGATTGGCTAGTGTTCGATAAAGACTGTTTCACTGCATCTGCCAATCTAGACAATTATTCGTTTGGATTTGAGCAAATCAAGAGACTCGCAGAGAAATATTGCGGTCTGCTGAGAAAAGATGGCAAATCCCTACAAGCGGATCTTTGCAACCAATATCCGGAGTTCAAAATACTGATCAAGGAAAAATTACAAATGGGAGCAGTGACAACATTTTCAGATATAGTTTCATTTACTGCCCAACAGGATCAATTCAAGGAACTATTTTCACTTTTGGACATCTGTGGCACATTCCAGGCCTCAAGTGCTGACTGCGAAAGAGGATTCAGTCTGATGAACAACATAAAGACAAAATCTAGAAATCGTCTCGAAGTTGAACATTTGGACAATTTGATGCGAATTAAATTCTTTTTAAATTCTGGACAGATGGTGGATATTGATGCGGTCTATGACTTATGGAAAACAGAAAAGAACAGAAGAGAAACTGTTTTCAAAGCCGACTAAACAGGCTTCAAGTTGAAAACTTATAATAAATTGTTTGGTATCACTTACGTCTATTTTTCAATACTTAAATTTAAGTTCTTTAAATATACATTGCTGTAATATACAAAATTGTCTAATATGCATTTAATATATACAAAATTGTCTAGTATGCATTTAGTATTTAATATTTTAAATATTTAATATTTATTTTTATTTAATACCAAAATGCACCGCTAAAACTGGTGCTCAGAAATTGCGGGTTTAAAAAATTTGTCGCTCATACGAAAAAAAAATTGCTCACTCTTGGTCACTCCTTAGAGGGAACATTGACTCGGAGAGTCTCGACTTGGAAAAAAAGTATACGATGATCTTGCAGTCGAACTACACAGACCTAAAAAAAAAAGTTCCCACGACGTAAAGTTGTCGCAAAGGCTGTAGATGATATCTGGGCAATAGATTTGGTGGATGTATCCAATCTGGCTCAGTTTAACATTGGCGTTGATGGTGCTACGAAAAGGTATTTGTTTAATGTTATAGACGTTTTTAGTAAACACGCTTTCAGTGTACCTGTTTCGGATAAGACAGGGACTTCAATGACTGATGCGCTAAAACAAATAATAACGAGTACAGAAAGAAAACCCAATAAAATCTGGACTGATCACGGATCCGAGTTTTTTAACAAAAACTTTGAGCAGTTTCTAGAACAAAATAATATAAAAAAATATGTTACAGCAAACGAAGGTAAATGCGTTGTTGTCGAGAGATTTAATCGCACGCTAAACGAGAAAATACACAAACATACGACAGCTAAAAACACCAACAGATACATCGATGACCTTTCTCAAATCGTAGGCGAAACACCGAACTATCAAAATGTCACCTAATAATGCTATTAAAAATCCGATATTAGCAAATGAAAACATGTATCGCAGACATAAATTTAAGGTTGGTGATTAAGTTAGAATTTCTTTGATAAAAAAGGTATTTGCAAAAGGATTTACTCCGAACTGGAGCGAAGAAGTATTTGTTGTTGATAAGGTACTTTTCACAATACCTATAACGTACACGTTAAAAGATCTGGCAGGGGAACCTATTGTAGGTAGTTTTTACGAACAAGAACTACAGAAAACTGAGCAGGATGTTTTCTTTATTGAAAAAGTGATTAAAAAAAGGAGATAAAAGTTTAGTCAAATGGCGTGGGTATAGCGATAAATTTAACAGCTGGATTCCAACCAAACAAATTATGATGTAATGCTATTATAAATTTCCTCATACTTTTGTTTGACAGATTTACCTTTTACTGGTTTACATAACGATATTAGATATTGTCTGCGATCGTGAGAGGTCGTCATTAGATTAAAAATCTTGACAAATATGAAATCGAATTTGATATTTTTCTGTCGGCCTGGAATTCTGATGTTTAAGAAAGGCCTGATTAGCTGCCAAAACAGTTGTTGTTCGGCAACGGTAAAATTAAATTTTATTATTGTTTTTGCAATGTAACACTTCGCGTTATATCGTTTAGTTGTTGGTCTGCTGTAATTAGATCTGTCAGCAACAGTGACTATTTCACCATCATCATCAGATTCGTTGTTATACAAAATATCATCTTCACTATAACCAACAGATTTGTCTACAAAATCTTTGGAAAATGTAATACTATGCGTGACCTTATCACAAGTATCTTCTTCGTATAATTCAGCGAGTCGTTTCATCAAGTTCATTATTATAATATATTTTTATCCAATTTGTTATTATAAGATGACTGACGAGATAAAATATCACCAAAAAGTTAATATATTAAATTACATCGAACTAGCCGAAGCGGTAAGACAATGTTTGTCGGGTTATAGTGTATATTCTGTTGACGTTATTGTAATGCAAGGTGATTCTCATAAAATATTGCTAACAGCAGCAGAAAAAAATAAAATTAATGAAAGTGCAGTAACGACGCTAAAATTTGATTGCGATGATATCATAGCATTTGCTCATCATTGCTTGACTAAAACTGAATTACAAAATATTATTGATCATCATATCTAAAACGAATTCTAGCATCGTATTCGCTTGAAAAAGTTGATTTCATTACTCCATCATCGAAACAACAGGTTTTTCTGGACATTTCAAATTAATACCATTAATATTTTGTCCTTTTCTCACATTTTCCTGTTGGGTAACTAGTTCTAGATTTTTCAATCGATTATCAGTTTGTATATTATTGATGTGATTAATAACAAGACCATTGGGTATAGATCTGTTAAACACCTCGTAAAAAGAACGATGACCATAATAACTAACTTGATCTGTCAATGTTCCTCGAACACCTACTATGATATATCCCATATTGCGTATAGTACCAAGAACCTTTTTAGTTTTTCTGTTTCTAATAATACCACGATCGTTAGCCTCGTATAAATCAAAGATCGAATACAGCTGAAACTCATCTTGTAAGGATAAGTTTTCAATGTTGTCATCAGTGACTTTACCGTTCACCAGATATACACGCTGTCCCTCTGGAATGTCATGGCAAAACAACGTGTAAATAAAATTTTTTCTAAGCATTGTAATCCTCTCGGTATTATCTCCCTTTACATTACACTGATAACCCTCTGGCGTTAATTTGCCAACAGATATTCTAGTTTTAATATTAATAACCGAACCTAATACATTTCCAGCGTACAAGTTGTATTTTGGGTGAACAGGGTGTATCTCTTGCTCACGTTCGCTTGTCAGATTTGCTGTCATTATACTATAGGTGATTTTTTTAAAAATCTCTAATTCATTTTTAGCGCATGCGCAGTGTGAGATAAATTATCAATTAAATATTATATTATAGCATAGCAATGTTACAATTGCGTGATATAGCTAAGAAGAGCCTTATGGGAGAACCTGATATAATAGCGACTGCTTTTACAGGTTTTTGACAATAGTTATAAATTTTTGATAATCAAAATGGTTTAGTACATTTTACTGCAACAAATCTTTACCACCTACTACAGACAACTGTAAAACGTGAGCTCGAAAAACACAAAAGTATCAGATTATTAGTGCAATATCATGCTATATTTTCAAAGCTACTTGTAACGAAAGAATCAACTGAAAAGGAAATTGCAGATCCTTATATGAACGCAAAATCAAGACGTGTTTTGCTTGGGACTGATCTTTTATCACTATCTGATGAAATACACGAAGATATTTGGAACAAAATAGAGGAATTCACTGAAATAGGTTCGGGTTGGAAGTTTGAAATGATCAAAATATTATTTCACTCGATGAAATATGACGCATTACGAGGTAGTTCGTACATCGACCTGCCACCAAAAATAAAAAGTAAAAGATGTTGTATAAACATCAAAAACATAGATAACAAATGTTTCCAATGGGCTGTTCTTTCTGCGCTATTTCCAGCAGAAAAACACGCTGATCGCGTTGAGAAGTATCAGTCACGTGTCTAGATTAAATTTTAAAGATATTAACTTTCCAGTGGCAGAAAATCAAATACCAAAATTTGTAAAGCAAAATAATGTTTCAATTAAAGTTTTCGGACTAGACGAAAAAGAGGATGTATATCCGAGATATATTTCAGAAAAGCTTCACAATCTACTATAAATTTACTGTTTTATAAAAAGATAATTACGTTTGGATTAAAAACTTTAACGGACTAGTTGGTAGACAGTACAATAAGGATAAGAACAAAAAGTTCTTTTGTTACCGCTGCTGCACGGTTGTACAAACAATGAAACATTACAAAATCATTTGCAGTACTGTAGTGATGTACAAAGAATAGCAATGCCATCTAAAAAGGATAGTGTGTTACAGTTTGTCCATCATAATCACAAACTAAAAATTCCTTTCGTCATATACGCTGATTTTGAGTGTTTACTTCAACCTGTACTTGGCGTAGAAAATAATCCAAATCAATCAAGTACAAGAAAAATTCAAAATCATGTTCCGTGTGGAGTAGCGTACAAGGTAGTTTGTTGTACTGATTCTAGATTATCTAAACCAATCAAATTATATCGTGGTAAAAATCCAGCTGTCTAGCTTCTCAAGCAGTTGATTAATGAAATTGATAATATTACTTATCGTTTGAAAAGAGTAACGCCAATGTTAAAATGAACGCCTCAACAAGAATCCGCTCACAAGCAAGCGGAAATTTGTTATATTTGTGAAAAAGCTTTTGACGATAACAAAAAAGTACATGACCATTGCCATTTGACTGGACAGTACCGTGGAGCGGCTGATAATCAGTGTAATTTAAAATTTCATGCTCCAGATTTTATTCCGGTTATTGTTCACAATTTTCGAGGATATGATAGCCATATTATAGTAGAAGCTTTTGGTGATCCTGATATAAAATCTCGTCTAAAACTCGATAACGTCATCAAATGCATCCCAAATAATTTTGAAAAGTACATGTCAGTTACGCTAGGTAAATTGCGTTTTATTGACAGCCTACAGTTTATGGCAGCCTCGTTAGATGAGTTAGTGAAAGGTTGTAGTAAATTTGATAACCTAAGAGACTGTTTTGGAGATAAATTTAATCTACTAGCTAAAAAAGGAGTTTTTCCATACGAATACCTCGACGACGGGAGTAAATTTGATGAAACATCTTTACCTGGCAAAAATAAATTTTACTCACAACTTAAAAACGAAAATATAACCGATGACGAGTACAGGTATACACAAGATATCTGGAAAGAGTTTGCTTGTGAGACTTTTGGTAATTATCATATTTTGTATTTGAAAACTGACGTGTTATTATTAGCAGATATTTTTGAAAGTTTTCGAGAAGTGAGTTATAATAATTATGAACTAGATCCTCGCTGGTATTATTCTGCCCCTGGGTTGTCATGGGATGCTCTGCTAAAGTTTAGTAAGGTAAGGTTAGAATTACTGACTGACGTTGATATGTTCAGTTTTATCGAAAAAGGTATCAGAGGCGGTATTAGCGTGATAACGAAAAAATATGCTGAAGCAAACAACAAATATTTGAAACAGTATAACCCTGACCTTCCTTCGAATTATATAATTTATTTAGATTGTAACAACTTGTACGGTGGTTCGATGACAGAACCAATGCCTCTTGGTGGATTTCACTGGATCACGGCTGATCGATGTCTATCTGAAAGAGAAAAAAAGATACCCGACGATGTTTCCTATTTCGTTGAAGTTGATCTTGATTATCCAAATTCGCTACGCAAATTGCATAACGATTACCCTTTCTGTGCGGAATCAATGGTCATAGATTATAGCTTGTTAACAAAAGACAACAAGCGTTAGCATCACCAAGACAACATTCTATTGTCAAGAAACTAGCACCAAATTTGCTTCATAAACGGAATTATGATTTGCATTACAAAGTTTTAAAACAAGCAGTCGATGCTGGTCTTGTGTTGAGAAATGTTCATCGTGTACTAAAATTTAATCAGTCGCCGTGGATGAGAGGTGACATTAACTAAACCACTTCAAGAAGGGCTGTAGCAAAAACAGATTTTGAGAAAAACTTCTTTAAACTGATGAACAATTCCGTTTTTGGTAAGACGATGGAGAATATTAGGAAACGCGTAGATATCGAACTAGTTAATGATGTCAATCGCAGAAACAAACTTGTGTCAGACGATGATTTTGTGAGCATGAAAATATTTAATGAAAATCTTGTTGCAATACAAAGAAGAAAACAAATCTAAAACTAAACAAGCCGATCTATGTTGGAGCTGCAGTGTTAGATTTATTAAAGTGGCTGATGTACGATTTTAATTATAATTTTGCTAAAATTCAGTGGCCGGCCAGTAGATTATTGTTTACTGATACCGATTCGCTCGAATATGAAATCGAATGCGAAGACATCTATCAGGACTTGTACAATAATCGACATCGGTTTGATCTTTCGGATTATCCACGTGACAGTAAATTTCATGACGACACAAATGAAAAGGTGATTGGTAAGTTCAAAGATGAAATGAACTCGAACGCTATCAAATATTTTATCGGATTACGCAGCAAAATATATGCCGTATTGTTAGATAATAATAAAATAACAAAAAAAACGCAAAAGGTTTGCCTCGTGATTTTGTTAAAAAGTTTATGAAATTTGATGACTACAGGTACGCGCTTGATGGAGGTGTTAGTTTTATGACAGCTATGGCAATTCGAGCGAAACATCATAAGCTTGAAACAGATGTCATTATCAAACGTGCATTGCGTAATTTTGATGACAAACGTTATTGCGAAAATGGGGTAGATACATTTGCCCTTGGGTATTGTCATTGTGACTAAAATTTTGTCTAAACTTATAAAATAATGTTTGAAAATTTGATAACGACAAATATCTACAGTAGTAAAATCAAATATCTAATGATGGACGGTAAAGAATTGAAAGTTGAATTTAATAATGAAACATTAGGTATATGTTTTAGTGGAACACGTGACAAGCTAAAACTTTCGCTCATCAGATCTGATAATAGCATGTATTTCAATTATCTCGAACAATTGTATCAAAAGTTGCTAGCGGAATTCAAAAACTTTCACAGCCCCATTAGCCAACAAAAATATACTAAACTCACAATTGATCTCGATCGGTCAAAGGTGTATTTTATCGACAAAAAATATCCTCTAAATAAACCAGAAATAAAAGATTTGTTTGAGTCCCATCGCTGTGTGAGCGGTAAAGTAAAATTTAGTATCTATAATCGTGATAATAAGGTATTTTCAATATCAACAGTTGAAACATTAATCATTAGTCACGAGGTATAAAATAATATAACTTACCTTTCTCACATTCATTCTAATGCGTAGTTTACTTTCGGCCTTGTTAACTGAAATCGCCACGTTCTAATGCGTAGTTTAATTTCTACCCTGCACAGTATATGTTATCTGATGAAAAACTTGCGGTGGACTGATAATAAAACCCGTCTTGCCGTCTTTAGAATAGTTCATGAACATTCCACGCATGCGCCTGTTCTAACAAATTCGTCAACCTCTGCTTACTTGGATGAGTCATTAATTTACATAGCATTCCTGCACCTGTTGTTTTGTAACAATACAAAATACCTGTCTGCACCTGTTGTTTTGTAAAATACCTTTTGTTAACTTACCTGTATAGTATAAGGAAGTTTATCTGAATACCGATCATGTACATAACTCTCTACCTGGATTCATTAACACTGTAATAACAGAGAAGGGGGTGGGTTAGAAACCTTAGTAATACTTTTGGAAAAAAGGGGTGGGGGATAGTTTAGGACTATAATTTTTACTTGTTTGGAGGGGTAAAAACAAGGTTTGGGCTGAAAACCTGTTTTCCCCTACTACTCATATCCATGACACATGACCGTTTGAGACAGCCTAGGGACATTACCATGGGTCATATCATTCATGCATAACCATGTGACACAGTCCAGATACATAACCATGGGTCAAATCCCTAGAACATAACCTTGAGACACATCCCAGAAACATTACTATTGGTTACATTCCTGGTACCTGACCTTGTGAGACAGCCTATGGACATTACCATGGGTCATATCCTTGATGCATAACCAGGTGACACAGTCCAGAGACATAACCATGGGTCACAACACTGGAACATAACCATGTGACACATTACTGGAGCATAACAATGTGACACAGCCCAGAGACATCACCATAAGACACATCCCTGAAACATAACCATGTGACACAGCCCAGAGACATCACCATGGAGTCATGCCTTCATTAAAGATTACAATTACACATCTGTGACCTTGAGCATGGTAGATTGCTATACCCATGTGGGAAAAAATTTACCATTCATTTTTTGTTTTCTTTCCATGTGCAGTCTTGTTTATTATATTATAAATATGGTCTTAAAATGTTTAATGAAAAGAGGGAGAACACAAAAAGAGTAATAAAATTCAAAAATAATTTATTTCACTTGAATACGAGTGAAGTTATAAAAATGAGAATTTATGGTATTGTCAATTAAATACCAAATAATCCTAAAATTACGAACACAATTCCTAATGAATAAAATTATCCTTTGGTGAGAATACAAATAATTTCCAATCTTGAAGGTGTTGATTTGCCTGTATAGTGTTTTTTCCCCAGTAAACAAGATTATATAAAACATGAAAGACATGAAGGAAGAATTTGTAAAAAGACCTAATGTTTATTTCTAGAAAAAAAAGATAATTATAGTTAGAAGGTCTGTAACTAAAATTATAATAAAGAAAACAATGTCCTTGACTCAAACCAAGATAAAAATCCTAATAATTATCCTTTACAGGTAAAAGGTAGGCAATGTTGTTTACAGAACTGTCACTGACTTTGGCGAAGTTCAGTTACTACATAAATTTTGCATTATCTATATCATATAATAAATAAAAAGGCAAAACAAACAATTCATGTGTAATACAGATAACAACACGACTTTCACTTTCCTCAGTGTTTGACATTATCCTGTATAACATGTTTAAAATATTAACAAATTTCATATTTGTATCAAGTCATCCTTTTTATTGTTTGTAATATTAACACAATATATGATATGTACTGAATATCATTTGGTCAGCCTTGTTTGTAATTTTAACACAGGCAGTATCAAAAGTAATGTAATGTAAACACAATATGTCATGTGTACATTGTCAATATCATATGTACTGCATGTCTTCATGCTAATGTCATATTTATAGCATGTCATCCTGTTAATCCAGTTTGTCATACACTGTATGTGATATGTACTGCACATTATTTTGTCAGTATAATATGTATTGCATGTCATCTATGTCAATTCTATTGGTAATACAAATAAAATATGTCATATTATTGCATGTCATTCTGTCAATGTTGTGTATCATTCATGTCATCCTGTCAATGTCATATAATATGCATGTGATCCTGTTAATCATGTTTGTAATACAAACACAGTATATCATATGTACTGCATGTAATTCTTTGAGTGTCTTATATAATGCATGGCATTTTGTCCATTCTGTTTGTTAAACAATATATCATATGTACTGCATGTCACCCTGCCAATGTCATATGTACTGCATGTCACCTTGTCACTGTCATATGTACTGCATGTCATCAATGTCAGTCTTATTTGTAATACAAACTTAATATGTCATATGTACAGCATGTAATTCTTTCAGTGACTTATATAATGCATGGCATCCTTTCCATTCTGTTTGTTAAGCAATGTATCATATGTACTGCATGTCACCTTGCCAATGTCATATGTACTGCATGTCACCGTGTCAATGTCATATATACTGCATGTCACCCTGTCAATGTCATATGTACTGCATGTCACCCTGTCAATGTTTTATGTACTGCATGTCATACTGTCAATGTCATATGTGCTGCATGTCATTTATATCAATCCAGTTTGTAATACTAACATAATGTATCATATTTACTACATGTCATCCTGTCAATGTCGTATGTACTGCAGGTCATCCTGTCAAAGTCATATATACTGCATGTCATCCTGTCAATTCTGTTGTAATACAAACACAATATGTCATATGCACTGACATATTCTGTCAATTATGTTTTTGATATTAACAAAACATGTCACATGTACTGGATATTATCATGTCAATCTGGTTTATAATGTAACACAATATAGAATGTGTGTTGCATGCAATTCTGTGTATCCTGTTTGTAATATTAACACAATATTTGATATCTACTTCATGTCGTCCAGTCAATGTCATGTACTGCATATCATCCTTTTGTTATGTATATGTAATTTAATTATTTGTGTATATTTAAATTTTATATTTTTTTTCATTGCATGTTATTGTAATGATATCTTCATTCACTAGATTTGACATTTTCCCACAAAATTCAGTTTGTTTTGACCTCATAAACAATCTGTAGTTTGAAACTTTGTATCTTTTGCTGACGTAGATTCGGCGTCAGTTTTAGGTCTGTAGTAAAGAAGTTTTTATTTGTTTTTCTAATTAGTACATGGCTTATGTGATATATGACATATGATATTACTACGTCTCTTGAAAGGAAATGATAACGAGACCCTATCATGTGGTTCATTTTTGCGTTTTAGCTGGAGTTAAAGTGACGTATCGTATTGTGTTTCAGTCATTCGTAATTCACACCTATCGGCTCAAAGGTATTATTTTGTTGTTGCTAGTTTGATTTGCTTTTTTTCTTTTTAGGAGATAATAATTTATTTTCACTGGAGACTTTATCCAGTGATCATCCGAATTCTTGCACAAAGGCATATACTGAAAATTCTCTGTAATTCTAAATCCGGAATATTATTCATGAGTAATAAAATTCAACAAAAATGAGACGACAGCACAAAAGAGAATATAGAAGATATCATCGCCTTCTATCTTGGAACTTCTACGGAATTCGAATTTTGATTCATTTAGAACTTTTTTAGTGATATGACTTATATTATTAATTCTAGGATTAATTTTGCATTAGATTCACAAACCGTTAAGTCCTTTTCATTTTACCTTGTTTTCTCGGCAAATAAAATATTTTGTTAAACTGTACGAAGGTTATTGGCTTCACTTTTTTCTTTCTTTTGCTCGAGCCTAGACACGTAACACTGTCAATGCCATGTGTACTACGTGCCATTCATGTGTATCCTGTTTATAATATTTGCACAATATACCATATATTTTGCACGTCATCTTGTCAAACCTATATGCAATATTAACAAAATGTTTCATGTTTATTAATGTGTGAAAGGAATTAAAACTAGTGATTATTTTACAAAATATTCATTAGATTTTATTCCAGTCCTGTAATAATGCAGATTTTCCTTAAAATAGAAAGCACCTCCAGAAAGTTTGTTGTTGAGTAGAAAACGCTCAGAGTTTTCCCAAATTCAGAAGACTTGACTCAGGTTGCATATCTTGCAAATTTGATGCATACAATTATGCAATTTTGTCTCTCACCTTTCAAAGAGATACATGTGCAAAATTAATGCCTTATAGTCTATGCCTTAATCTGCGATGATACAGAGTCATGATAATGAACCATGCAACAATATTTCTGTCAATATAGGCTGTCAATATAGGCTGAAATAATTTATTGTATAATTTTCCTCTCAAAATTTCCTACTCCAAAAGGTCTCCTCTATCTTTATTCCCATCTTTGAAATCATATTGTCTGCTCTTACAATATAATGTGCTTCCTATTTAGGAGTTTATACCATGTGATAATTGAAGCAGTGCTAGTCTTTTTTTGTAGAGTATGGTAACTTTAATATATCAACCACATTATACAATCTTATATGATTGAAGTAATGTAATTTGTTTTTAAAAAAGTTAAATTTGTATAGGTTAAGATAACTTTAATATAACATTCACATTCATTAAGTTCTAAACTAAATTCCATCTTTTGTTTTTTTTCGCATACACATCCCATTATAGAGATATTGAAGGCATAAAACTGGTTATAACAGATTACATATAATAATTATATGGTAATTAGTGGTTTTAAGATTAGACATAAAATACACACTATAACTTTATGAATTGTTGACAATGAGTAAAATGTATGACCTATTTATTATTTATCTTCCTGTGTCACACACACACACACACACACACACACACACACACACACACACACCTGGTTTACTCAGAGTAAATACAAAAGTAAACAGTGACAACTATAGCCCAACGTTTGTTTAACAAAAAGCATCATAAATAATGTTCGTTTGTAGAGAAAAAAACTTAAGAAGCAATCTGACTTATGATTCAGTTTCTCAAAATAAATTAGGCCTGTGAATTAATCCACAGTAGATCATGTGACCTCAAACCATAATTATTTTTCATGTATGTTATGCATAAGCATTGAACACAACACCACATTTACCATAACTGAATGACCTTTATTGTTTATTGATATACATTATTCCTACCTTTTTTTCCATAAATCTTGGAAAACTTAATCATAATTTGACTGGGTATTTTTGTTCTTTTTTGCGTGCATCAATAACGTAAACAAACTAACAAAGAGGAAGTAACCAGAATGCACCTGCTTGATCCAGGAAGCAAAAATATTTGACATCCTACTGTTTTCGTTCAACAGCGACTGCTTTCGCGACATAGTGGATAGGACGTCCGCCTTGAATGCTGGTGGTCGTAGAGTGAAAACCCCAGCCGAATCATACCAAAGATGTGTAAAAATAGAGCTAACAGCTGCCTTGCTGGGCACTCAGCATTAAGAGATTAGTGTTAGGACTAATCAGCCTGGTGTCAAGATCATGTCACTTGGTGGGACATGATGCTACATGTCTGCTGCAAGATGCCTGTGTGCTATACATCGCTGTAAACTGTAACACTGCAGACATCGTAGCGATATGACTGAAAAAGTGTTAAAGCTACGTTAACAACCAAAACCACACACACACACGCACGAACGCACACAGTTAATCACGTGTAGCGCAGGACTAAAACTTTTGTTGCCATTTGAAACGATGTACTGTTTTTGTTGATAAGACTGAGTAATGAGGTGTATGGTGCCGTTTAAAGGTTTGATGCCCCTACAAGTGAAAAATTCAATTTGCAATAACTTTTTCATTTATTACAATTTATTCATGCAGTAAAATTTGATTTGAAATTCAGAATAATTGATAGCAGATGATTTTTTTAAAATAAAAGTCATCATAATAGTTGTCATTGTTGTTGTTGTTGTTGTTGTTGTCGGGCTTAACGCCATTTTTCAGAACACGATAGGCTATACATGGCAGCCAGTATTAATGGTGGAGGAAGAAACCGGGAAAAGAATCGGAAGCTATAGGCAAGTTTTCTCACATATCCAATTTCGCCGAATCCAAGACTCGAACCCACGCAGTTAGAGGTGAGATGGCAGCGCTATAGACCACTAGGCCAATCACCTCTTCACACCTCATAATAGTGAATGTCATTTATAAAAGTACTACCAAGTTGGTAAAATTTTTAAAATAATTTAAGTTTAAATTTTTAGCCGCTTGTTAAATTAAAGGCCATAAACTGTTAAGTGTTCGATTGAACAGTTGATATATTTGCTAAGCACAACGAGTGGTCATATAGGGTCATGACAGTTTCCTTCAGAATTACAGATAATACACAATAATCTAAGTCTTCAGTTACTGGAATTTGTAATAAACAATTACTAACACTTTCCATATGGTCGTTGCACTGTGCCAGGATAACGACTGTCATATAGTCATTGCATGGTGTTCCGACAACACGTGCCATATGGTCGTGTACGAATAACGACGTTATATGGTGTCCGGATAATATTGGCCATATGGCCGTTGCCTGGTTTCAGGATAACACTTGCGATATGTTCGTTGCATGGTGTTAGGATATCAAATACCATATGGTCTTTGCATGGTGTCCGAATAACATTGTTCATATGTTCGTTACATGGTGTCGGGATAACACTTGACATATTGTCGTTGCATGGTGTCATGACAACACCGGCCATTTGATTGTGGGATGGTGTCAGGACATTTTCGATATGGTCAAGGCATGGAGTTATAAATGTGCTTATTTGTCAGGGTATCTGAAAGGATACTGACGATTACATATAAACATGGGAACCGCAGCAAGGTTTGTCAGATTATTGCCGAGTTTAGTACTAATTGTGACAATAGAAGGTGACCAAAATAGAATACAAGTACAGTTCCAGGGAGATAATAATCCCTGGAAAAAGGGAATTACCCATGGCAATGAAGAGTAACCCACTGATTCTGTTTCATCACAGCCCAAGATAGTTGCCAGAATGAGTGAAGGTGAGTTTCCTTAAGTGGCCATTAAGGGGGCCCAGGTCAAACAACACTTTTTAATTTTATAAAAGAAAAATTTTGTTTCAACAAGAACTAGGAGAGGCCCAGGAAGTTTTTTACCCCAGGGCCCGTGGTTGATCTCTGCGGACCTGGTAGTCTGTTCCTGGTACCAAATCATATCTAAACAAAGATGACAGAATGTCAGGTCTTTGGTGGTGCGCGCGCGCACGCGCGCGTGTGTGTGCGAGTGTGTGTGTGTGCGTGTGTGTTTGATTTGGATTTTTAACGTAGCTTTAGCAATTTTTCAGTCATATCGCTAAAATGTCGGCAGTGTAGCAGTTTGGAGTGATGTCTAGCACTGGGGTATCATGCTACAGACATGCGGCATTATATTTCCACCCATATTAGGTTTTATAAAGTTCAACTAACTATATTTTTCCCAAGAGTGCAAAGTAAAAATTCGAAAGACACAGTATTGTGAATTAATCCCAAATTATCCTAAATGTTCTATCACAAGTCCACATAGTATAGCATATCCTGGATTATTTACAATATTGAATGTCCATATGCACCAGTAGCTTTGAATGTGCTGATGTTTAAATAGTATTTTGGTGTTTCACAAGGATGTAATCTTGAATTTAGTTAAATTGCTTTAGAGATTTTTTTTGGGTAAATCCTGTTCCAAAATTTCTTTACTATCGTCTAATGGCGAACGCTGCATTTTTATTTCAAGAAAAATAAAGAAGAGGAAAAATATTCAGATCATAAATTTTTGAAATAAAGAAAAGATATTTACCTTAGTTTCCAATTCTAGTGAGATGACATTGGAAACAGCCCTTCATCATCGTCGCTAGCCATAGTTCCTTTATCATAACCCTCTCGACACTTTGGCGGATCGATCAGATATTTCATGCTTCGAGTCAGATTGTTGTATGGGGATGTCGGGAAAGCCACCGCATCTAAGTAAAATCAACTTGTTCAGATCTGATCATCTTTCTATATGATTGAGAGAAGGTGAAAAACTGGAATGGATTCATCAATAAGCAGTTTTTTTTTTGTTTTTTTTTTTATAGATAACCACTGTTAGTGATTTTGATTAGCTGACGTTACATACATAGGGGGCACCTATGATATTCAATAAATATCACTAGGAACAAACAATGGAGTATCTTATCGATCTGCCAAGTAGTAGACGTGGTTTTCATATCGGATTCTTCGCTAGCGAAGATGTCAATTCATTTGTATAAGAGACTGATATCTTTTTAATAATTCGCCGTTAACATGGTCAACAGTTTACTTAAAATATCGAAACTTGGCTGCCATACTTGTGGCGCTCTACAGTTTCGTATTTAGCATAGGGTTAGAATTGTAAAGAAAAAGAGTTTCCCCGGGTTTCCTCACTAGTTATACTGGCTTTTTAAAAAAGACTTTGTATATCTTAGGAATTATTCAAAGAACCGTCAATTCCCTTTATTTTGATGTATGACTGATGGGTGTAATATGGGTTAGAGAGTATACAGCTTGGCTTTACTCCAGATGTGCACCTTTCCAAAGAGTGCTAGCTCTACTTGCTCATTTTCACTTTTCGAACTTCAAAGATAAATTGTAAAAAATAGAGCCGATAACTTTCTTTTACATTTTATGTATTTGGTAATTCATTCATTGCACTTTTAGAAGGTGGCATTGCCTAGTTAAGCAAATTTTATTTTCCATATTTTAATAGCTGCCAAGAATAGTGTACTTTAGACAAATTTAGGTTGATTTTTAAGCATAAGGGAGCAGTCATTTTAGTTAGCAGTGTCCTAAGATCATTTAAAATTTCCAAAAGTACAATATCCAAAGAAATGTCAGCCACATTACATGAAAGTAGCATATAGGTATGCCAACATTTTTTCCATTATGCATGTTTAAAATGTAAACAACTTCAACTTACATACATCACTCTCTTTAAGGTACATAGTAACTGGTGAGCGCCACCATTACAAGGTGTCTCAGTAAGGTTTATGACATTGCACATCTGGCTGTTTTAGGAATGAGTCATTACGCGTTCAGTTACATAATAACCTCCCTACCCAAATACTACACAATTATTTGCATCTCTCACCTTATTTATTCAGCTAATTCTGAACTAAATCACGATTGCTTACGTAACGACAACCCGAACAAGAGACTGTACTTTGCAAGGAAAAAGTACAGCACATATGAAACGTCATGAGTTTTGTGACGTAATGATATGCAGTATATCAAATTTGCGTTGTTTCTGCCATTTTTGAAAATATTTTACTTCAATGAAACATTTTTGTTACGAGAATGGACACAATTAGACGAGAACCTGCTGCTCAAAATGGTAAGAGATCTAACAATTCATATACTTTTTACTGATACCTATAAAAAGGCTGCTGAATCAATTATTTAAAACATAAATGCTTAATAAACGCGAGGATTTGGAAGCTGCACTCTTGTCGATGGTCGCTTAATTGATATATTTGTATATAATGCATGATACAATAATTTTTAGTTACTTCACTGCTGTAGTTTATGGAATAATGAAGGTGTATTCAGAACCTCTTAAACAAGACATTGATAACATCGCAAAGTCCTGAAGTTTTCGAAACCATATTGCCACTGGAAAATTGCGTAGGTAAATATATAATCTGGATCAAATTTTAACCCAACTCGACCCCCACCCCACACCCCAGTTGAAATGGATGTGACAAAAACGTGCTATTTTGATCATTCTTCTTTCACGTAAAAACATTTTAAAACAAATTCAAGGAATGTATGCATCCGGTATGTACATGGGTCGATAAAATCACACCGCATATAACATACAAAGATATTATTTTATAGCATGGTAGACATATACGTATACAATCAAACCTAAAATTACACTTTATCCCTTGATGTAACTTAGAATCGTTCTGAAGAACGACTGTTCACATGGGCTGATTAGAAAATGAGAGGGATGAAGCTGGCATGCATAGTTTCCCCATCCCTCTTTTTACCTGAAATATAATCAGCAACAAATCCTAGTCTCCATCACGATTACGTCTCAAAGCTCCCTCTACAAACTTTTACGCCAGCCCTCACTCCCACCGTTCTGAAACATATTTTTGGACCTGTCATTGGTTCTGCTCCTTTGACTTTTTCCAGTAGAGAGAGAGAGAGAGAGAGAGAGAGAGAGAGAGAGAGAGAGAGAGAGAGAGAGAGAGAGAGAGAGAGAGAGAGAGAGAGAGAGAGAGAGAGAGAGAGAGAGAGAGAGAGGGTGGTGGCAGAATATACAAATTACTGGCTAATACATTAGGTACTACAAAATAAAAGATATTCACAGCTTTCAAAATTCTTTAGATTGTCGATCTGGTGTTTGACATAATTTTTCTTCACAGTATCCAAAAGGCTTAAATTATCCATTTTTTTCTATGTAAGAAAACTGTTAAAAATTACTGGCAAATATCCTCTTTATTTGTGTTTTAATCAGATTTTCACATCAAATATTAGATTTTAGTTATTTTTCTCAGTAGATACCAGTGTGATTGGAGACGTTTCCAACGTTACCGTTCCCGAGTGGATGAAACGTCTTGATGAAAGAATCAATGAGGCACAGGAAAATCTTTCAGAACTACGAAAGGGAACGCAAGAACTGTCGCAAGGATTCGCCGAAACTGATCGACAGCTTTATTCATCTAAGCGGATGTTTCAAGCGCTTGACAAACAAGCTGCAGAGAGATTACAGCGCCTGGACGAAATGATTTACCTTAACAGACTCATTAACCATTTGGAGACGGCCAGTCAGCAGATGATCCTAGTTCCCGTACATGTTACAAGGGAAAAAGTAAATGCCATGGCCGACACGAGAGAGAGCTGTGTTTGAATAAAATTATTTTAGTAATTCCAATAAATTTCATGGTGCTGTGTTTTTAGTATATTTCCATCTTTATAGATTGAAAGTATGCATTCGTGTGTCTCGTCGAATGCATTATTTCAAGTCCCACAAGAGCATCAAATACTAAATTATGGATTTGTTGGTCACTGTGATTTCAGGTGTAATCCATACTGTATCCTTAATGCTAATGCCCCTACAATTTTATCAGAGTATAAGATATGTTGCGACCCACCCCAACGACCATATCATATTCACGGATGAATGCAATTCATATTTAAGTTTTCTTTTGACCTTTCAGCTGTATGGCTACTAAAGCCTTCTTACATTCCAATTATCTCTTATCTTTGCTGTCATTCCGATAAATGCCGATAGTTTACTTGTCTCAAATCTAGGACGCTACTTAGTGTACGCGATCACGTAGCGAACGTTCTTAAGTCACGTACCAAACTTCTGCTATATATATAGATATATATATATATATATATATATATATATATATATATATATATATATATATATATATATATATATATATATATATATATATATATATATATATATATATATATATATATATATAAGGCCTACACGACCAACAGTCTCATTATTGTTGACAGAATTGATGTGGACTTACGCTTTGGCACTCTCCTTGGTCATCGCAGGTACTTATGATTTGTCTACTTTTTAATTACGTGACTTGCTTCAAGTATGCTTCATTTTATAAGCAGGGAATATCTGTTAATCAAGCTTTAATTTCGGATACAGCACATTTCACTAATCATTGAAATCGTTTTGCTTACACAAATATTCCTACGTGATCATTTAAACTTTATTGATAAAAAAGAAACACAAAGTCGCCATTGTTTATAACATTTCCTCCGTGAAATCATTGCAAATCATTTTAGAACACGTGAATACAAATCAGCTTAATTTACGAGTGAAATTTTATTTGGAATTATTCTAAAAAAATGTTTACTTGTTTCTTTAGCTCCTGCAGCAGACATGATTTCGAACAGTAGTGGGAAAATTTTGAAAATGACTTTATTCTAAATTCAATTACGGTTACTTACGACTTATTCAATAAACTTCAAAACATTAACGAGGTCTGAGTGGCTTAGTGGTCTAAAGAGCTCTCTCTCTCTCTCTCTCTCTCTCTCTCTCTCTCTCTCTCTCTCTCTCTCTCTCTCTCTCTCTCTCTCTCTCTCTCTCTCTCTCTCTCTCTCTCACGCATCACTACCATCTCACCTCTGCGTTTATTCGAGTCTAAGTTTCGGCGAATGTGGATATGCGAGAAAGCTTGCCAATTGCTTCTCGTGCGTCGGTGGTTCTTTCCGTGGATTTCCCGGTTTCTTCCTCCACCATTAATACTAGGCGCCATATATAGCCTATTGTGTGCCGAAAAATGGCGTTAAGCCAAACAACAACAACAAAAAAAAACATAAACAGACTTTATCAAAAAGTGTGTTTGTCCTTATCGCTTAAATTTTTGAAAGATTGTACAGTCAGATAACATACAATCTGATCACATTTATTACTTGTGAATATTGCTACTTTTATTCCTGGTTATAGCAAGCAATTGTTTGATTTTGCATATGATGTACAGATTTTAAAAACATAAAAGTAATACACAGTTCACTGAAGCACATGCATATATTTTCAACATATTTAAAGAACACAAATATTGCGGCTTTTCGTTCCGGTTGTCAAACCGCGCCACGAAGCACATGCAACCAGGAAAGGGTCAATTTTTTTGTAGAACTTTGTACTTAGCATAATGCCCAAGTGAACCCTAATCCCACTGCATATACGAGACTGCTCTCTCTCTCTCTCTCTCTCTCTCTCTCTCTCTCTCTCTCTCTCTCTCTCTCTCTCTCTCTCTCTCTCTCTCTCTCTCTCTCTCTCTCTCTTCCTTTGATACTACCTATCTAACATATGTGAACACTATAAAAGGCCAAATGCACCTACAATTTAATGACCTTTATCTTTCTTACTTGGTCACAAGCACTCGTAACAAATGTTTCCTACCTTTCGTAACATGAGAGAGCGAGAGAAAAAAACGATGATGATGATGAATGACGATAACGACGACGACGACGAAGAAGAAGAAGAACAAGAAGAAGATGATGATGATGATGATGATGTCGAAACAAAATCTATTTACTTAATGTATGCGATGTTGAAAAAAAACTTACATCAACCGATCAAAATTGCCATGGTGATAAGTCAATTTCAGTTCTACGATACTTGACGACATACATGACGTTGATTTCAGTGCAGCTTATGGTTAATATTTGACAACAGCGCGAATGAAGCATCGCCACCGTCTTCCTTAATAATAACATAATGTACGTGGGTCATTTTTTAAATTAAGCAACACACCTTTTGACAGGCCGAATAACGATTTGTTTACAGCATCACCTTACATATGCCAGTTTCCTATGTTTTCATTCAGTAAGTTCCTAAGCTACCTTCTTGTTGCAATTATTATTATTATTATTATTATTATTATTATTATTATTATTATTATTATTATTATTATTATTATTATTATTATTATTATTTCAGATATGATTATTGTAGTGGTTGCCATGCATACTTTTACTTGGATGGAAAGAGGTTGACTGAATTTCAACGCCATAACGCTGGAAATATATTCATACCTCCAGCCGTGTAAAACTAGGGGAGATGACCACTGGCATTCCTATCCGCTAGAAGAGTTGTAGTTATCCCCTCTTTCATTGTTTCGTGCATTACTGAATTGATCATTGAGAAAAATGATAGCGTGATGGCATTGAGAAAAATGATAGTGTGATGGCATATTGTTCTTCATTAAGTATATTTTGTTTTGTTTAGGATGTGCATTATCTCAGCGTCAGTATCTTAGTTCAAATCTCGCTTTCCATTACTTTTGCATGTATGTATGTATGTAGGTAGGTAGGTAGGTAGGTAGGTAGGTAGGTAGGTAGGTATGTATGCAGGCAGACAGGCATGTAGGTAGATCGGTAAGAACGTAGGTATCTCAGTAGGTAAGTATGTATGCAGGTATCTATGTAAGCATTGTTGGCTTGCATCCTGTTTAATGGAATCAAGTGCTGGAATATCTTAGACACGACAATTCCCAGGTAGACATTTTTAAAATAATTCGGAAGAGAGTTTGTGCTGATCAAAAAGCTACTTAAATCTATTTTAATTTATAATAAAATCATTACAGTGGAATTTGTGCTTGTATGAATCAATCAGCGGTTTCTATTCTATATATATATATATATATATATATATATATATATATATATATATATATATATATATATATATATATATATATATATAAACGTATTTAAAAGAACTGTTTTCAAACTACATTCAATATTACTTGTCGTGACAGGTACCACATTCGGTACTCTTTTATATGATAGGGTGTACTTTCAATTTCCGTTTATATGATAGTGGCTACTTTCTAGTTCCGTTTATATGATACGGTTTCCTTTATGTTGCCATTTATATGATAGGAACTACTTTCAATTTTTGTTTAAATAAAAGTAACCCCTTTCAAGTTTTATTTATATGAAATGGACTACTTTTGACATTTATTTAGGTGATGAAGATTGCTCTACGGTAACGTTTTTTCGTAGTGAAGTTGATTTGGTTTAGGGGATCGACCAAACTCCTTTTTTTGAGCAAGTATAAATACACTTCAGTATGAAAGTAAAGAAATATTTTCCCACTTTATACAAAATAAACGGGTTATTTAAGCTTATCAAAATGCACAGATCCATTACTGGCAGTCTCGAAACCCTCTATTACACCACAGACGTCTTGACAGTATGCTTGTATTCCGCTGTGCTTCTTCCCTTTTGAAGCACGTATCCGTTGGTTCTGTGTTCGATCTCCAGTTCCGACATATGCGTGGATATATCGAAACTCAAATAGAATCTTCTATCGTTTGTCTTTTATTTCCATCATTAAACATTAAAGTATATATATATATATATATATATATATATATATATATATATATATATATATATATATATATATATATATATATATATACACACACACACACACACACACACACACACACACACACACACACACACAATTGTTGGATAGGGTTCTGCGTATGACCCAAGCCTCTGCCACCAATAGGCTACATTTTACCGGTTCTTTTTAAACTTCATAAATACTCTAGTCGTGCACTTAGTTGTCGTTTAAATTCTTTTAAAGTAAATTATATCGTTTGGTTTAGCATTCGATTTATTTTAGGTAAAGGTGTTGTGGTAAAAACAGATATCCATGTACATGTTTGCCACTAGGACCAATAATAAGCTAACAGCTGAATTCCTCAAATGCTGCTCCAGTTGCTGAAATGTTAATTATATTTTAATTATATTTTAAAAAATTTCGTGGTTGAAATATTTGATGAAATCCAGTGAACGAAATATTCTTTCACACTCAGCAGTGGCGGGCTGATAACAAATGTGCTTTAATTTGCTTTAATTGATATTTGTTTTAATTAACATTTTCTTTAGTTAACATGATTTGTAATGCTTTGCAGAATATGCTGGTGCTAATGAAGACTGGCAGTATGTTTTTCCTTCTTGAAAATGACTTGCAAGATGATTGACTAGAACCAAACTGCAAGTCTTCCTTTCTATATTTCACCAGTACACATAAAGTTGCAGAGATATACACTGGTTGAATTTCCAACCTGTGACAGATTGTGATATAGTTTACAATATGAACCTACAAGCCATCATTTATTTCCTAAGTCAGTTTATTCATGCCAGTAATAACAATCAACAAAATGCGGCTTAAAATTTCTCAGTCTTTTATATATGTCATATATGACATTTATTTGATGCCATAGATTCAGACTTGTGTCTCTTTGCAGACATATTTACTTCTGAAACTCAGACGTAGTCTTGCATTTTATCCTTCATCACTGACATGCAATTTCTTGGTCCTAATATACCTTGTTACAGTCCTTGAATTTTTTTAAAGCAAACTAATTTTATCCACAGAGTGAATGTCAACTTGCTTGAAAACTAATTCTAAAGTGATCGCAGCATTCATTTTGTCATTTAAATACATAGATAGCTCATTATCAGCGTAATTACTTTGCTTTAAAACCTAATATCGCATGTAGAAGTTAATCACCTGCATTAAACGTCAGCAGTTAAAGAATCAGTACTGGCATTTAGTCTAGATATGAAGAAAATCAACACTAGCGTATGTTAAGTTCCTTTCATTAATTTATTACACTTACTTCTTGGATTAAAACCTGAGCTGGCCCCTCTGGTAGCCTAAGTGTTCAGAATGTTCTCCTTGGATGTGAGAGATCGCTTGCTCTAACCCCAGCCGAGTCCTACCAATGACTTAACAAAATCTTACTATCAACTGCCTGGCTTGACCGTCAGCGTTAACAGGTTAGTATTAGGACTGGTCGGGCTAGTGTCAAGATAAAGTACTGGGTGGGACATAATATTACATGTCTGCGACATAATTCCCCAGTGCTGGACATCGTTATAAAGCCACAATGTATCCAGAGCGTTTTGACTGAAATTTGTTAAAGCTACGTTAACAAATCCAAATCACACACACGCGCTCACGCTCACATGCACGGACAGACATTATGAATAAACTGTTCGTGACGGATCTGGATTCGTTAACAAAGCCAATTAAAACACCGTTAATTAATCAGACCAGCTTAAGGAATCACGGTATTAATTCAGTTCCTATAGTAAACCTATGCAAACACCATTATATTAAAAATTTAATAACTTAAAATTTTGGAGTGCTGATGACCAAATTTATATTAATCAGTATAGATGAAACCTGAAAGTAAGAATTGTGCAGAGGAAAGGATATGAGCCGCGGCATTTTCTGGAGCTGCATATGTTTGAAACATGTGCTTTCAATTCCACACTATCGTGACAGGTGCTAAGTTTAGTAATGAGAGTTCCAAACTCAAGACTATTAAAGAACTGAAATTTCATCAATAAAACATTTTATATATTTTTATCTGCTTTCAACTATCATAAAGTCTCAAAAGATTTTTTTTTTTCTAAATCATAACATACATTATTAACCAATCTTGGTCACCCTAACCTCTATATACTCTATTTAAAGTTCACCCATTTCTAGGCTGGTTCCCATTCTTCAATACAATCAGTTACTTTTGTCCTTAATTGTCTGGCTATATTTTATTTGGTCGCTTACCGCAATTCCAATCACACGGTAGAAAAACGTGCCACATTAAACCGATATAATAGACCAGGTTTAATACACGATACAAATATATCCAAGGAAAATTAGGTAGGATCTAGCGTTTTCTTGACTTCCAAATGGCGTGACAGGATATATAAATATAGATAGAGTGATCAAATCACAAAAATAAAACGTGCATCAGACTTGTAAATTGGAAACTTTTACTTGCTAGACTTCGAAAATGGGAAGTAAGGGACGTCTAGCTTATGGATTATATATATAGTTTAATATAAAACAATACTATCATTAAGGTTAGAGAAATTAAATTCATATTCTACCGAGTTTCGAACCCAGGTCCGCGAGTAAATGGCACCCATCGCCTTGCCTGCACGCATCAACCCATATACCGTCACGACTAAGCACGCATCACCAAAAAAATGATGGCACTCAATCGTTGTTATATAAGCTCGTGCGTAGCAGACACACTCGCATGACGACCTAGTAATTAATTCTCATATAAACACGCAGTCCTTCCAGATTCCTACATACATACATACATACATACATACATACATACATACATACATACATACATACATACATACATACATACATACATACATACATACATACATACATACATACATACATACATACATACATACATACATACATATAGCGAATAACAGTTCTTTCAAGTGCACTCGATCCAGTAAGGGATCATGTGTGTCAGAGACTAAATAAGATAAATAAACTGACATCAATCAGTGCAAAACTAGTATCTAACTAGCCTGGCATTAGAGCTTTCTTCATTACTTTAAGGATATAACATATTTTCCAGCATGCGCAACAGGTTCAAATAAAGTAGTCGAATTATAATATATTTAAATGTTTCTTTCCGGTAGAAACCGTCATGTAAAGGTTTGCAAACAGCAGTTTTGCTGTTTTATTTGCTTATATGTTTTGTATTTAGCTTTGAAAAGACACAGTAAGAGTCTAATGTTCTTAGGCTAGTAAGATACTAGTTTTGCAATGTTTGTTGTCAGTTTATTGCATTTACACACACACACACACACACACACACACACACACACACACACACACACACACACACACACACAATCCATGCCACGCGTAAAGTCACCTATTGATCAACTCTCATCCTACATCACTAATGCCCACACGGACACGGACTCATCACCCGAGAATGCGATGGTACGAGGTCTTAGATAAGTACTCGAGGTCCATGAAAATTCACTCGCCAATCAAATGGATTTTAATGCTCAGCTGATCTAGCTTGTTCATCCGTCAATGTAAATCATAGGCATGACTAAACAAACTTACCCAACCTGCTTCGTAGAGGAAGTAGGTCACGCCTGCGCTAACCTGTTAGCTTCGAATGAATTGTCACTAACTCGTGATATTTTGTTGCTGTCACTAGAACTCATTTGCTTGATAAATGGATTTCATTGCACAACTTAACTAGCTTGAAGCGAATTATGATTTTCTAAACAATTACTTGAGTTTATATTGGTGATGTTTTTGTTGTTGGGTTGAACGCCATTTTTCAGCACTATATAGGCTATACATGGCGGCCAGTATTAATGGTGGAGGAAGAAGCCTGGAAAACCCAGGGAAGAACCAGTGACCCACAAGAAGCTACTGGCAGGCTTTCTCACTTACCCACGTTAGCCGAGTCTGGACTCGAACTCACGCAGACAGAGGTGAGATGGCAGTGATCCGTAACGGACAGAGCTTTAGACCACTTGGCCACTCGGGGCCCCAGTTTATATTGACTTAACATCAAGTTCTGATTTATTGTTTTTGAAAAAATGAAGAAAATAAAAATCTAGTGTTGTTCCATAGTTCTCATTTTTGCAGATAGCTTTTTATGAATATTAAAAACAGATTAATTTTAGTCGGTCAGTAGAGAAAGAGAGGGGCTTATCGTATCGTAAATAAATCTAATTAGCAGACATCCACTGATGAAAGAAAACATTCCAGTTTTTATAGTATAAAGACATTGTTTTCCATTTTCTCATATCTTAGTCATCTGCCATAGATAATACATCATGGAAACTTGGATTGCACAGCATTAAGACAGGTAGCGCTGTTGATTTGCTGCATCTTTGTGGTTAAATGTTCGATTCCAAGTGCTAGTTTGAAACGCACTCAAGCTTTGCGATTTCCTCTGGTTCTTCGGATCCCTTCTCCTTGGATTCATGATATTCGACATGTGATACCATCATTCGCTGCGTAACGTTATAGATTCTGCATTCACGATCGTAGATTTGATACGTATGAGCCTTGCATAAATTCAGTTTTGTGTATTATAAGACTGAGATGGTTACCTAGATACGATAAGATACCTTTTAGGTCTGAGCATCATAAGGATGAGACGGCTCCGTTTGTATGATCAGATAATTTTCTTTATTCGAGTACTTTTTACATATTTTCTGGCATACCTGCAAATACTAATACAAAATCGCAGATTCATAATCATCTTTCGGAATTTGTTTGATATTCAGATTGTAAAAAGTGGCAAACAAACAATTATAAAATGCGTGTATTGAAACTTTAAATTTCAAGTTTAACACCCACAAGATCTTTAATTAAAATTATAGTAAATAATTGTATAAAATATTGATGTATCTCCGATACATTTACGACACATGAAGCACTTGAACTTAAATTTTTTTTTACTATTATAATGGTGGGAGTTTCGTCCTCAAAGTAGATTACCTTAATGCAAGTTCTCAAGTCAAAGAGGGTGGGGTTAGAACGTGAGATCGAGATGAAATTAAGTCTTTATATAAAGTAGCCGAATCACAAAGTAGAAATAAATTGAGAGAGAGAGAGAGAGAGAGAGAGAGAGAGAGAGAGAGAGAGAGAGAGAGAGAGAGAGAGAGAGAGAGAGAGAGAGAGTTAAGTTAGTTAAATTAGGTTAAGTCGGCTTTAAGCTGTTTCATAAAGTGGGATTTTGTTAGCTTTTCTATAGTGCAATGAGAATAAAGTGTCTTGCCAAATGATACAGCTGTGCAGCCGACCCGGCCTGATACGGGGAATCCTACTCTTGTGTGCTTCTGCGTACGAGTCCTGTGCATCTGCGTACGAATCTCGCATGCTAACCATTGATGGATGTCTTGTACTTTTACTTCACTTTATTGGTGTGCATTAGAGAAATATAACAATACTTTGGTAGACTAGGCTGGGCTAGTCCAACCATAAATTTATTTTAAAATTCCAAGACGTCGATTAGGAGCTTTGAAATAAAACTTGCATATTTCCTGCAGCATGTGTTTTGACGTAGATACAAAATTATCACCAATTCGTTGATTCATATTCGACATGTTTGGACAGTTCACGTGCTTGTGGGAACGGTATTCTCTTTCGTTTGTGAGTTTGAATTTCCGACCCTTTTAACCATCCGTTTGAATTCTAGACGTGGTGCAACCATACGGCCAGCATGATTGTTTTAAAGCGTACACACGGCACACTGTTTACACATGGTATACTATTTAATTAATGAATGCATGAGAAGTTAGAACCATGTTCATCAGCACATAAACCATTAATGAAAATGCCATAGTTATACTCATTTGTGCTCAGCTGTATCATTCGGACTGGCCCTATCGTGTCCATCTTGCGTTAGCCACATGTTTTAATTGGATAGATTGTGTGTGGTTGTCATGTATCTATTCTACTATAGAACTTAATCAGTAGATCGAAAAAGTCAAGTTTCGAACAATGAAATTTGAGTTTCGATAATCAGATTGATCTCTCTCCAGTGCTAGATTTAGAATAAATAAAGCCCCGTGCTAGTTAAGTTGTGAGGCCACTTACTTGGGCCTTGAAGGATGTAGGCCCGGTAGGCCTACACAGGTAGTCAAACACATATACTAAGGAAATTTAGGAATAGTTAAAAAGTAAAAAGCCACAGACGTTTGAAAAATTCATCGTATTTGTTTTGCCAAGAAGATGAGCCCCCCACCTTTTCCTGGCCAACAGGGGCCCTGTGCTTAAGCACACCTAAGCACATTGGTAAATCCGGTACTGGATGCCTCCTACCATCAGTCAACCTTATCGGGGAAACCAATCCCTTTGGATTATTTATCATTTTTCACCTCCATCCTCCAGATTTTATCTCCGGACTTGCTGCTTCTATTATAACCCTCCAACCACTGTGTTCCCTTGAAGCTATATGGTTCCCGGTAACGACTTACAGCTGAAGCAAACAAATCATTTTTTTGCAGTTATCATTTCCGACGAGTAATTAGGTCGATTATTATCTGTGCCAGACTAATCCTCAAACGGCAGGTAGTCCCCTCGCATCCTTACCTCCACAAATTCGATAGCGGAGTTTGTCGATCATTAGTTACATCGGATTAATATATATAACGACCGAGTGAGGTTCCCTCCATTCATCTACAATGTTTGTGCCCAAAGTGTTCAGGTGGCAGGGGATAGTTTCGCATTTTGGCCAATGGCTAATTTGTTTACCTTAAGGGTATGGTGTGATTTTTTTTGGAGCTATTATTGGGTATTAATTAATGATATAGACATATTGTGAATTTGGTCTATCCAGCTTGTGTTGTTCTTGTAACTGATGTTCGGAATAGACCTTATGTAGTCCCTGCACATTATGTAGCCAGTGAGATACCAATAGTCGGCTAGGAAACATACCTAGGTACTTATAGCAGTTGACACGTTGGTTCAAGGGAAATAGAATATTTCAAAAACTGATTAGATGACAACTATGTTGAAAAGCATGAAACTATTTATGTACATAATCATTTTTAAAATTATCATCCAGGGAAAGAGCTTGTTTTTGCACAGTGATTACCACGTGTTCCCCAAAATGGCATTCAGACATGGAAAAATGCATGTATCAGTTTTTGCGTCGGGTGGATCAACTTTTAATTTTATGAATATCCTTTGACCCGTCATATCAAGTGAATGATATTCTTATGTGTTGCATTATTATACCTATCCAAAATTATGACATCCTTTGACCTCACTCATATATATTATTGTTTATGAAATTTTATATTAGGAAAGGTGTATGCAACAATAAATTTGTGCATATAAACTGACCCCAGCCCCTCACACTCCGACGGCTGGCGGCAGACTGAATGTGGGCCATTCGTTAACATGGTATCAGTTTTCTATACTAGATAGTGTGCAATGGACGTTAACCAGGATGAATCCATTCATGTCCCATCACATTTATAAATAATAACGTAGGACTGTTCCATGGAATCAGTGAACGACAAGTATCACAAGAAAAAATCACAACATTACTTCTCTTGGCAACTCAGTCCAAAATATTAAAGACAGCATGTGAAAGGAATTGTTTTTGAAATGATAAAATCAATAACAAAATGTATTTATTTGCAAAGGTCAGACTCTGAATTTAGATGTCTTTCTTTCCTTGAAAAATAGGCAGAAATATCCCCAGATCTATGAATTTCTCATATCAAGAAATCTTAAAATTTTAATCTGTGACAAACTAAAACTTGCTTTGAAAAGACAGGAAATGAATTTATTTTTACTTGTGACTTATATTAACTATGAATGAAAAAAAATCGTACATATTTTCGCCAAACAAGCAAAATTAATGTTGTTGAAAAGTGACAATTTGAGGAGAAACTTTTAGACGTTTAGTGAACATAGGACTTAAAAACTATATTTAATTAAACTTGTAACATTGTAATAATTCGATAATAATACTGATTAATATGGTTCAGTTTATATTAAAAGTATATTGGAAAGAACGCCTGTATTTATTAAAGATATGTTCATGTTGTAAAGATACAATTTACGCCTGTAATAAAATTCCAGGCACAAGACTCCAACTCAGATTCATAGCTCATCCATAAAACATCGTACTTTAACATTACGTCACGTGCATATAATTTTAATACAAACACGTGATAAGTCAGAAAATAGAAATTCGTCTCTGATGGTTTCTTAATTATCAGAGAGATGACTCAATCTTAATTCAGATTATAGAAACTGGAAATGACTTCGTCATTATTCCGATTATGGGATAAGAGATAGCATCGTCATTATTTTGAGTATGGAAACAGGAGATGGTATCGTCATTATTACGATTATGGAAACAGGAGATAACTCCATCATTATTCAGAATATTTCCCTGTAAAATTGAATATTGTGATTTTTTATGCTGTAATTTTATTAAATTGGAATGGTTTCAACTTTTTTTCTCCACTGTGCGCTTATTTGAGATAATAATACAACAAATGCACATTTCTTAAATTCAAATAGATAACTTATTTCGTCAACTGCCAGTTAATTGTGGACTTAACAGTAACACGAAACAATCGAAACGGTACTTTTTACTTCTTAGTTACTTGCATTATTGAGTGTAATGCGAACGGACAGATTTACATTTTAAGAGCTGTAATATAGGTAAAGTAGATACCGCTCCTATTCATTAATTCTTCGACAAAATGTTCTACCAGATATGCTGGCTTTTTGATCTAGCAATGCACAGATTGAAGACAAAATTACTTTATTCTCTTTGCCTAATAGCAGCTAATAATGGAATCCCATAAAGTGTATTCGATCTGGCGACTTTATTGCTTTATAAAGGACAAGCATTTTCATGTTATTGTTGATCGGGGAATGGTGTTATCAGTACAATTACGTTGTACATTGTTAATCATTCTAGCATTCTGTTGGCATTATCAATTTAGTTATTAACCCATAACGCCTACTCAACGTTTAATCTGTGTAATAAACAATAAAATACGGCACCTTTTAAAATACATAAACGCATGGACATTATGGTTTGTGAATTTGCCAGGTTATGAAAATATAAACTACTCGATCTTTGTCAATAAACTGAAACAAAAGTTAAAAGGTGCTTCTTACCTGTTGCATGTTAAAAGCCGACAGCCAAATGATAACAGAACATTAGCGGTGTAATACAAATAAAAGTAAATATTCTATAGTTATATCTTCTATTCAAAATTGTAAATCTGTTTCGGAGCATTCTTGAGTTTTATGGCGTTTGTGCGCGGAAGTATTTTTGTAATGTTGCATTGAAATTAGGCGAAATCTAGTTAGTACTCGTTTATTTAGTTAATATAGTTAACAATTAATGTGTGGGTAGTACAATTTCTTTTTAACTGTAATAATGCTATTAGTGCGCAAATGCGTGTGATACTTATGTTTAATTAAAACAGACAACATTGAAGTTATAATGATGATTATTGCTGACAAGAAAATTTTCATATTTGATTTATATATTCAATATTTTCATGTTTGATTTATATGTTCAATATTTAAAAATTATATATATATATATATATATATATATATATATATATATATATATATATATATATATATATATATATATATATATATATATATATATATATATATATATTTATAGATGCAATAAACTGACGACGAACAGTACGAAATTAGTAGCTAACTAGCCTTTAGTTTATTAGTTTATTGCATCTATTTTAATTAATCCCTGACACACGTGATCCCTTGGTGGATCCAGTACGCTTGAAAGGTTGTTATTCGCCATATATATATATATATATATATATATATATATATATATATATATATATATATATATATATATATATATATATATATATATATATATATATATATTTTGACTTGTCTTTCTATAGAGTCTATACTTATGGTGGCATTGATATCTTAATAATAATAATAATAATAATAATAATAATAATAATAATAATAATAATAATAATAATAATAATAATAATAATAATAATAATAATAATAATAATAATAGTGTTTATTTGTAATATAGGCCACTGGCCATTGATACACGTCCATATATGATGCGGTGCAAAAGTGTTATTTTGCATAACAACAGAACATCATAATCATATTTATAAGAAGTAATCTACATGAAAGTAAGAAATATTGCTTTTTTCGGATATAGGTCAAATCAGTTTCGTGGTCTGGTAGACCGTTGGGGCACCGCGTGAGACTTGACAACCATCTTCCTCTATTCCTCTTGATTTTCCGACTTTCTCAGTGAGTTGCCCAGTGCCAAGTCTGTCCACTCCCGAATGTTGTCTACACAGCCCTTTCTCTGCCTGCTTCTATTTCTTCTTTCTTGTAGAGTGTCTTGCAAGATTATCTTGGCATGTCCTGATGATCGTAAGTCATGCCCATACCAAAGCAGTTTACGTGTCTCCACTGTGGTCAGGTGGCCTTCGTGAGGCGCAATGACTTGTCTTATCCTTTGCCGTATTTCTTCATTGGTGGCAAGGTCTTTGTATAAAACTCCTAGGATCTTTCAGAAGCATGTGATCTCTGTGGCCTGAATCCTTTTCTCTAAGCCATGTGTTATGGTCCATGATTCACAGGCGTAGAGAAATATGGAGATCCTCAATGAGTGCATCAGTTTGACCTATGAGCTGAGTGCTATATTCTTGTCGGTCCAGACGGGCTTCAGTGTTGTCAGAGCTGCTGTTGTCTGTGCAGTCTTGGAGAGTACTTCAGGCTTAGGTCCATCATATGTTGCAATCGCCCCAAAATACTTGAAGATGTGGACTGTTTCTATCTTCGTACCTTGGACCCTGATGTCAGTGCGGATGCCGTTGATGACTGTCTATTCCGGCTTTTCAAGTGCGTCAGCCATGGTTTTCTTCACAAAAATGTTGAATAATGTGGGATAGAACTAACAGCCTTTTCTGATTCTGATTTTCGTTCTGAAACAGTTCCTTATACTGCTGTTGAAGTATAATGCAATGGTGGCCTTGTTATAGAAGTGCTCTATTACTGTAATGAGGTTAGCATTGATGTTGTGCAGTCTCATGGTCGTCCACAAGACTACATGCCATCTCCTGCAAATGCCTTCTTGAAATCCACGAGGACTTGGTACAGATTTTGCTAGTGTTGGAGTTACTTCTCTCACAATATCCTGAGGTTGAAGATCTACTCTGTTGTGCTGCGCCATTTTCTGACACCTGTCTTCTCCTCGGCAATGATCTGTTCAGCAGTATCTTTAACATAACTTTGCTTAGATGGCTTATAGGACTGATTGTACGTTGGTTTTGACACTGTTGCAAGTTGCCTTTCTTGGGGAGGGTGATGATCAGTGATTGGGTCCACGGCAAGGGCCATACTCCTGTTTGACAGATTTCGTTTTATTGTCGATGTTTGTGAGGGCGCTAATTATTGTTTCTTCCCCTGCTTAGAAGCGTTCTGCTGCGATATTGTCCACTTCTGCTGACCTCCACTTTTGAGCCATATCACTGTTGCTTCTACTTCACGTATGATATGGTGTTTGTCGTTGTTAGTTGCTTGAGGGACGTTCAGTACCTTTGGATCTATTTTGGCTCAGTGGTTGTAAAGTTCTGCACATTACTCTGTCCATATTTTCAGAATCTCATTTTAACTTCTGTAAGGCAGTGTTCTGAATTGCCCAGTAAGTGGCTAATTGGCTGATATGTTGTGCTTGTTAAATCTTGGACCAATTGGTACGTTTTCTTGCTGTTGTTCCTTTTCAAGTTCCTTTCAATATCTTTAGAGTGTTTTTCTATCCAGTTCTCCTTTTATTTTTTCATGCTCTTCTTGACTTCCAGGATTACTACTCCGCCCATTCTGTATCGTTTCTTTTCTTGTTCAGCTCTCCCTTCTTGTCACACAGGTTCAGGACCTCAGATGTGACCTAGGAAGTATTGACTGGGCTATGTCTAGCAAGGATCTCGCTGGCTGTTTCGGTCGCTTCTATACAATTATATACTGCACAATAATCAAACAAACGGATGTACGGTTAACCATAAAACTTGTGTGGAACAAGATTTGTGATAGTTATTTAAAAACATATGTAGCAGGAGTCGTTGATAAAACGTTTTCTATAATCTTTAAGACTTTTATAATAAACATTGCTAAATTAGTCATCAGAATTTTACTAGCAACGGTGTGTATATAGTGATTAAATTGGTCTAAAGTTGGATATTTATATCCAAATGTGTGTAAGTATTTTCTTCACATTACTCCATATAGCGGACAATAACAGCGATACTATTGATCGAGCGGTTTGGTTGTTATAAAGCTTGTTTGTTGATGCGACAAAATACTATATCGTCTTTCAAAGATGATTCCAATTAAAAGGTTAGCGGACAAGCAGAAAAACGAATATAAAAAGCTGCACATTGCCATATCTGTGAGGAGCTGTTTGCTGAGTCTTCTAAAGTTCGTGATCATTGCCATTTAACCGGCCAATATCGGGGATGGTGGGAGCTACATATGACAAGTTTAACCTGAAATTTCACTCTCCTGATTTCGTTCCATGTATCGTGCACAACTTTTGTGGTTATGACAGCCATTTTATTATTTTCGTGTTTGGGCCTCCTGATGTGGAGATGTGTGAAGATCGTAAAATCAGAGATCGGTGGCGTCGATGCTATCTTTGGAAATTAGTCAATGAAGAGAACAAATTAAGACAGTTATTTGGTGAGAATGTACTAATACGCGGCGAATGTGATAGGTTGTTTTCACTTTTCTCGTCAGGTGTCTTGGCAAGAATCCGCTTTGAGTATTGTTGCACTTGGTCGGTCAGAACTTCGACCTCAAACGTGTTTTGATTTTTTTTGATGCTCTTGATTTATGTAGGGTCAATTATTTCGACCAAATCCACTACCCAATGGGCTTAGTGATCTAATTAGATGGCCTGAGGTAACTTGGCCGTGAAACAGCACAACATTCTGTGGCAGAAAGCAGTCATGGAACAGTCATTGGGAAAGTTAAATAAAATTGGTTATTCATAACTCCAGAGTTCTTCTCTCCCATTGGTCACTAAAGGTCAGATGTTTGTCTAAAGAGGATTGTTGTTGTTATTGTGACTGTTTGGTGGGTGACTGACGTTGTTTGGAAAACTTCCCTAGTTACCGTTAGAGTATTTAAGGGAAGAATGAGGGCAAAGGTAACAGATGTCATCAGTAAAATAACAAACAATTGTTTGTATCCTTGTTGCAAACTCAGATTGTCAATGTCAGCACCTATGATACTATGCACCACCAAGTTTTGGTAGAAAGATTATTTGCGTTTTAGGCACATGATCTCCAACAACAACCACAAGGTTTGCTTTTTTAGATCTTGCAAAGAAGAACTCGGTCAAGAAGTGGTCACTGAGGTAATTGTGGCTGTGACTAAGGGCGTGATGATCATTTCTTTTTATAGTTGATTACTTTCAAAGCGTCGATCCAAGAATCAAAACTGGGATGATATTCTTTTGTATGTACTTTGATTTCTTTGACACGCCGTTGTTTCGCACTTTTCAGGTTACTCAACCGATGTTGTTCACTTCGTTTACATTTCGATCACTTGATGTAACTCTAACAGATAAACTGTTTTCAACACTTCCCCGTTCATGTCTTTCACTTTATAGACGGTAGGATGATGGCCATGCACTTGTCCAGTGACACGAAAAAATTCGGTGATCCAGTTTGGTAAGTAACCTTTGTCGAGAGCGCTTTTAGTTCTGCGAATGTACATCCAGTCTCCCGTCGTCAATAATCAACATTTCTTGTCGGTGACCAACCATTCAGGCGCTCAAAGACGGTCACATCGTTGCCGGAAGTCACTTCTTGGGGGAACATCTTACCCTCCGATGGTAAGAATGGTTATAGGTTATGAATGACGTCAGTTTACTTGAGACTGTGTTGATGCGTAAAATAGTTCCACACGCTTTCTTTCATGATGAGTCGAAAACATTCCACGATCCGTGCTTTCGTTTTTGTTTCTGGCAGGTGAAGAACTGAATGTATCGTTTCTTTAATGTTTTGTAAAGCTTGAGTCAGAAATTCTATTCCTTTGTCGGTTTGCCATGGAAGAGGGGGATAACATTTTTGTCTCAACACCCTTTATTGCTCACAATGACTCATTGTTCGATTTGAAAGTAAATGGCATGACCCAGGCCACAAAACAAATATTTGTAGCGACTATTGTAGGTGGTCGAATGAGAGATATCGGCTAAATCGGCATGCCATTGATGATGTAAAACGCTTAGAGCTTCTAAAGATTAGACGCTATATAAAGTTCTCGTTAATTATTATTATTATTATTATTATTATTATTATTATTATTATTATTATTATTATTATTATTATTATTATTATTATTATTATTATTTTTATTATTATTATTACTATGATCGAAGCCTTTTCGTCGAATGGCTTTGTGTGAAATATATTTGGCTTGTTCTTGTAACCATCGTTGTACTTGAGTTAAACGGACACTTCTGAGTTGGGTTTTGGCAGCACGACATAATTTCTGAACACCTCATTATCTCGGAGGAAGGAATGGATCGTAATAAATGCTAGCTAACAAAATCACCATCAGGACACCCACCTTATCTCTCTCTCTCTCTTTAATAAGTCACACACTCTTCACTGATGCTACTCTGGCTTGGGTGAGTTGGTAGTTTGGAAAAGGTTTTACATGTCCGACGAGAGAGGGAGTAAATGTGGAGCGTGGCATTGGTGGTGTTAGAGGGGAGGGTTTCTGTCTTGCTTTCGTTTGTGACTTCAGACTTAGCTTCTTTCCTTTCGAAGCGTATCAAAGGATAAGTGAATATCATCTCTTTAAACTACGCTTTGAGTTCTTCTCGTTGAGGTGTGGCGGAAGGGGTCAACAAGAACGCTGCGATCTTACTAGGAATGGGAGTCGCTGAACGTGTTGGAAAGACTTATCGTACCTCTTCTTTCTCTATTATCCGTGAGGGTGCGTCTGTCGTAGTCACTGAGAGTGGTGGACTTTTCATCAGGGTCTTAAAATCTTTCAGAGTCTGTCAAGCTGCTGAGCCCAAAAATTTCTGAAGAATGAGTTGAAGTCGGTGCAACAATTTTCCGTTTCTGACAAATCGCATTTTGTGTTGCAACTGGGACATCTCGGTCAAAAGAAGATAGGGAGGCAAATTTGGGTCCGTTGTTTTGGCAACGATTATATTCTTTCTATCGTTAATAAATCACTAAGGTAAGTTTTTGTCTTTCCCTAATATGCCAAAGGTCTCATCTTGTGATATTTTTACCATAGAGGTGTCACCTTTATCTTTGATCTGTTCCGTGTGAAGTAGCTCCCGTAACGAATCCTGTTATCATTGATCCTACTACCTCTTTCACTAAGGGTGCTATCAACAGGTGCAGGAATCCTCAGCGTTGCGCTAACGTAATTTTCTTCCAACTAATGAGAATTTTATTTTGGACTATTTGGCAAAGAACGTTCCAATGCTTTAATAAGCATTCTTTGTGATGTTGAGGCACATGTATCGGGAAGAAACCTTTCAAGACATTCAAACATCACAGTATCGACAACGTCTATGACTGCAGTTTGAATGAGTTGTTATCGCCTGGGTGGACAGGCTTTGGACAGAACGGACAAAATGCCCCAGTGTTTGGCTAAACGAGTAGACAGTCATTTCCTTCACTTTTCTTTGGGAGTAGAAGAGTAATGGATTCGGAGCGGGGGTGATATTTTTGTTCAGGACAACACACAAAAATACACTAAAGTCGATGAAGTGGCACACGTCCCTTTACCCATTTTCGGGTGGAGTACTTTAGAGTAGGTCGTAGGGTGTGTAAGCAGTCTTTTTGGACAATAGCTTCGTCTAAAATGTGTCAACCGTTTTGCTATATCGCCAAACAAGCATTTCTTTTGGTTGCTTATCTTTTTCTTTAGACGACTGGGTCTTTTGTGGTGTTGACATCGATGCTTGGCTAAGCCTTTTCTCGGATGCAGGGCCAAACAACGAAACTGTCCTTTTCTTATTTGATTTCCTTTTTGGAGAGGGGAATGTCCTTTTCTTTATTCTTTTCGTTTTGGAAAGGGGAATGAAGATAGTAGTGGTGGGCACTTCTGGTGGGTGACATCTTTGTTTCTTCCAGAGCACTAACGTCAATGACTTGGCACACATCCTCGTATCGTAATGTCTTGAAGTAGGAGCTTTGGAAGAGTTGGATATGTTTTGCGACCTGTCTGGTTGACGAACTCTATGGTTAACACATTATCACCAAAAATATCCTCAACTTTGGTTGCTCTTCTTTCCTGTTGCCGATGGTGTCTTTTCTGGGTTATGTGTCGATGGATTTTGTCATTAAATTAGGAGCGACTCTGGTCAAATTGGGTTTGGCTGGCATCACAAGTAACGAATAAGTGAAAGAACCTGAGGCTATTAGGGACGATGTCACCGTCTCTTCACGTCGTTGGTTTGATATGTAAGGTTGTGTCCTGGGCACTTTGCCTCTCTAGCGGGTATAATCTTTTTTCTGCAGTCTTTTCTTGATACTTTTCTGTTTCAGGGGACATTTCTTGTTCTTGGGCTATGATCTGGTCATGACACCACAACTCTTTTTATTTCTTCTGGGTACGTTTTGGTAGGAAATTAGCCCACCAATAACACTTTTCCACGTCGACCGGTCCCTTTTGGTAGAGATATGTGGTCTTTTCCTTCGATCATGCGAAATTAGTCTTTGGACTGCTGTAAGTGTTGAATCTTGTCAAACTCCTGTAAGTCACTCATGTGTTTGTTTTGTATAAATGTGGAGTAGTGTGACTGTAAACGCTAACACCTTTGCTGATATGATAGTGTGTGTTTGCTTGTGTAACACCCCATTTCCCCATCAAATTCATTTCATCTACCTATCTGCCTACATGGATTGCATTGTGGTGTGATGGATAATATTATTATGTCGTAAGGGATAGTCCTGTTTGGAGATTTTGTTTTCTTCTTTTACATTCTGAGTGAACTCATACCGTTTGGTGATAGTGTATTCAAGAATGTTAAATGTTATAGCTAATGTGATGGATATCATTTTCTGTGGTATAGGGATTAGTCTATTTCGTGAAATTTCATCTTCGTTTATAATCTAAGCTAACATAGAACCTTTGGAGTTGATGTTTGTATGTTTGTGTGTCTGTGTGTTTGTTCAAATAAAATTCCATTTATTCAAATACATTTTCCCTACCTACCTGCCCACAGCAGCGCATATTCATGTCAGCCAGTTGCAACACTGTTGCCATTCTTCTCCTGTAGTGTCCAGTATAGAGATATCATTGAAGCTACAAATTTTTGAGGTTATAAATATAGACATGGGTTTTCCATAGGTATTTCCACAGGCTGTAGCTATAAATATACAAATGGGTGTTTATCCACGATCATCGCATGATAAGACTATAAATATTTACTAAATTTATTCATTTCTGTCTAAACTAATGTAACCTAATGTTAATGGATATTTTTTAAATCTCCGTTAAATTCTGAGACAATTTATTAATTTTAGCGTTACCTTTAATCGCATCAAGTTTGGTTCTTGTCTTTTCCTTGATTATAGCTATTTATAGCATCACTTCATTTATGCAAATTTATGAACACCACCAACATGATTTCAGGACCAGGCTATGCTTTATACAAAGATTTCGGGCTGCTGCATGCTTGTCTCAGTCTCTGTTGTATTTGGCCCTCTACCATATAATTTCCCTATTGTATCTAGCAAGACCCATCCATGTTCAATGTCTTCTTTTTCCTAGACAGTCCCATGTTCAATTCCACTTGTCCCTATACGGTACCAATCCATTGTCATCAGGGTAAAAACAACAATAGACAGTCCTAATACATTCTCGCTATAAATTTCCTATGTTAAATTAAAATTGTTCCTTCATAGTCCCAATCTATTGTCACTATTAATACATACCCATCGTCCCTATAGATCTAGCCCCCAAATTGTCACGGTTTTATTTTGTCTCTCAATCGTCACAGGGTGTATTGTAATGCTAATTCCCATTGTGCCTATAAATCTTGTCCCCCAGTCGTCCCATTGTCTCTCAATCAACGAAAGTCATAATAGTACTTCCATGTGGAGCATAATGTATCGTTTGATGACTAGATTTGTATTCCCATTTATGAAGGCTTACTCGTTGATACAATTGCGTCCATATTTTATGTGGTTGATAGAGAAAATAACGGAACCGAAAATGTAATACTATATTCTGAAAAGTATTTGAAAGGTATGTCTTTATCTGAAATATAATTATTTCTTATGAATTATGTTATTCTTGTTAAAATTTGTTCAACTTGAAACAAAAAAGTACGCTCAAGGTCTGTTGAACATAAAATAAACTTGAACCATACTTTAATGTAAATAATTACATTTTTGGGTTGGAACCGCTGCTAATGGAAATGTAGGAAAACTCTTTTATGTTACTCTTCTAAGAAACAATTATTGACTAGAGAAGACCTATTGACAATATAAATAAGCGAAATACACAAACAGTTTGTTTAAACAACTTGACGCAAATACTGATCAAGTGTTACTGAAGAAGCAAAGGGAGCTATCAGGCAGATAGCAATGGAAGGCTTTAAAGTAAGAATGTATGTGAGATTGATTGAATAAGGAGAATAGGCAGTCGCAACGTTTGTAATTTAGAAAATAGATTCTTTGTAAATTGATGTATAAATTGATCTCAGATGAAGGCATAACAATATCAAAGTAAATGGATATTGTCAAGGAAATGCGTTTCTTTTGTTCAGTATTATATAAAAGGAGGCAAATATATAAAGTCGTGTTTAAAGGTATTGTTCCATACAGCTGAGTTCCAATTAAACTACAGTAAACAGTTTCAATGAGAAAGTCTTATTGCAACTCTTCGAAATATATCAGATTATATGACCATTTTTCTCATGCTTTTACACGAACAGTGTCATGCAACAAATTCATGCTTCTAATGCATTCACACGAACTATGCCAAAAAACAAAACAAACTTTGTTATTGATGCTTTCACACGAAATATGCCCCCAAAAAGTTGTTTCTATCTAATAAATTCACACGAACCATGCCGATAAAGACTCCTTTTTTCTGATGCTTTCGTTTGATTAGAAGCTTTGCTTTTGATTCTTTCACAATACTTTGCCAGATAATGAGATTTGTACCTGATGCTTTCACAGATATCATGCCAGATAGTAAGAGCTCTTTTTATTCTTTCACACATATTATGCCATATAATACAAGTTTTTCTTCTCATTGTTTCACACATACTAATAAGCCAGATAATAAGAGCTTTGTGCCTGATGCTTTGCTATGCCAGAAAAGAGTTTTGTATCTGATGCTTTTACACACACTACGCACGATACTATATTTGTATCTGAGGCTTTTACACACACTATGCACGATACTATATTTGTATCTGATGCTTTTACACACACTATGCACGATACTCTATTTGTATGTGATGCTTTTACACACACTATGCACGATACTATATTTGTATCTGATGCTTTTACACACACTATGCACGATACTATATTTGTATGTGATGCTTTTACACACACTATGCACGATACTATATTTGTATCTGATGCTTTTACACACTATGCACGATACTCTATTTGTATCTGATGCTTTCGCACAAGCTATGCCAGACAAAAAGAGCTTTGTAACTGATGCTTTCACAAATATTATCTCAGCTAATAAGAGGTGTGTATATGATGCTTTTACACACACTATACCAGACAAGAAGAGCTGATACCTGATGCTTTCACAAATACTATACCAGGTAATAAGTTTTTCACCTTATGCTTTCACAAATACTACGCTAGATAATAAGATCTTTGTACATGAAGTTTTCACACATACTATTCACGATAATATGATATTTGTACCTGATGCTTTCGCACATGCTATGCCAGATAAAAAGTGCTTTGTACCTGATGCTTTCGCACATGCTATGCCATATAAAAAGTGCTTTGTACCTGATGCTTTCACACATACTATGCCCGATAATAATAGCTTTGTACCTGATGCTCTCAAATGAGCTATGCTGAGTTTCTAACATTATAAAGAAAGATATAACACATAGTTGAGTCAAATTAATAAACTGTGGGAGTCCTTAAAAGAACATTTCATTCGAATAAACAAAGACCATGCTATATATTATAGAAATGGCCATAAATTGAATAGGTATTTTAAAAATGGAGACTTATAACCTGATTGAATGCATCGTGCAAAATTTATTTTTTGCGTATCACTATTATTTCTAAATTGTATCAACTAGCCTGACTTGACTGGTTTTATGTCTTGAAGATATATGCAAGAAAATATCATACTCGCATCATGTGAAAAAACTGTACAACAAGGAACCAATATAGCCGATCTTTTTAAGTCTAAAATATCGATTCCTGGCTTTCAATTATAAAGTTCTGGTTACTTAAGTAGAAAAAGGTTTCTAATTTTGTATACATATATTAGGTTTCTGTGTCATTGTAAGTTATACTTCAAGTTGTTTCAGCCTTGTACCTGGATAACGTTACGCGTCTATGCTCTTGAAATAAGTTACAGAAAAGATTGAGGACGGCATGCGTTGTAAAATTTGCCAAAATAATTTATTTTCTAAAATACAAAGTGGAAAATGAGAAAACAGAACTTACGATATTGCGAATTAAATCCAAATATAATCCAAGAATTAAAGACACAAGTCCTAGTACAAAAAGTCCTGAATAAAACTTAATTTAAGTCCCGAAGAAAACCAAAATTCAAGGTCAGAATGTGTCTGCTATAGCTTGCTAAGTACTGATTTGTCAACAGTCTCTAATTGAATCACGGATTCCAGGTTTGAATTGGGCATAAATTCCAGTGAATGTCTTTATCCAAGAATTTTGACAGAGTAATTATGTATATCCAGAGAAAATAATCACTTGAATTCAATAATTGTAGGAAACTAAAATTCAGTTCAAACTGATCGAAACATAATATAACTCAAGTACTTGATGTTAAAGCACAACTCGTAAATCATTACTGTCACAAGATAATATAGTTCTCTGCTTGACCTCAGGTCATAATTTGCATTTCTTGAAAACAACGATTACCTAAAACAAAATAACATTCTAGCATGATCTAATGTGCCTTGCGGTATATCTTCAACACAATAGCATATAAATTCACTTTGAAACCTCGAAAATACCTGAACCTGATCAACATATTTACTCCTTCTTTGTTTGCCTGAACAATAACCTTGACAATAAACTCATATATATATATATATATATATATATATATATATATATATATATATATATATATATATATATATATATATATATATATATATATATATATATAGAGAGAGAGAGAGAGAGAGAGAGAGAGAGAGAGAGAGAGAGAGAGAGAGAGAGAACAATGAAGCTATTATTAGGTTTTTACAAAAATACATATTAAAATCATAACAATTACAATCCGGACAAGCACAAATGAATTCCGTTTTGGACAAGATTAAGTAAATCATATAATATTACCTGTAACTAAATTTAAAATAAGTAAAGTAACAGAAAGACAATTAAATCAAACATACATAACATAATCATGGGAATCTTCTCTATACATGTATATTTATTCTTTATTTAGGAATACTGGCACATCTTATAAGGAAAACTTGAAGACGCAAAAGACATTAGGATAGGCAATACTGTGTATCTACTATCACACCGAGCAGACAAAACATCCATTACTATGGAAACCATTGTAAAATCATTAAAAACTGATTAAAATTTAATAATTTATTTTGTTAATTTCCAAAGCAGAATTTCAAATCAAGCGAGTATTGACGAAACCAATGTGATCTGGTTACGTAATTTTAAAAAACAGTAAATTACAGAGTTTTCCTTAAAATAGATATAAGCAAGGATCAATGTCAATTCCAAAAAACTTCAACAAATTATTAAAAATAGTTTTAGTTTGAGATTAAAAGCTAACACCGTTAAGAAATACATTCATTTCTTAATTTTGTCTACTTGTAATTCTAAATAGAGGTTTGGTTTATATTTTATTCTTGCCTGGATAAGAGGAGCGTAAGGTTTAAATGGGTTAGCCATTTGCATGGACGATTAGGTGCTATTTTACATAAACTAATAGTTTTTAAGATAGGTTAATTTAATGAACCTTCCTGTAAATATTATTCATAGTTATAATTATTGTTTTTAATCAGGTGCTTAATCATGCTATTGAGAATTACTGTTTTATCACGTGTTCTTGTCACCAAGGTGGTATTGTTACGAGCATTTCTCAATATCTGGCGCCCATCCTGTCACTGAATCGCTCGGTGTTTCAACCCAATGACATATAATATTTATGAAGCCATATACTAATACTATATATGATAATAATTTGCGCTATGCATATGAGTACATACTAGTACAAATAGATATTCTCTGACAACTGTATAGTGTGTTTCAATGACGGATGTTCTTGTGCCGAAGTGAGATTGGTACATGCATCGGAAATTTCCATCACAGAATCACCACTATCAAGGTCAATGACTCAATAAGAAAGAACAGAAAATAGTTGTGGCAATGACTGCGTAAGTACCTATGACAAGACTATGAAAAAGGCAAAAGACAACCTTAAATGCAGCAACAGGTTTTGGATAGGAATGATTAGTGAATAAGAGTAACAGTCGTGGAATGTATGAGAATAAATGTAATGGAGAAAACGCATTGGTAATGCATACTGTAAATATAGATATATTTTTGGATGAATTATAACTAAATATATTGCTTACATTGTGAAGAGTGGTTGAATTATATGCATAAAATAGACTTTGCCCTTTACAATATTAAGTGTACAATTGTAGAACGTTTTCAGAATCTTACTCTTTCATCTCAAAAAGAAATGAAAATAAAACACAGTAACATTTCTCGTCCCCTACAACATGTTAGCAGCAGTAATTAGATTTTCCTTCCTCCAGTGCTATATTTTCCTATCTACCAGTCTCAATAGGACCCCTGTGATTAAAGGTGCCAAGCAATTTCAGTGGCAGACATACGTTTTTCTGGTAAGTATAGCTTCCAGTTCGCAAGATTTAGATTATGTTGATAATGTAACTCAGTTTCTATTTAGACGATAATGTGACAGTCACATGCCACTCCCGATTATCGGCATATTTTAGAGTTTATGCAATTATTTATACAGACAGACATGAAAGCATTTGTGACGTATTTCATTCTTTTATATGTGTTTAAATCAGTATTAGTCTCGAATAAAGATGTCTCAACAATTCGGCATGTTTTCCCTTAGTAATCGAATCCCTGGCACTTTATATATATATATATATATATATATATATATATATATATATATATATATATATATATATATATATATATATATATATATATATATATATATATATATATTGTTTGACCAGACTCAAGCATATAGATGTAATTACATTTCGCCATATTTGCATATTTCGTAAAAAGTATGTCCGCAAGTTTCCAAAGTTCTGCTCCTCACATCTGAAAGAGAGAAATATACAAAACGCATGATCAAAAAGATGTAAATATTCAGGCAGATTACATTTATGAATTACTCGATGCAGTCAATGCACAACTATTTCAGTTCAGTTAAGAATGTCTTATTAGTGCAGTGCGAAATCTTCGATCCTTAATAAACAAAACATACGTTTGTATTTCAAATCAATACAATAGGGAATAAGGTGCTCAATAATACTAAACTAATATATAGCGTAATTTGTATTCTAAATTTCAGCCATCTTTATTTTCGTTGAACAGTTGTTATTCAGTTTGAGCATTCACCAAAAGTCATTCCTATTTTCATGAAAGGATGTGTTTCAGAATGCGGAGAATTAAAGTATAATAACATAACATGAACTTAAAGGAAAAATGGCGCAGCATAATCTAAAGTGTCCAAATTCACTTAAAAACATGGAGATTAAAAATGGGGAGATATTTCCATCCTGTCGCACTTTAATTAAGAAAAGACTAGAGCGTTACTATACTTTGATACATAATTAATATAATCCTGATAATATTCTCATTAGCATTCTGCTTCATACTTTCATTCACAACTCCATCATTCACACTGAGTAGAGGTTTAACCAAACTCAATGAATGCGCGAATGTTTGATTTTCTAACTTAATGATATTTGAGAAAGCCTTAAGGGCAAATCTATTATCTATTTCATCCTGCCATAAATCTAGTTTCAGTTTTCAATGAGTTCGTGAAAATCAAAACAGATGCGATGTCTTTTATCCACAGTATTAAAAGAATAACGCATGTACCAGGCATTCCAAAAGGGGCATACAAGATTTGAATCTAACAAATGGACTCCAAGAACAAAGTAATGGTATACAGCACTGTTGTCAAGGATAAAATAAAGTTTGCAAACAGTAGATATTACTGCAAATGGCCTAAGAAAATTTGGGACCATGCGTAGTCTATGAGCTGTATGTGCAGGTTCACAGGCTTATGCACCATTTGCATCTAAGTCGGACAAGAAGGACCCGTCGATCTGTTTATTTACTTTTTATTACTTGCCCTTACCTGCGTGAGCGCCAATTTGTGGCATGTTTTTGCGTGTGTGTGTGCATGTGTGTGTGTTACAATGTACGTTTTTATATTTTAAAATGGATCCGTCGTGTTTGTGTGTGTGTATGTGTGTGTGTGAGAGAGAGAGAGAGAGAGAGAGAGAGAGAGAGAGAGAGAGAGAGAGAGAGAGAGAGAGAGAGAGAGAGAGAGAGAGAGAGAGAGAGAGAGAGAGAGGGAGGATGGGAGTAACGTTAAAAATAGTGTGCTACAAGAATACAGTTTTCTTTCATGACTCAGCATATTAATTCAATTTAAAGACATTTGCCATATTGTTCATTTTCATACAAGTAATGCCCATACTGATGTAAAAAAAATATTTGAAAGCTTTTAATCTTAGTACCATTTATTTACACAAAATCTGCAATAGATAATGACAGTGGTCAGCCAAAAAGGACTTTTCCGTTGCGTCTGTCATCTATTATTTATACGGAGGCTGCTGTCTAAAATCTAATATTGTAATGGAAAACCATAATAGTAGTTTAAACGGTGGCGCAGTGGAAACCACTGTTGTATTAAAGCTAAGCAATTCAGTTTTCTAAACAAAAGAAAGGAGTCACGATGGCTCATTGTTTGAGTGAATCAGTAACAAGGAGGATATATGTTAAATTACCAATAGCGTATCTTTACGCTGCGACTGGTACTGGAATTACAGTTCATACCTATTTATATTTACAATCCTGCAGAGTATGATGTACTATATCACTGTATACGATCACAAAATATGAAATGATGCATTAGATTAACAGTATCGGTGCACAGCCTAGTACAAATATGGAAATATGAAGTTATGCAAGCAATGTGCGTGCATCTATTTATAGCAGCGGTCATTTACTTAACATGATCATTCAACTGTGGCACGACAATCCATAGATATGCTTACAAGTATATTGTTCTAATATTTGTCTAAGTTCTCTTGCAAAAATGTCGTGTATCAACTGGATATGATTTGCATTGCTACATCGTTTTTCTCATAGAATTTTCACATTAATTAACGATGTAAGACAATAACCCGATCTTACAGTTTATCCACAATATAACATTGTCCCATATGCTTCGTATGTTTAAAAAAGTATTATTTTAAGGCTAAAATTTTATCGCTTAGTATCTGAATTTTACTTTATAAGAATTGTAGGTTATCCTTAATGTATGTGCAGAAATGACTACGAAAACAGACAGTCAAGTGAAAAAGTACTTTCAAGACACAGAGATGTCCGCCATTATTAGGCCGTGGCTGGTTCGCTTGTTGTTTTGTCACACTGATTTATTAAAGAAAATATCGCAATACCGGCAAACCGCCGATTCTATCCTTAAAACATAAATGTTATTTACATAGAGATGTTTTAGTTTGGAAACACAAGCTCGTAAAAGATAACTTGAAATAAGTCAGCGATGTCGTTGCAACATAATGATTCTTTGGTCAGTCATCTATAGAATCATATAGACTGTGAATGAATATGATAGGTTTTGTCGGCTCTATAAGTTAGGTCTCCTGCGATACATTTTGCATACGACTATAACACAAACTGATTGGCTGTGTTGAAAGAGCAGCTTTAAAGCATTGCACTACTGATAGTGTACAGAGAACTAAAATGAAGTGACGAAGTCGTTTTTCACTCTCCTAACAGAAAAGGCGACGTTTATATTTTTGGAGACTTGGCCCACTTCGCAAAGTTTTTTTCTCTCTCAGGGAACGGAATAAGAGAATTAAATGATAGGTAGACATTTTTTAATGCACTGCTCCACTAATATAATGGCAAAAGTGGCTACGTAATAGAAACTACATTTCTAATAAAGTTCAGAGTTATTGATCAGCGTCAGTTGTTTCTATAAATAGTGTTCATGATACAAAACGTCCGGAAAAGAAATGTCTGTTAAATATCTTATTTAAATAATCACAAAATGTTTGGTGGATTTACAGTTGTGATCTAAAATAAAGTCACAAGCAAATAAAGACATCAATGTACAAAACACTGTTTTATCTAGCTCATTAGTCAGAGGATAAAATAGTTTCCTCGGTTTTGTTTTTAAGACATTTATCGCCATAATTACAGCATACGGGGTCGAGCATGAAGTTCCCTCCCCCAAATTTAAAAGAAAATTCATGAAATATGACAGGGACTAAGAGTACGTGTATATAATTATTCTGGATCAGACATACAGTGTATTAATACAAATAGGTATCGAATAATTCACTCTACTAGAAAAGATAATATAAAAAAGTTAAAGAGAAGAAAGAGGGAGTCGGTCTTTTAAAGTGGTTCCTTGTCGTTTGCCGGAGAGAGATGGGGGATAACTTTTATAAGGCGGTTACTTGGCGGATAACAAAGGGAGATCGTGCCAGTAGTTTTTTTTTTATTATCTTAGATGAATATTGAACTCTTTTAATAAGTTTTTATATAATTTTGGAAGATTTCAACGACGTGAGTGTTTAGGTTATTTGATAGGTCTTCCGATCCAAACAGCAAGACAATCGAATGATTAATTGGTTTAATCAACGCAAATGTCAGTCTTTGTACTCTATGTGTCTTACAATTAAACATAAAATAGCACGCAGTCTCATCCTCCGCTCTACATGCGCACAATGGGATATCTGAAATGAAATTTTAAAACTAACTCATTACTTAACTCTGAAAATGTTTCTTATGTTACCATGAATAATTGATGGTTTCCTGTTGTCAGTATAATAATATTGGACATTAATTTTGTGCAGGTAAAATGTTATATTTAAAATTTTTATTAATCTGTTTTGTATTTTAATGGATCCTGCCAAGTATTCTAAACGTTTAATGTGGAAAATATATAAGAAACTCCGGAGATTTCTAGTCTTCTATGTACTTGTTGAAAATTGTTCGGTTTGTTTTAGCTTTTTTTTGTTTTCAAGATATTTTGCATTGCGTCTGCATCAAACAGAGTTCCATGACTCAAAGAGGATAGATGGAGAAGAATCTTATCCAATGTTAAAAGTACCGAGTTTTTGAAATTTTCTTTTTTTTTTGATAACAGGAGTGATCCAATGTCTCTATACATATTGCTAATAAACGAGCTAAGGGTAAGTCCAGTTACAATATTCAAAAAGGTGCAGTCTTTCGAGTCTTGATACGCTTTCTGATATCAGCACACAGTAATGTTTTCTTCCCTCCCGACTGACGGATAACAAGAAACTTGACTATAATGTTTGAATTTGTTTATCCAAAGAAACCTGGAACGTTCATTCAGCTGGTTGTACAATCAGAGCTGGGCATGAGAATTTACTTTGTTTGAAAAGAAA